>JARQOD010000006.1:53061980-53135532 GCA_033576555.1 Oophaga sylvatica
AGTCCCCCTATTTTTGTTAACCAGCCAAGTAAAATGCAGACTGCTGCGGCCTAGTATTAAAAGACTGTCAAGGCCCATGGATTTTGGCCCTCAACAGCCTGATAATACCAGGCTACAGCAGCCCCACATTTGGCGCATCAAAAGATGTGTCAATTGTGGCACTTTACCCGGCTCTTCCCACTGCCCTGTAGCGGTGGCAAGTGGGGTAATAAGGGGTTAATGTCACCGTTGATTGCACGGTGAGAATAAGCCCGGTTAATAATGGAGAGGTGTCAATAAGACACCGATCCATTATTAATCCCAAAGTTTTTAAATGTATAAAAAAAAAGACACAGCAAGAAAAAAGTATTTTAATGAAATAAAAGAGACAACACAGTTTTCATTAATTTTATTATACACTCATTCCTGCGACGCCATCGATCTCCTGTAAAAAAAGAAAAAAAAACAAACTAACAGTATACCACCTGTCCGACGCAGTCCATAGTAACGACAGTCCCACGACGATCCAGCTCTGCCACATCGCAATGACAGGCAGAGCCTGTCATCTCGACGCAGCACAGCTGATTACCTGCTTCCCCGGCGGTGACGTCATCGGACTGACTGCTTTACGGCCGGGATTACCCAGCAGTCACTGCAGTTATCGCGAGAAACTGCATGTGACCGCCGGGGAAAGATGATGGCGGCCATCAAGCAGTCCAGCCCGTGACCGCCGGAGATCTTCTGCCAGGTAAGTGCCGCTGACTCCTGACAGACCCGACCGACGGACACTGACAGTGACAGTGACAAATCCGATTCCGGTATCCGATAAGACGAAAATATCGGAACTAAGTATCGAAAGTCCGATTGAGCTAATATCGGCCGATACCCGATACTTGCGGTATCGTATCGCTCAACACTATTTGCCACCTTGATGTCTCCATTTTTCTGCAATTCTGGGTTTCACCCTCGATTTTCTTCGGGACAGGCGGAGGCTTCTGTCTGTCCGGGTGTTGACTCTGTTGTGGAGCGTATGCAGCAGATTTGGGACCAGGTAATGGAGAGGTTGTCTCTCTCTCAGGAGAAGGCCCAACTGTTTGCCAACCGGCATAGGACTGATGGTCCTCGGTTTAAAGTGGGAGACTTGGTTTGGTTGTCCTCAAGAAATATCCCTATGAGGGTTGCATCTCCAAAGTTTAAGCCTAGGTTCATTGGACCTTATAAGATCATGGAGATTCTTAATCCTGTTTCCTTCTGTTTGCTTCTTCCAGGGACATTTAAGATCCATAACGTGTTCCACAAGTCCTTATTGAAGAGGTTTGTCGAGCCAGTGGTTCCTATGGCTACGCCTCCTGACCCTGTTTTGGTTGAGGGCAATCTGGAGTATGTGGTTGAGAAAATATTGGATTCTCGTTTTTCTAGACAGAAACTCCAATATTTGGTTAAGTGGAGAGGTTATGGTCAGGAGGACAATTCTTGGGTGTTTGCTTCAGACATCCATGCTAGGAGACTGATCCGTGCCTATCACCGAGTTCTTCCTGATCGGCCTGGTTGCACAAGTGAGGGTTCGGTGACCCCTCCTCAAGGGGGGGGGTACTGTTATGAATGTGCTAGGGATGGTTTCTGAGCAGAGGCTCCCTCGGGTGGTTACAGACAGTACTGAACCTTACAGCGAGGAATGGCAATCTGGAATCACTGACTGGACTGATATAAGGGAGGTTCCCTCCCATGATGGTCGCCGGTGATCAATTGTTCTTGTCTCTATTGTGGTTCCTGGTTCATTTGGAAGTTTGCTGGAGTCTTGCATTCATCTGCTGCTTTCAGATAAGATATTTTCTGCTTTTCTTTTTGTGCTTGCTTTTTGCATAATTTTCTGCACTTTTGTGGAGGTCAGCCGGGTCCCCTCCTGGGGCCTGAGCTCCTCTCAGTTTATCTGTAGCCACTGTTATTTGTTCATTTGCTTTTTCCTGTTTTTTCAGTGGCTGCCGCTTGGTTTTGTTACACCAGAGATCTGATTTAGGTGGCGGAGATCGTGTGATCTCAGGTGTTTTTGCAATCAGAAGAGTTGGTATTTTTTAGGGTTTTTTGTTGGATTGCAGTCAGAATTCTTTCCTGTACTTTTCTGTCTAGACAGATTGGGCCACAGCGTTTGCTCATTCTATTTTCTGTCTGTGTCCGTGCTTCTTCTTGTCTCACCGCCATTACATGTTTGGGGGCTTCCTATTTTCTTTGTGGATCTGCTCCGGGGCAGATACATAGTAACATAGTAACATAGTTATTAAGGTTGAAGGAAGACTTTAAGTCCATCTAGTTCAACCCATATCCTATCCTAACCTGCCCTAACATGTTGATCCAGAGGAAGGCAAAAAAAACCCCAAGTGGCAAACAGTAAGCTTCACATTAGGGAAAAAAATTCCTTCCCGACTCCACATATGGCAATCAGACTAGCTCCCTGGATCAACGCAGTATCTAGGAAACTAGTGAATATAGCCTGTAATATTAAATTTTTCAAGAAAGGCATCCAGTCCCTTCTTAAATTTTAGTAAGGAATCACTCATTACAACATTAGACGGCAGAGAGTTCCATAGTCTCACTGTTCTTACAGTAAAGAATCTGCGTCTGTGATTATGGCTAAACCTTCTTTCCTCCAGACGTAGAGGATGCCCCCTTGTCCCCGTCACAGGTCTAAGAGTAAAAAGATCATTAGAAAGGTCTTTGTACTGTCCCCTCATATATTTATACATTGTAATAAGATCACCCCTAAGCCTTCGTTTTTCCAAACTAAATAACCCCAAGTGTCTTGGTTTTGCAGACCCCCCAGTTCTCTAATAACCTTGGTCGCTCTTCTCTGCACCCGCTCCAGTTCAGCTATGTCTTTCTTATACACCGGAGACCAGAACTGCACACAGTATTCTAAGTGTGGTCGCACCAGTGACTTGTATAGAGTTAAAATGATGTTCTCCTCATGAGCATCTATGCCTCTTTTAATGCATCCCATTATTTTATTTGCCTTGGCAGCACTGCCTGACATTGGCCACTAAATGTGAGTTTGTCGTCCGCCCATACACCCAGGTCTTTTTCAGTGACAGTTTTACCCAGTGTTTTACAATTAAGCACATAATTATACATTCTATTTGTCCTACCCAAGTGCATGACCTTACATTTATCCCCATTAAAGCTCATTTGCCATTTATCAGCCCAAGCTTCTAGTTTACATAAATCTTCCTGTAATATAAAATTATCCTCCTCTGTATTTATTACCCTGCAGCGTTTAGTGTCATCTGCAAATATTGAAATACTACTCTGTATGCCCCCTACAAGGTCATTAATAAATATGTTAAAGAGAAGTGGCCCCAATACTGACCCCTGTGGTACCCCACTGCTAACCGTGACCCAGTCTGAGTGTGCTCCATTAATAACCACCCTTTTGTTTTCTATCCATGAACCAGTTCTTAACCCACTTACACATATTTTCCCCTATTCCCATTGTTCTCATTTTATGTATCAACCTTTTGTGTGGCACTGTATCAAAAGCTTTTGAGAAGTCCATGAACACCACGTCTACTGCATTCCCTTTGTCCAGTCCTGAACTTACCCCTTCATAAAAGCTTATCAGATTAGTCTGACAAGAACGGTCCCTCGTAAACCCATGCTGATACTGTGTCATGAGGTTATTCAGCCTCAGATACTCCAATATAGTTTCCCTTAAAAAACCCTCCAGGATTTTACCCACAGTAGATGTTAAGCTCACTGGCCTATAATTTCCAGGTTCAGTTTTTGCCCCCTTTTTGAATATTGGCACCACATTTGCTATACGCCAGTCCTGTGGTACAGACCCCGTTATTATGGAATCTTTAAAGATTAAAAATAATGGTCTATCTATAACTGTACTTAATTCCTGCAGTACTCGGGGGTGTATCCCATCCGGGCCCGGGGATTTTTTAATTTTTGTGATTTTTAGACGCCGCCGTACTTCCTGCTGGGTTAAGCAGGTGACATTTAATGGAGAAATTTTTTTTATCACTGATCATGTTATCTGTCATAAATACAATTGAAAAAAAGTCATTTAGCATATTGGCTTTTTCCTCATCCTCATCCACC
This sequence comes from Oophaga sylvatica, assembly GCA_033576555.1. Taxonomy (NCBI): domain Eukaryota; kingdom Metazoa; phylum Chordata; class Amphibia; order Anura; family Dendrobatidae; genus Oophaga; species Oophaga sylvatica. The sequence continues at coordinate 53,066,058 of JARQOD010000006.1, forward strand.
ATTTCACCCAGACTATTTTTAAGGGGACCAACACTATCATTTTTTAGTTTCTTGCTATTTATGTAGTTAAAGAATATTTTGGGATTATTTTTACTTTCTCTGGCAATGAGTCTCTCTGCCTCAATCTTTGCTGTCTTGATAGATAGGTTTCATCTTTCTGCCTTTAGGTGTAGTTATCTCTCAGGCTGTGACGAGGCGTCTAGGATCAACGTAGGAACGCTCAACGGCTACCTCTAGTTGTGTGGTTAGTTCAGGTTACTGCAATCCAATAGGTTCCAGCCTCTCTGGTGTATTGCCATTTTTTGCTTTTTCTCCTCAGCTACCTAAACATAACAGTTGGGGCTAAAGTTAGAATTTGGGCTAGGGTTGGGATTAGGGTTAGGGGTGTGTTAGGGTTAGGTTTATGGTTAGGGTTATGATTAGGGTTGGGATTAGGTTTAGGGGTGTGTTGGGGTTAGGGTTGGAGTTAAAATTGGGGGGTTTCCACTGTTTAGGCTCATCAGGGGCTCTCCAAATGTGACATGGCGTCTGATCTCAATTCCAGCCAATTCTGCGTTGAAAAAGTCAAATGGTGATCCTTTCCTTCTGAGCTCTGTCAAGCGCCCAAACAGTAGTTTACCCACATATGGGATATCAGCATACCCAGGACAAATTACAAAATAACTGTTGGGGTCTAATTTCTTCTGTTACCCTTGGGAAAATAAAAAATTGGGGGCGAAAAGATCATTTTTGTGGAAAAAAATTATGATTTGTTATTTTTATGGCTCTACATTATAAACTTCTGTGAAGCACTTGGGGGTTCATAGCGCTCACCACACATGTAGATAAGTTCCTTGGGGAGTCTATTTTCCAAAATGGGGTCACTTGTGAGGGGTTTCCACTGTATAAGCACATCAGGGGCTATCCAAATGCAACATGGTGTCCAATCTCAATTCCAGCCAATTTTGGTTGGAAAAAGTAAATGGCGCTCCTTTCATTCCAAGCTCTGCCGTGTGCCTAAACAGTGGTTCCCCCCACATATGTGGTATCAGTGTACTCAGGACAAATTGGACAACAACTTTTGTGGTCCAATTTCTCCTGTTACCCTTTTAAAAATAAAAAATTGGTGACTTAAAGATAATTTGTGTGGGAAAAAAATAGGATTTTTTATTTTCATGCCAGGGCATTATAAACTTGTGTGAAGCACTTGGAGGTTCAAAGTGCTCACCACAGATCTAGATAAGTTCCTTAGGGGGTCTAGTTTCCAAAATTGGGTCACTTTTGGGGGGTTTCCACTGTTCAGGCACATCTGGGGCACTGCAAACTGAACATGACACCCATCAAAGTCTGCATTCCAAAACGTTATAACTTCCTTTCCAAGCCCTGCCGTGCGCCCAAACAGTTCCCCCCCCCACATGATGTATCAGCGTACTCAGGACAAATTGGACAACAACTTTTGGGGTCCAATTTTCTTGGGAAAAATCAAAATCTGGGGACTAAAAAATAATTTTTGTGGAAAAATGTTTTTTTTTTCACACCCAGTCTGTCATGTGTGCATCGCCACGAAGATCGTCGCGGTTGCACATTCTGACTTCTCACAGCTGAGTTGCTGTTTCTTTGTGTTTGGCAGTTAGGGAGTTAATTCTGTCTGTGCTCAGTTCTGGGACTGGGTGCAGTTTCTCCCGGCTGCAATTAATTATTTGTTGATTGGTTTCCTTTAAATCTCTGGTTGTCTGTGTTGGGAGTTGCCAGTGAAATTCTTCATGCAGACCACAGATAGGATTGTATCTGTATAGACTTAAGTTAAAGAGCTCCTTAGTTGTTTTAAGCTCACCTTGCTTAGAGTTTAATATCCCAGATCATTTATGTTCCTTCTGTGTTTGAGTGTGTATGCAAGTCTGTGTTTTCTCCAGTCTGTCTTATATGTCTAATCTGTGTATTTAGCAGAGATCAGCCCATATCCCTTTGGTGGTAATCAGAATCCTTCTTAGGACTGATTACAGGGTTCAGGGACTGATAGGAGACAGGGTTAGGCTGGAGACTTGGACCTCTGAACCATTATCAGTACCTCCAAGGTGAGGGATTAGTTAGGACCCCAGTTTAGGGTCAGGTTAGACCCCCGGTCCTCCTCTTTCCTGTGACAGTGTATCAAGTCCTCAAGATTAACCCTGAGTTCAACGGATATCGTGTCAGGTAAATCTATTCTATATTTACATGCTTATGTTGCTAATCTATATGTTGTATAGAGTGTTGTTCTTTTAAGAATAGTTTACTGACATCGTACACATATCATAAGACCGCGTGACATTTTCACTGGCCCTAAAATTATTCCCAGTTGCCATGGATCCAGTAGCCCAGCTGGCTCTGCAGTTGCAGGGATTATCCATGGAGCTGACGGACATTAAGTCCAAAGTTTTGTCTCCCTCGGAGCAAACCAGATTTGAACCTAAAGTAGCTCTCCCGGACAGGTTCACTGGTGGGCGAGACAAATTTTTTACCTTCAGGGAAGCATGTAAATTGTATTTTCGGCTTCGGCCTCGATCATCAGGGAGTGAAGAGCAGAGAGTGGGAATTGTTATCTCGCTCCTACAAGGGGACCCTCAATCCTGGGCCTTCTCCCTTCCTCCGGGATCCCCGGCTCTACAGTCAGTAGATCGATTTTTTACTGCCCTGGGTTTGGTATATGATGACCCAGATCGGGTCTCTCTTGCTGAGACAAAATTACGTAAGATGCAGCAGGGAGATCGTCCGGCGGAGGAATTTGCTTCTGAGTTCCGTAGATGGGCCACAGATACTCAGTGGAATGACCCAGCTCTTAGGAGCCAGTTTTGTCATGGGCTTTCTGACAAATTAAAGGACGTTTTGGCTCAGTATGATTCTCCTCCATCACTGGAGGCTGCTATGGCCCTAGCTATCCGTACTGATAGACGGCTCCGGGAGAGGTGCGAGGTAACTCCGCCCCCTGTTGTTACTCCACCTACTACTAAAGTCCCTTATGTTGAGGTTCCCCTTGTCTGTTCGGAGGAGCCTATGCAGTTGGGAGGGACATCATTTCGTAGGAGGGGATTGGCGGTACGCCGCAGGACTAGAAGGTGTTTCTTCTGCGGGAAAGAGGGACATTTTGTTGGGGGATGTCCATCCCGTGCCTTGTTGAGCAAAAAGTCGCCGGAAAAACTGTTAATCCCAGGTTGTGTGGTGGACGACAACCTGGGAGTATGTATTTCGTCCGCTAGTTCTTCTCAGTTCCTTGTACCAGTGGAGGTGGTGGTTGGTACGAGAGTGGAGAGATTTTCTGTTCTTCTTGATAGTGGGTCCGGGGCTAATCTGGTTGACGCTCAGTTTGCTCAGGCTCAAGGTATGCATCTGAGTGTATTGGTCAAACCGATCCCTATATTCTCCATTGACGCCAGGCCTCTCGGCCAAGGTAGCTTTGTTCATGAGGTTCATAACATTGACCTTCGGGTAGGGGCAATACATAGGGAACTATTATCTTGTTATGTGTTGGAGGGTCTACCTACTCCTATTGTGTTGGGACTTCCTTGGTTGGTTAAACATAACCCTGTGATTAATTGGCAGTCCAGAGATATAAGCCAATGGGGGGAGTTTTGCAAAAGTAACTGCATGTACACAGTCATCAGTGCGGTCGTGCCTAGTACTTTGCCTCCTTTTTTGGAGGACTTTGGGGATGTGTTCTCTGAGGAGGGGTGTCAGGAGTTGCCTCCTCATCGCGTGTATGACTGCTCTATTAATTTACTTCCTGATGCTAAGTTACCTAAAGCTAGGTTATATAACCTTTCTGGTCCTGAGAGGCAGGCTATGAAAGATTATATTTCGGAAAGTCTGGCCAAAGGGCATATTAGACCTTCATCTTCCCCAGTGGCCGCGGGGTTCTTCTTTGTGAAGAAAAAAGATGGAGGCCTACGCCCTTGCTTGGATTTCCGCGAACTTAATCGGATTACTGTTCGAGATCCGTATCCACTCCCTCTGATTCCTGATCTCTTCAATCAAATTGTTGGCGCCAAATGGTTCTCTAAATTGGATCTCAGGGGGGCGTATAATCTGATTAGGATAAAAGAGGGGGATGAGTGGAAAACGGCGTTTAACACGCCGGAGGGACATTATGAGAACCTTGTCATGCCTTTTGGTCTGACTACTGCACCAGCAGTATTCCAACATTTTGTTAATGACATTTTTCGTCATCTGGTGGGGCTGTTTGTGGTCGTATATTTGGATGACATTTTAATTTACTCACCAGATCTTGTGTCTCACCAGGAGCATGTGAGACAGGTGTTGCAGATCTTGCGAGACAATAAACTATACGCCAAACTGGAAAAGTGTGTATTCGCCGTACAGGAACTTCAGTTTTTGGGTTTCTTGGTGTCAGCCTCCGGTTTCCGTATGGACCCTGAAAAGGTGAGAGCAGTGCTTGAATGGGATCAGCCAGAGGATCTTAAGGCTCTGCAGCGTTTTCTGGGGTTTGCTAACTACTACCGGAAATTTATTTGTAATTTCTCATCTGTTGTCAAACCTCTCACTGACATGACAAGAAAAGGGACGGATTTTTCTAAATGGTCGGACAAAGCTTGCCAAGCTTTTTCCTCTTTGAAAAAATGTTTTGCTTCGGCACCCGTTCTCATCCAACCAGATGCATCACAGCCGTTCGTTGTGGAGGTGGACGCGTCTGACGTAGGGGTGGGTGCAATATTGTCCCAGGGTCCGTCCCCTGGTAAATGGCATCCGTGCGCTTTCTTTTCTAAAAAATTGTCGTCCGCCGAAAGGAATTATGATATCGGCAATAGGGAACTTTTGGCCATTAAGTTGGCTTTTGAAGAATGGCGTCACTTTTTGGAGGGGGCAGTCCACCCGGTCACCGTCATTACTGATCACAAGAACCTGCTGTATTTGGAATCTGCTAAGCGTCTGAATTCCAGACAAGCTCGATGGTCGTTGTTTTTTACCAGGTTTAATTTTGTTGTCACTTATCGCCCTGGATCTAAGAATGTTAAGGCGGATGCCTTGTCTCGCAGTTTCCCAGGGGCCGGGAAAATGGATGACCCGATTCCTATCCTTCAGGAGGGGGTGGTAGTGTCGGCTGTATGTTCTGAGCTTGAGGAGGAGGTGTTAGAGGCTCAGGGGGACGCCCCTGCAGGACCTCCAGGGAGACTGTTTGTCCCAAATCAGTTGAGACAAAAGGTTATTGAGGCACATCATAATTCTGCTTTAGCAGGACATCCAGGGAGTAAGGCTACTTTAGATCTCCTTTCTCGCCGGTTTTGGTGGCCTAACGTTAATAAAGATGTTTTAACTTTTGTCGCGTCCTGTGGGGTTTGTGCTCGCTCTAAGACCCCTCATACCCGTCCGTCTGGGACCCTCTTACCCTTGAAACTTCCGGAGCGTCCATGGACTCATTTGTCTATGGACTTCATCACGGACCTTCCTCAGTCGTCAGGGAAGACTGTCATACTGGTGGTTGTTGACAGGTTCAGTAAGATGGCACATTTCATTGCTCTTCCTGCCCTCCCTAATGCTAAAACTCTGGCGCAGGTGTTCATTGGGGAGATTGTGAGACTTCATGGGTTGCCTTCTGATGTTGGTGTCAGATAGGGGGTCTCAGTTTGTGTCCAAGTTTTGGAGGGCATTTTGTTTACGTCGGGGGATGCAATTGTCATTTTCCTCGGCTTTTCATCCGCAGACCAATGGTCAGACAGAGCGTCTGAATCAAAGCCTAGAGACTTATCTTCGGTGTTTTGTCTCAGAGAACCAGGAGGACTGGTCTTCTTTCTTGCCTCTGGCAGAGTTCGCTCTTAACAACAGGCGGAGCGAGTCCACTGGTAAGTCCCCGTTTTTTGGGGCATATGGTTTTCATCCCCAGTTTTGTACATTCAATGGGGGGGGCCCTTCTGGGGTTCCTGAGGAGGAGCGTTTCTCGTCGTCACTTGCTTCAGTGTGGAGAGGTGTATTGAATAATCTGAGTGCTATGGGGAACCGTTATAAACGTATGGCTGATAGGAGGAGAGTTTCTGGTCCAGATCTTAATGTGAACGATCTGGTATGGTTGTCTACCAGGAATATAAAACTTAAAGTTCCCTCCTGGAAGCTGGGCCCCAGATTCATCGGGCCGTACAGGATCAGTTCCATAATTAATCCTGTGGCATTTCGTCTGGACCTCCCTCCTACGTTTAAAATTCATAATGTGTTCCACAAGTCATTACTTAAGAGGTACGTGGCACCAGTCATACCATCACCTCTACCTCCTCCTCCAGTGGTGGTCAATGGTAACTTGGAGTTTCAAGTGTCAAAGATCATTGACTCACGTCTGAATCGCCGGTCCCTTCAGTACTTGGTGCATTGGAAGGGGTATGGTCCAGAGGAGAGGACGTGGGTTCCTGCGTCTGACATTAACGCAGATCGTTTGGTGCGGACCTTCCACAGAACTCACCCGGGCAAACCTGGCCCTGAGGGTCCGGAGGCCCCTCGTAGAAGGGGGGGTACTGTCATGTGTGCATCGCCACGAAGATCGTCGCGGTTGCACATTCTGACTTCTCACAGCTGAGTTGCTGTTTCTTTGTGTTTGGCAGTTAGGGAGTTAATTCTGTCTGTGCTCAGTTCTGGGACTGGGTGCAGTTTCTCCCAGCTGCAATTAATTATTTGTTGATTGGTTTCCTTTAAATCTCTGGTTGTCTGTGTTGGGAGTTGCCAGTGAAATTCTTCATGCAGACCACAGATAGGATTGTATCTGTATAGACTTAAGTTAAAGAGCTCCTTAGTTGTTTTAAGCTCACCTTGCTTAGAGTATAATATCCCAGATCATTTATGTTCCTTCTGTGTTTGAGTGTGTATGCAAGTCTGTGTTTTCTCCAGTCTGTCTTATATGTCTAATCTGTGTATTTAGCAGAGATCAGCCCATATCCCTTTGGTGGTAATCAGAATCCTTCTTAGGACTGATTACAGGGTTCAGGGACTGATAGGAGACAGGGTTAGGCTGGAGACTTGGACCTCTGAACCATTATCAGTACCTCCAAGGTGAGGGATTAGTTAGGACCCCAGTTTAGGGTCAGGTTAGACCCCCGGTCCTCCTCTTTCCTGTGACAGTGTATCAAGTCCTCAAGATTAACCCTGAGTTCAACGGATATCGTGTCAGGTAAATCTATTCTATATTTACATGCTTATGTTGCTAATCTATATGTTGTATAGAGTGTTGTTCTTTTAAGAATAGTTTACTGACATCGTACACATATCATAAGACCGCGTGACACAGTCATTATAAACTTTTATGAAACACTTGGGGGTTCAAAGTGCTCACAACAGATCTAGATAAGTTCCATAGGGGTTTAGTTTCCAAAATGGTATCACTTGTGGGGGATTTCCACTGTTTAGGCGCATCAGGGGCTCTCCAAACGCGACATGGCGTCCAATCTCAATTCCAGCCAATTTTGGTTTGAAATAGTCAAATGGCGCTCCTCCCTTACGAGCTCTGCCGTGCACCCAAACAGTGGTTTTCCCCCACATATGGGGTATTGGCGTACTCAGGAGAAATTGTACAACAACTTTATCTGTCCATTTTCTCCTTTTACCCTTGTGAAAATAAAAAAATGTTTGTAAAAGATCATTTTTGTGGCTAAAAAGTTAAATGTTAATTTTTTTCTTCCACGTTGCACCTGAAGGGTTAATAAACTTATTGAATGTGGTTTTGAGCAGCTTGAAGGGTGCAGTTTTAAGAATGGTGTCACTTTGGGTATTTTCTGCCGTATAGACCCCTCAGTGACTTCAAATGTGAGGTGGTACGTAAAAAAAATGGCTTTGTAAATTTTGTTGTAAAAATGAGAAATTGCTGGTCAACTTTTAAACCTTATAACTTCCTAACAAAAAAAATTTTGGTTCCAAAATTATGATGATGTAAAGTAGACCTGTGGGAAATGTTATTTATTAACTATTTTGTGTGACATAATTCTGTGTTTTAAGGGAATAAAAATTCAAAGTTTGAAAATAGCAACATTTTCAAAATTTTTGCCTTATTTGCATTTTTTTAAAAAATAAACGTAAGTTTCATTGAAGAAATTTTACCACTAACGTGAAGTACAATATGTCACGAGAAAACATTCTCAGAATCGTGAAGATCCATTGAAGCGTTCCAGAGTTATAATCTCATAAAGAGACAGTGGTCAGAATTGTAAAAATTGGCCCGGTCATTAACGTGCAAACCACCCTTGGGGGTTAAGGGGTTAATGTAAATTATTATAATTATGTATACTCTTTATATACCTGCCACTTTCACATGTTCACTGCTTGAGAAAGGTTCCTGTTTGGACCGAAACATCGCCTTTTGGGCTGAATTAATAGCTCTATTTCACTACAAACAGTGCGCTGCCTCCAATTTTACTGGATTTATAGATAGATACATAGATGATAGATAGATAGATAGATAGATAGATAGATAGATAGATAGATAGATAGATAGATAGATAGATAGAAACTAAAATGCTCGGGTGCTCATTGCTCGAACCGAGCAATTCCTAATACTCTCATGCTCATTTCGAGTAACAAATATAATGGGAGGCAATGGGAAAAACCAAGTGGGAAAGCCAAGCTTTTTTCTGGCAGACCCTAGAAAGAGATCTGGGGCAGTGAAATTGTTCAAATGGATGGGAAAAGTGCTGAATGGAAGGAGAACAGCATGGGGAAGGCCCTGGAAGCATCTCTGACTCCCAGATCGCTGCTGAGAACAATGGTGTCACACTTTTACTCCACTTTACTGAGTGACAATAAAACATTCGAAACCCATGAAAAATTGCATTTTGTATAATGATTTTTATATAAAGCAAAATTTGAAAAAATAGAATTGAAGTAAACCAAAATTGATATTTTTATTAAAAAATTAGGTAATTTCAGTTTTATTTTACGAAGGAATAGCAAAGCCACAAAAGAGGACTAAAAATCCTCCAAAAATTCAAAAATACTGTAGAAAAAATGCAGCACTGCTTACCTGCCCAGGTCTTTGAACAAATGCACTACAGGATGCAGCCAGAGAATATAGCAAAGATGTTGCAAAACACAGTGCAAAATATTAAATAGAGAGCCACTCACCACCTACCCATTCATGGAGGGGATGACTGCTTAGTTTACATTTGCACAATAAAGACCTGTATAGGGCGATGTTCACATGCAGGTGCTGCATAGTGTCTGGTTCTCAGCCTATTAGTCACGCCCCTACTATTCGATTTGGCCAGCACTCTCTAAATTCATCTCATGTGAACACTCCTGTATACAAGACTCAAAGTGCTGGGCTTGGCTGCACCCTGAAAAATAAAGTGCACAAAAAAACATATAAATATGTGAGGTATTGGTCGATATTTTGGCCAAGATATGCAAGCTTGCAACCCAACGTCAAGGGTTCCCACGCTTGCGAGTCCTAACACTAAACTAATTGCAAAACCACAAAAAAGGACTAAAAATCCTCCAAAAATTCAAAAATACAGTAGAAAAAAGGCAGCACTGCTTACCTGCCCAGGTCTTTGAACAAAAGCACTCCAGGATGCAGCCAGGCCATATAGCAAAGATAACACCAAAAACAGGCAGAGATGCTTACCTGTCTGAAAAGGCCTCAATACTGATGCACTGACAGAGTGCAGCGGACCCAAGTAAAATGGCGACTACACAGGTGCATTAATACCAAATTAAACAGCCAGCCTTCAATCAGGGATTGGCCGTGTGGTACACCAGTGCACAAAAGTACAATCTGTATATGGCAATGTTCACACTGGCAAGTGTAAGGATCCGTGACGCGGGTTGCCAGCTTCCATATTTTGGCCAGAATATCAACCAATACCTTACATATATTTATATGTCTTTTTGCACATTATACTTTTGCAGAGTGCAGTTGGGTCCAAATGGTTCTGTACACTGTGGCCTCTGTTCACACTGGATGCATTATAGTTAGCACTGGGCAGCCCGCATTAGGCGTCATTAATAGGCTGTGAACCAGACGCTCTGCATTCCTAGTGTGAACATCGCCATATACAGATTGTACTTTTGTGCACTGGTGTACCACACGGCCAATCCCTGATTGAAGGCTGGCTGTTTAATTTGGTATTAATGCACCTGTGTAGTCGCCATTTTACTTGGGTCCGCTGCACTCTGTCAGTGCATCAGTATTGAGGCCTTTTCAGACAGGTAAGCATCTCTGCCTGTTTTTGGTGTTTTCTTGAATTTTGGATTTTTTAATCCGCTTTTTGGGGTTTTGATCATATATCAAAGATGTTGCAAAACACAGGTGCAAAGTACTGAATAGACAGCCACTCACCACCTACCCATTCATGGAGGGGGTTACTGCTTAGTACACATTTGCACAATAAAGGCCTGTATAGGGCGCTGTGTTATGATTTGGTAGCTGAGGAGAGGAGGCAAAAACGGCAATACACCAGAGAGGTTGGAATCTACTGGATTGCAGTACCCTGACTAACCACCACAACTAAAGGCAGCCGTGGAGCGTTCCTACGTTGGTCCTAGATGCCTCGTCACAGCCTGAGAGGTTAACTACACCTAAAGATAGAAAGAGGAAAGCTATCTGCCCCGGAGCAGATCCCCAAAGAACATAGGAAGCCCCCAAACATGTAATGGCGGTTAGACAAGAGGAAATACAGACACAGACAGAAAATAGTATGAGCAAACGTTGGGGCCCAATCTACCTGGACAGAAAAGGATAGGAAGGACACTTACTGCAATCCAAAAAACCCTGAAAAAATACCAACTCTACTAATTGCAAAAACACCTGAGTTCACACGACCTCTACCACCTAAATTAGTTCTCTGGTGTCACAAAACTAAGTTGCAGCCACTGAAAAAACTGGAAAAGGCAAATGAACAAATAACAGTGGCTCAGATAAACTGAGAGGAGCACAAGCCCCCGGAGGGGACCTGGCTGACCTCCACAGAAGTGCAGGGAACAATGCAAAAAGCAAGCACAAAAATAAAAGCAGAAAATATCTTATCTGATAGCAGAAGATGCAGGCAAGACTCAGCAAGCTTCCAAGTGAACCAGGAACAACAGTTGAGACAAGAACAATTGATCACCGGCAACCATGATGGGAGGGAACCTCCCTTATATAAGACCAGTCTGTAACTCCTGATTGCCAATCCTCATTGAATGGCTCAGCACTGTTTGTAACCACCAGAGGGAGCTTCTGCTCAGAATTCATTTCTAACACATTCACAACAGCGCTGTTCACATGCAGGTACTGCATAGTGTCTGGTTCTCAGCCTATTAGTCACCCCTACTATTCGATTGTAGGGGCTGGCCAGCACTCTCTAAATGCATCCCATGTGAACACGCCTGTGTACAAGACACAAAGTGCTGGGCTTGGCTGCACCCTGAAAAATAAAGTGCACAAAATACATATAAATAGGACCAGACTCTATTCAGTAGTGAATATCTCCATGGAGCCAGGCGACCAGTGGGTCCCATTCCTGGCTTTCACAAACATATCCATAGATTTGCGATGGTCAATGGAGCATATCTGTATTCTTCCAGCTGGGGTCGAGGTTCCCTAAGCTGGCATCCTATAGAATGAGAAATCTGTGTCCATCGTGATGGAGCCATGATGTCTTGGCTGCTGTCCTGTCTCTGTTTCTTTGAATGTCTGGTTGTCTTGGCTGAATCTCTGGCTCTCTCTTATGCATATAACATCTTGTTATGGTTAACAAGTGTCCTTCAATCAGTATTTACAGATAAGTGGAATAATTGTGATGTATTGGAATAGTTTCTTCTCCTCTATTGTAAAAGTCAACAAACTGGCTGGCTTGGACAATGTGTAATTAGCATATCAGCAAACATCAATAGTCATCAAGGAGAAGAGCACAATATGTTACATAAAATGTCAACTTACAAGTCAATATTACAGGCTTGCACAAGCAAAAGTATGTTTTCTTGACCAACCAGTAAGAAACACATAAATTCAAAAGTCAACAAATAGATAACGGTCTATTCTTCCTGGCTTGCTAAAAAGAGAAGTCTGGTTAGTTAAGATACAATGCTGTGTCTTCACAGTCAGCCATATGTGCCAAGCTCCATACAGCCAACACTTCCCTGACTCCAACTCCTCCTCTCTCTCTTCCTTCTCATTCCCATGTTCAGCACATGTGGCTACTAGACTCTGTTGCACTAGCCACCAGTTCCTGTTCCTCCTCTTCCTCCTCTCCTCAGCATCCAACTCGTTGTTGATACCCAATCAGTGCTGAGCAGATGAGATGAGGCTGGGCTAGGTACAATCGCTCTGTGATATGTCTTCACCTATCCCCACCTGGTTCGCATGCAACGCTTCATGTTTAATTGTGAGCAGTGACTCTGTTTATGTAGGCACAGAAGTGGGATAATTGAGCTGACTATGGTGTCATTGCCGCTCACCATCTTTGTGGAGCCGTCAAAGTCTTTTAGAGCAACACAAATGTCAGACATCCGTGCCCTCCCAATCCTCAGTTGTTATGTGTGGAGGCTGATTAGAATACTGAAGGGAGTGTTGGAGCTGGTTCTCAACCACTGGCCTCTTCTGCTCACAAAGTCTTGCCAGTATATGAGTGGAGTTCCAGCAAGTAGTGACATCGCACACCAGTCGGTGAGCTGGCACTAACACGCACTGCTACAGCATTGCTGGAGCCATAGCAGCTATAGCCAACTTATGGAAATGGGTGGTGTTGCGACGTACCTTCACCAGAAACACTTTTAAATTTGGGTAGGGTTTAATAAACCGCTTAACTACCAAATTGAGCACATGTGCCAAACATGGTGCGTGTGTGAACTTGTCAAGCTTCACCACCGCAACCAGATTATGCCCTTTAGCACACATGACCATGCCTGGTTGGAGGTTCAGCGGGAAAAAACACAGATCTGTCTGGTTTGATATTCCTTTAAGTAATTCTGCCATGGTGTGCGGTTTGTCTCCTTCAGCAGAGCCTTGCCTTACGCTGAGGCAGTGCTGCAAAACTTCCAGCTTACGGCTGATGTGGACCACTTGCTCTGAGATAGCGCATTAGAGTAGGAGGATGAGGGGTAGCAGAAGGGGGTGCAGGAACTGGTGTAGGAGGTGTAAGAAACACTGATAGAAGTAGGGTCAGCAATCCTTGGCATGCCCGGTTCTGACTTGGCCTCAGCCTCCACAATGTTCACCCAATGTTCTGTCAGGAAAATGTAATGTCCCTGGCCTCAAGCACTTGTCCACGTGTTGGTTGTTAAGTGGACAATGCCAGTAAGTGCATTGGTAAGAGAATGGTTGATTTTCTTGTACACATGCTGGTGCAAGGCAGGGTACTACACTGTGAGAAAAAGTGGCGGCTGGTGACCGAGTACTAAGGGACAGCTACCGCCGTGAATTGGCTCCGTGTCTACCAGCCTAATAGCAACATTTAAAACTGCAAGCAGCCTGGAAATGTGCTGGTTTAGCATTTGGGTCTGTATGTGGGTGGCTGGGAACTTTCTTTTTCATCCCAAGACCTGGGATAGAGAAAACCAAACGCTGTGCTGGGACAAGGATTTGAAAGTACCTGATGATGGTAAGTCAGAATGTGCAAGGATAGATGTAGGGCAGGAGGTACCTGTGACAGTGTTTTAGACAAGAGATTGGGAAGCACACAGCACAGGGTAAAGGTACTGCCACACTAAGCGATCGCACTAGCGATCACGACAACGACACAAGCTAACGAGATCTAGTAGCTTCCAAACAGGAAGATCTCATCAACGACGCATCAGCGATCTGTATAACGACTTCGGCGGTCGTTAGGACGTGCCACACAGCATGTATTGTCATTTGTCAAAGATCACGACCTCGATAGGCGTGATTGAGCGCAACCTTTTCCACGCCCCTCAGCTCAGATTGGTGGTCACTAAATGTCATGACTGTTTAAGTCACAGCTCTCTCGCTTTGTGATTGGATGACCGCGTCATAAAAGACGACGTTTTAGAGCTCCTTTCCATTGCTCTCGAGCGGAAGCGGTTCATCGAATCTCCAGCATCGATCCAGTGCGTCCTGCTAGCCTTCTTTGCAGCTACTGCGATCCAGTTTGTGCCACTATTGCGTTTGCTGCGATCCAGTCTGCGCCGTTAATGATCTTTTTTTTTTTTGCGATCCAGTCTGTGCCTCTATTGCATGTGCTGCGATCCAGTCTGTGCCGTGATTTTAAAAATTTTTTTCCTGCGATCCAGTTTGTGCCGCTATTGCGTTTCCCGCGGATTTATTTTTTCAGGATCACAAACAAGTCTTGTAAGGTAGGTAGTTTTTTTTTTGTCACATTTAATTTTTAATGTTTTTTAATTTAATTTTACAGATCCATTTTAAGATCCCAGCTGTTTAACCGTTGTGGTCCATCAATTGTTTTTATTTTTGTTTGCCATTGTTTTGTTCTGGCACGCCCACCACCACCATTTTATGATCCCTGCTGTTTTTACCGTAGTTGTCCATCTATGACTTTTAGTTTGGTTTTGCCATTGTTTTCTCCTGCCTCCCCCACCACCACCATTTTATGATCCCTGCTGTGTTCTGTTGTAGGCTATAGTAAGCATTTTATTTAACCATTCTGCCGTTCTCACATAATCTTTTTTTTATTACAGATGGCCGACAAGCATGATTTTCTGCGGGAATTCATCGAGATGTACCGCTCGATGCCTTGCCTGTGGAAAATAAAGTCGGCGGATTACAGCAACAGGCTGAAAAAGAAGGACGCGTACCAAAAACTGGTGGAGCTGTGCAAAAACCGTTATCCCGATGAACCAGCGGATGAGTCATCGGTCAAAAAACTTATTCATGCCCTCCGCACTGTTTACAAAAAGGAATTAAACAAAGTACAGAATTCTACCAAGTCTGGAGCCGGGTCCGAAGATGTGTATGTCCCCAAATTGTGGTACTTTGAGCTATTTTCTTTTACAAGGGACCAAGAAGTACCCAGACAAGCGACTTCCATGTTGGAACCAGACCGGTGATCCAGCAGGACTCCCTGTCGTACATGTAAGTACCTTTGTATTAAAACACATTTTAATATTGCATGCCAAAGTGGACTTGAAATTAAAAATATAATAGTGAAATGTAGATAAAATGGCTGAATTTATCCCTTCATGTACTAATAATTTCTCTAGCTCAACGGTTGAGGCCTATTCATCTACAAGTCCGGTTTTCACATTTTTGCTGTATTTGGGTGTTATAGTGTGAAGATAAATTTATTTTTCTTTGTGATTTAACATTTGATTTTTGTTCATGCAGGACACAGAAGAGGCTGTCTCCACACCTCCGACTGAAGAAGACAGCATGGCGTTGGTTCAAGAGGACGAAGCAGTTGAGCCGCCATCCTCATCTGTGCGGAGCCGGCTTGCATTTTCAGGCAGAAAAAGGAAGGCTCCCACCTCGGCTACTCCAGAATTGATTGAAATTGCCAAAAAAGTCCTTATGGCGGAAAAAGACCAACCAAAAATCACTGGGTTTGCATACTACGCTAATGAGAAGCTGCCAACACTGGATCCTATACAGCGGGTTCACGCAGAGAGACTCATGTTTGAGGTCCTGAGTCAAGCATCATTAGGAAACCTTAATAACAGTTATGTTGTCACGGCCAGACAGCAGTACCCGGAGTACTCATGGCCCAACAATCCTGTGCCGAACCCAAACATTGTTACACCACCTTATTTTTATACACCGCCGAGGCAAAGTGGTAATGGCAACGATCCATGTTACCAGCAGCTGTAGTTTTTAAAATATTTTCTAAAGTTTTTTGTTGTCTATATTTTTTTTTTACATTGTTACATTTTTTTAATAAAAATCTTATTTATCTAGTGAATTGTGGTCTTTTACTCTTATGTGATGTCAACAATATTGTTGACAACTATTAAAATTTTGTATTTTTATTCCATCTACTTGTTACTACTTGTCACACACGGGGTCATGGGAGTACCAGCAGTCATAGGAGTTCCAGCATTGGTAAAAAAAAAATAATGAAAAAAATTTCAAAAATTAACAACATTTCTTTTAAAAGCCCTGGTCACACTAGTGCTAAAACCTTATAATAAAAAATAATACACCACAGCTGCGTATATAAACTTAATATATATAACATATATTTTTGGCATATATATTTTTTTATAGAAAAAAAAAATATAAAAAAACAATAAAATAATACAAATAATAATAATAAAAAAACACACACACAAAAAAAAAAAAATTAACGACTGCCCCCCCTTTCTAGGGCAGCCACAAACCTCTCCAGCATCACCCCGTGTTGATGCATGGCTGCCATCATCCGACGGCGTGACATCAGCAGGTCCTGGGCAGTGAGGATTTCTGTGGAGGTAATGGTAACAGTTAACAGGGAATTCTGTTGCAACATCAACCCTTACGGTTTTGGGGCGACTGCGGTTCCCCTGATGATCCGCTGACCGCCCACCCAGAACCTGAGGCCCCGCCGGCTAGGGAAACACAGAAAAATATACATATCACAACAGCCCTTAAACATTTTAAGACCTAACAAAGTTGTCAAACTTGTCGGAAGCTTATATTATGTGCGTAAATTACCTGAAGGCGAGCCTGCATACGCGTCACGGAGTGATGCTGGAGAGAATCCTAGGGGGGATGGGGATGATGACCCCAAAAGTGGAGGGGGGTAGCTGCTGGTGAAGGGGTAGCTGGATACAGTGATGCCCCTGGTGATGGCGCTGCAGGGGACGGTGGTGCAGCTGCAGGTGAAGGTGGTGCTGCAAATAAAAAATACAATTCAGTGAAATAATCCTTCTACAAACCCTGTCACTGCTGTACTCCCATCACTACTGGTACTCGCGTCACTGCCTGTAACCCCGTCACTGCCAGTACTTCCATCAATGACTGTAACCCCCTCACTATTGGTACTCGTTAACACCTCCCTGCTCCACCGCTGTGACATCTTCCGCATTTCCTGACAAGTCCAGAGTAGAGCAGTGCCCAGAGAGGAGAGGTCTTTCCTTTGTATTTAATGTTTGGAGCAATATATGGGGAGCATTATACACTGGAGAATTATATATGGGGCCCATCATATATTAGAGCATCATATGGAGTTCATTATTTATGGAACATCACATTTATATATGGAGCATCATATGGAGCACATATGGGCCCATTCTGTATGGCGCACTATGTGGTGCCCATAATACTGTATGGAGGACTATACTGTCCGTAACCCCATCACTAATGGTACTCCCGTCACTGTCCGTAACCCCATCACTGCCAGTACTTCCGTCAATGCCTGAAACCCCATCACTACTTGTAGTCCCGTCACAGCCTTAACCTATCCTCTCCAGATACCCTCATCAACACTCACCACGATGCCTGTGAAGCTGTGCACGGATTCTGGTGACCCTATCGCTCGACCGGTAGCGCAGGTCCGTCAGCTTCTTTCTTATTTGCTTCGTTGTCCTCTGCACCCCGAACCGCCGAGCAAAGCCCCTCTGGATTCGGTGCAGGACTGCCTTTTTGTTATGCATGGGACGCGCCGTCGGGATCCTGCACCCATAGTCCCATGCATCACTTTTATTAATGAGGTAACGCACCTCTGCGTCCCCCCAGGCTGCTGCACGCTGCCTTGCCGCCATAGTCTCTAGATATTAATAATGCCGCATGAACGACGCCAGCGTCGTGATGTCGCGACGTACGTACGCTATAAACTAATCGCACTTGCGACGCAAAGACGTTATTGTGATCGCAAAGTGACCGCCCCAACAACGCACAGACATGAGACGCTATTGCGATCGCAAAGTGACCGCCTCAACAACGCACAGACACGAGACGCCATTGCGAACGCAAGGTTACAGGTCCTCGCAAGGCGCCCCAGCCACGCCGACATGAGACGCCATTGCGATCGCAAAGTGACCGGTCCCAGCCAGGCACCCCAACAACGCACAGACACGAGACGCCATTGCGATATAAAAGTTACAGGTCCCAGCTAGGCGCCCCAGCCACACAGACATGACACGCCATTGCGATCGCAAAGTGACAGTTTGTGCTGCTATTGCGTTTGCCCCGATTTGCCATTTATTATTGCTGAGGTGATGTGGCCAGTAATCGGAGCTGAGGGGCGTTACTAAAGAAAACCTAGTCCCGCCTGCGCCGCTGACATATGAGTCGCCAACGAGGTCGCACATCGTTCATAAAAGGTGTCAAACACAGCGATTCAGGCTCACCAGCGGGACGCCAACGATCAAAATACGGCTCAAACCGTTCGTGCACGATCAGCGACATTGCAGCAGGTGCCGAATCGCTGCTACATGTCACACATAGCGACGTAGCTAATGATGTCGCTGCTGCGTCACAAAATCGCTGTCGCTTGAGCGATCTCGCTAGCGATCTCGCTTAGTGTGGCATACCCTTAAGAGGTAGTGGTGTAACTCAATGGCACCACTCGTAGACCCAGGAATTCAGCCCACCGAGTTGGATGCTTAGATGACACGTGCCTGATCATGCTGGTGGTGGTTAGGTTCTTAGTTGTCATGCCCCTGCTGATCTTAGCATGGCACAGGTTGCAAATGTCTATTTTATTAGTCTCAGAACTAGAGTTGAGCGATACTTTGCGATATTCAAAAGTATCGGAATCGGAATGGTATCGCCGATACCATTAAAATATCGGCGATACCCGATACCGATACCGGAAGTCCCATGTAAGTCTATGGGAACAAAATATCGCAACTAAAAAAACCTCTTTCTTTCCTTGTAAACACTAAATATACACACATAGAATACATATATATATATATACATGTCATTGTGACATATATATATACATATATGTATAGTTTATACACTTCTACATAGTAAAATATCCTCTGATTCAATTGCCGGGTAAAGCCGGCTTCTGTGAAAAGACAGAAGCACCCGACATGAAATGACACTTGGTGTACATAGGGTTAACCATGTCTTTTCATGTCGTTTGCTATCTGATTTGCACAAACAATTACATCAGTCTATGTGTGCAAAATTTCACACCTGTAGGGGTTAATTAAAGGTGTAAATTCGTTGTAAAAAAAACGGACTTTTTTGCTACGAATTTACACCTTTAATTAACCCCTACAGGTGTGAAATTTTGCACACATAGACTGATGTAATTGTTTGTGCAAATCAGATAGCAAAGGACATGAAAAGACATGGTTAACCCTATGTACACCAAGTGTCATTTCATGTCGGGTTCTGCATTTTCACAAAAGCCGTCAATTGAATTAGCGGCTATTATACTATGTAGAAGTGTATGAACTATAAATATAAATATATATATATATATATATGTGTCACAAATTCAATGACATGTATATATATATGAGGTGTAAAATTGCTGAAAAAAAATGCGTGGGCTCCCGCCCTATTTTCGCAACCAGACAGACAAAGCCAGTGAGTGGGGGCAGATAATAATAGCCCAGAGAGGGACCATTATTTTTGCCCCCCCCCCGGCTACTAACATCTGCCCCCAGACACCCCAGAAAGGGCAAATCTCTAATTAGATTTGCCCTTTCTGGCACTTTGCCCGTCTATTCCCATTGCCCTGTAGCAGTGGCGAATGGGTTAATAAGGGGTTAAAATGACCTTGCAATTGAAAGGTCACTTTAAGCCAGGTTAATAATTGAGAGCTGTCAATTAGACAACTATCAATTATTAATCCTATTGCATGAAATAAAAATAAAACACACACTTTAATTAAAAATCATTTTAATGAAATAAAGACACATGTTTTTGACCATCTTTTATTTTACTGCAAAAACCATTTCCTGTAATAAAAATAAAATAAAAAAGCAAAATTATTCTTACCTATCCCATGCACAGTCAGGTCCCACGGTGTAATCCTTCAGAAAGGGTTAATGTTTACTGCAGGGACCGCAGCTAATGCTGCAGCCTCACAGTAAACCCCCAAATGAATGAGTTCCTCTCCTGGCTGACAGGAGAGGAAGTGGAAAGCTTAATTGATTGCTTTCCACTTTCACTTCAGGTCAGCCAGGGACACCATCAGTGACGTCAGAGGGAACTGATTAACAAAAATAGGGGTTCCCTTCGAAAAAAAATGGCGTGGGGTCCCCCCTATTTTTGTTAACCAGCCAGATGAAGCAGACCGCTGAGGCCTGGATTTTCAGGCTGTTAAGGAGCCAAGATCCATGGACCTTGCCAGCCTGATAATACCAGGCCACAGCAGTCTGCATATCTTGGCTGATTAACAAAAATAGGGAATCCCCTCGAAAAAAAATTGGCGTGGGGTCCCCCCTATTTTTGTTAACCAGCCAGATGAAGCAGACCGCTGAGGCCTGGATTTTCAGGCTGTTAAGGAGCCAAGATCCATGGACCTTGCCAGCCTGATAATACCAGGCCACAGCAGTCTGCATATCTTGGCTGATTAACAAAAATAGGGGATCCCCTCGAAAAAAATTGGCGTGGGGTCCCCCCTATTTTTGTTAACCAGCCAGATGAAGCAGACCGCTGAGGCCTGGATTTTCAGGCTGTTAAGGAGCCAAGATCCATGGACCTTGCCAGCCTGATAATACCAGGCCACAGCAGTCTGCATATCTTGGCTGATTAACAAAAATAGGGGATCCCCTCGAAAAAAATTGGCGTGGGGTCCCCCCTATTTTTGTTAACCAGCCAGATGAAGCAGACCGCTGAGGCCTGGTTTTTCAGGCTGGTAAGGATCCAATATCCATGGACCTTGCAAGCCTGATAATACCAGGCCACAGCAGTCTGCTTAGCTTGGCTGGTTAACAAAAATAGGGGATCCCCTCGAAAAAAAAACGGCGTAGGGGTCCCCCTATTTTTGTTAACCAGCCAAGTAAAATGCAGACTGCTGCGGCCTGGTATTAAAAGACTGTCAAGGCCCATGGATTTTGGCCCTCAACAGCCTGATAATACCAGGCTACAGCAGCCCCACATTTGGCGCATCAAAAGATGTGCCAATTGTGGCACTTTACCCGGCTCTTCCCACTGCCCTGTAGCGGTGGCAAGTGGGGTAATAAGGGGTTAATGTCACCGTTGATTGCACAGTGACAATAAGCCCGGTTAATAATGGAGACGTGTCAATAAGACACCGATCCATTATTAATCCCAAAGTTTTTAAATGTGTAAAAAAAAGACACAGCAAGAAAAAAGTCTTTTAATGAAATAAAAGAGACAACACAGTTTTCATTTTTTTTATTACACTCTCATTCCTGCGACGCCATCGATCTCCTGTAAAAAAATAAAAAAAACAAACCAACAGTATACCACCTGTCCGACGCAGTCCATAACGACAGTCCCACGACGATCCAGCTCTGCTACATCGCAATGACAGGCAAAGCCTGTCATCGCAATGCAGCACAGCTGATTACCTGCTTCCCCGGCGGTGACGTCATCGGACTGCTTTACGGCCGCGATTACCCAGCAGTCACTGCAGTTATTCCGAGAAACTGCATGTGACCGCCGGGGAAAGAGGATGGCGGCCATGAAGCAGTCCGGGATGTGACTGCCGGAGATCTTCTGCCGGGTAAGTGCCGCTGACTCCTGACAGACCCGACCGACGACCACTGACAGTGACAGTGACAATCCCGATTCCGGTATCCGATATGACGAAAATATCGGTACTCGGAATCGGAATTCCGATACAGCCAATATCGGCCGATACCCGATATTTGCAGTATCGGAATGCTCAACCCTACTCAGAACTCTTTTTAAAAATGTCCCAAAGTGGGGAACACCTAACTCTTTGATGGAGAACAGTTTCCCACCTTGTCCCTCTTGCCACCCCACTTCCTCTTCCTATCTGTTTTGGTGCTACTGATCTCTCCCCTCAACCCTGCTGACCTCACTCTGCATGCCAGCTTCCAAGGCTGGGTCGATGACTTTTGTCATCCACCAGTTCATCTTCCACCAATGCACCCTGGTCCTCCTCCTGACTTTGTGACTTAAAAACAACAGGACTTAGCGGCAACTGTGTCTCTTCATCATCTTCCTCCTTATCTTAAATTTACCGTTCCCCACCGTATTGTTCTTGTGGTTATGACTGCTCTAAGGTTTGTGCATCACTAAACAGCATATCCTCCTGTCCCTCTTGGAGCATGCAGGTTAAAAGGTCATAATCAAGAAATTAGGTTGTAAAGAGCTCCTCGGAGCCTCCTAGTGTGGGATCACTAGTCTACTGGGGCTGAACATGGTGTGAGGAATGAGGATTATGGTGAGGATTAAGTGATAAAGACTTTAGGCTAGTAAGACTGGACCTTGTGGAAGATAGTGTAGTGCTGCCAAGTCTGCTGGAAGCATTATCTGCTATCCAACCGACCACCTGTTCACACTGCTCTAGCTTTAGAAGGAATGTACCATGCCTCCCTGCAAAGTGGAGCAGGAACCTATTTGTCATGGATGGGCTTGTTTCTTGTGCTTCAGCAAAAGGAATAGTCGCACTTGCTCCACGTCCTCAGCATCTGCTTGCACCATCATCAGCACATCCGCTTCCCCGTCTGTTAACTTCCACTTTACGCAGTTTGAAATAGTTAGGTCTATTGAAACCAAGCTTATTTTTAATAAAATAAAAAAAATTGGTCACCTGCAGCTATCAAAGTGGTTTATGGGAGTTTACTCCGCCATAATGTAATAGAAAGGATGCAAAAGTGTATGGCTGACAATCAAATTCAATCCAGAAAAATGTTTCATTGCTTTTTTTAAGTTTTTGGATCACAAAAATGTTCCCAGACTACGTAACACTGTATGGCTGAGAAATGGAAGCCTACAATTTTTTTAAAGCAATTTATTTCAGTTTTAGAGATCACAAGTAGAGATGAGAGACTTTGCCTCCGGGAGGGTCGAGTCGGGTTTCGGACCGCCCAACTTTTCCAAAAGTCGAGTTGAACGAAATCGGCCGACTATCGGAAAAAGTCAGAGGTCCGACTGAAACTCGAACCGACCCCAATGCAAGTCAATGGGGAAGAAAAGTCAGCAGTGAGTGGAGGACAGTAAACACACCTACAGTGTCCATTTCAATGCCCACGACATCATGAGCAGTCAGTGTCTCTGACGGCGAGTGGGCCCCCCACCTGTTCAGGGTTCCTGCACTTGCCCGGGTGTGCCAGGTACTGACGCCGGCCCTGGAGGGGGGGTAAAGCCCAGTTAGGGAGGTGGAAAAACTGGCATATGTTGAGGTGTAGGCTGGACATTCAGCAGCTGCAAATGGAGTAATTGGAGAAGTCGGAGGAAGAGGAGGACAAAGCGAGCCATTTTCCTGGCAACCTATGTGTCATCAGGGGAAGGTGAAACAAAATCCTTTGAAACCCAGGCATGGTTCATTTTAATGAAGGTTAGATCACCTACATTTTGGGTGGACAGCCGGGTCCTTCTTTCTGTCAGGATTGATCCAGCAGCAATGAAGACACTTTCTGATAGCACATTACCAGCAGGGCAAGCAAGCTCTTGTAAGGCATATTGTGCCAATTCAGGCCAGGTGTCCAGTTTACAGGCTCAGTAGTCAAAGGGGAATGAACTGTGAGGGAGAACATCGATAGGGGAGGAAAGGTAATTTTGAACCATAGTTGACAACTGCTGTCTCCTGTCTGTTGCAATCGATTCAGTATTACCAGTCGTGTGAGCGGTGCTCGAAAAATCAGTCCACAACATGGTCATGAAACCCCTGTCTCCAACGCCACTTCGGCTGTGTGCACCACAAACACCTCTTCCATGTTGCCCAGTACAGCTAGTGGTAGAACCTGCACCACTGCTGTGTGCTGGGAATGCCTCTAACAAACGGTTTACCAGAGTTGCTTGTTTTTCGCCAATATTAGCTCTAGGTTCTCCTGTGGCATGATGCACTGTAATTTGCCTTTATAGGGTGGATCGAGGATGCTGGCCAACCAGTAGTCGTCATCTTTTATAATTTTGGCAACGCGGGGGTCCCTTTTAAGGTTCTGCAAGACATAATCACACATGTGGGCCAATGTTCCAGGTGTCAATGATGCACTGCCAGTGGTGGGTGGAGGAGCACTTTCTGCCAAATCCACATCCCTCCAGTCACGCACAAACCCTGTACCTGACCTTGGCAAGCCAACATTTTCTCTTGCCCCCTGAGAAGCATCCTCCTCCCCAAAATAATCATCCCCCTCATCCTCCTCCTCCTCTTCCTCTTCTTCCTCCACCTCATCCAGGACAGTTCCCTGAGCAGACAATGGCTGACTGTCATCAAGGCTTCCCTCCTCCTCCTCTTCCTCCTCTGCTGCAGATGCCTGATCCTTAATGTGCTTGGGGAGGTGGAGCGATCGTTGCAGCCTCTGCATACGACTGGAGTCTACAGGCGAGCGACGGATGTGTGAGCACAGTCTTTGCACCTTATGGAGCAGGGCTGGTAACTCCGGATAATTATTTATGAAGCACTGCACTACCAGGTTCAAGGTGTGAGCCAGGCAAGGTATGTGGCTATGGCTGCCTCAAAATTACGTCCGTTATCAATGACTACCTTGCCTGGCTCAAGATGTAGACTGCCCAGCCATGACTCAGTTTCTCACTACAAGTAGTCGGCCAGTACCTCCGCGGTGTGTCTGTTGTCGCCCAAAGACATCATCTTTAAAACAGTCTGCTGACGCTTACCACTAGCTGTTCGATAGTGGGACAGCTTGTGTGCAACACTGATAGCTGTGGATGGAGTGCTTGTGCGACTGCGCTCTGTTGACGAGCTTTCACTTCTGGAGGAGGAGGAGGGTTGAACACCTACAGCCAACTGTTGCCTATACCGTGGGCTAGGCAGCACTGTCCCACTGCCGCTGTCCCCTGTGGACCCTGCATCCACCACATTAACCCAGTGCGCAGTGATGGACACGTAACGGCCCTGGCCATGCCTACTGGCCCATGCATCTGTTGTGAGGTGCACCTTTCCACTCACTGATTGTTTGAGTGCATGGACAATGCGGTCTTTCACATGCAGGTGGAGGGCAGGGATGGCTTTTCTAGCAAAGAAGTGCTGACTGGGTAGGTCATAGCATGGGACAGCGTAGGCCATGAGCTCTCAGAATGCTGCGCTTTCAACCAAACGGAAGGGCATCATCTCTAATGAGATCAGTTTGGCAATGTAGGTGTTCAAAGCCAGTGTACGCGGATGAGAGAATGAGTACTTTCTTGTCCTACTCAGAGTCTCTGCTACGGTGAGCAGGACTTGAGAGCTGCATATGGTGGAACTAGCGGTGGACATGGCGGACTGAGAGGGGGTTGGTGATGGTAATGGTGGTGGTGGTGGTGATGGCCTAGATGCAGTCTTTCGTTGGAAAATCATTGGGATTCCCTGACTGCTTTGGCCTTGCAACGACACCTCAACATTTCTTGCTGGTGGTGTGCTAACCGGTGGGCTTACAGTGGGGGAAGCGATGGAGCGTTGCTGGCTACCTTCAGTCGGAACAGGTGCATGTGTGCTACCTGAGGTTTTGTAGTCCGTCCACGCTTGCAAGTGCATGGTGTTTACATGTCTAAGCATGCAACTGGTATTCAAATTTCGGAGATTTTTCCCTCGGCTAAAGGTCCTTCCGCACTTCTTACAGATAACCTTTGCCTCATCAATAGGATTTTGGTCAAAAAGTGCCACACTGCACTCTTCCTACTAAGGTAAAACTTTTCAGGGCTTGCACGCTGTGCTAATTTGACCATCTGGCCAAGCTGTCCTGCAACTCTTATTGTTTTTTTAACATGTTTTTGGACTGCTACGGGCCTGCCAGATAACCGCAGCTGCGATGTCGATGCCTGCTGCGGATCTTCCTACTCTTCTGAGCTATTGCCAGTGGCACCTCTTTCCCCAATGGATGCCAATCCGGGTCAACAACTGGGTCATCCATCACCTCCTCTTCAATTTCTTCTGCATTTTCCTCTGTGTCACCGTGTAAGGTGGTATAGTGTGCTGGAAGGGGCACCTGAATTTCATCAGGGTAAGATTCTGGTTCAGTAGACTGCGAGGGCAATGTACAGTCATGGCCAAAAGTTTTGAGAATGACACAAATATTAATTTTTACAAAGTCTACTGCTTCACTTTTTCTAATGGCAATTTGCATATACTCCAAAATGTTATAAAGAGTGATCAGCTTAACAGCAATTACTTGCAAAGTCAATATTTGGCTATAAAATGAACTTTATCCCCCAAAACACATTTCAACATCATTGCAGCCCTGCCTTAAAGGGACCAGCTAACCTCTTTTCAGTGATTGCTCCATTAACACAGGTGTGGGTGTTGATGAAGACATGGCTGGAGATCAATCTGTCATGATTAAGTAAGAATGAGACCACTGGACACTTTAAAAGGAGGCTGGTGCTTGGCATCATTGTTTCTCTTCTGTTAACCATGGTTATCTCTAAAGAAACACAGCAGTCATCATTGCAATGCCCAAAAATGGCCTAACAGGGAAGAGTATCGCAGCTAGAAAGATTGCACCTCAATCAACAATCTATCGCATCATCAAGAACTTCAAGGAGAAGGTTCCATTGTTGCCAAAAAGGCTTCAGGGCACCCAAGAAAGACCAGCGAGCACCAGGACCATCTCTTAAAAGTGTTTCAGCTGCGGGATCGGGCTACCAGCAGTGCAGATCTTGCTCAGGAATGGCAGCAGGCAGGTGTGAGTGCATCTGCACGCACTATGAGGCGGAGACTCTTGGAGCAAGGCATGGTCTCAAGGAGGGCAGCAAAGAAGCCACTTCTCTCCAGAAAAAACATCATGGACAGACTGATATTCTGCAAAAGGTACAGGCAGTGGACTGCTGAGGAGTGGGGTAAAGTTATTTTCTCTGATGAATCCCCTTTTCGATTGTTTGGGACATCAGGAAAACGCCTCTTTCGGAGAAGACAAGGTGAGCGCTACCACCAGTCTTGTCTCATGCCAACTGTTAAGCATCCTGAAACCATTCATGTGTGGGGTTGCTTCTCAGCCAAGGGAATCGGCTCTCTCACAGTCTTGCCTAAAAACACAGCCATGAATAAAGAATGGTACCAGAATGTCCTCCAAGAGCAACTTCTCCCAACCCTTCAAGAGCAGTTTGGCGATCAACAATGCCTTTTCCAGCATGATGGAGCACCTTGCCATAAAGCAAAGGTGATAACTAAATGGCTCAGGGAACAAAACATAGAGATTTTGGGTCCATGGCCTGGAAACTCCCCAGATCTTAATCCCATTGAGGACTTGTGGTCAATCATCAAGAGACGGGTGGACAAACAAAAACCTAAAAATTCTGACAAAATGAAAGCATTGATTGTGCAAGAATGGACTGCTATCAGTCAGGATTTGGTCCAGAAGTTGATTGAGAGCATGCCAGGGAGAATTGCAGAGGTCCTGAAGAAGAAGGGTCAATACTGCAAATATTGACTTGCTGCATTAACTCATTCTAACTGTCGATATAAGCTTTTGTTACTCATATGTTTGCAATTATATTTCTGTCTGTGATAAAAACATCTGTCAAACACACACATAAAAACAAGAGGGCAGCAGATCATGTGAAAA
This sequence comes from Oophaga sylvatica, assembly GCA_033576555.1. NCBI lineage: Eukaryota > Metazoa > Chordata > Amphibia > Anura > Dendrobatidae > Oophaga > Oophaga sylvatica. The sequence goes on from JARQOD010000006.1 coordinate 53,093,490, forward strand.
TATAATATTTGTGTCATTCTCAAAACTTTTGGCCATGACTGTAGTGCTGTGGGTCAATGTACCAGCAGAATCATCTAGCAGTGGCTGTGCATCAGTGCACTTCTTGTCAGATTCATCTTGGACTGGGGAATTCAGGATTTGACTTGATAACCCAGGCATGGTATGTGAAAAGAGCTCCAGGGAGTAATCTGAAGTGTGGCTTGCCGCATCCTTCACTTTTGATGGGGGTAAAGGACACAAGGAAAGGTGTTGTTCCTGACCAGGAGCCTGCACTGACGATTCAGGCCTTCTGGAGCCAGACGATGACACAGGCTCAACACCTCCTGCCTTAGGTGCTATTGTGATTTTGGCACTACCAGCAGATGCACCACCACCATCATCAGTACCAGCTGGCCCCCCCCTCCCACGTCCGTGGCCTCTTCCACCATACTTCCTCATGTTTGGGAAAATGTACCAAAAATACCAGCAAATTATGGTATTTTATGAGGAGCTTACAGCTGTATACGGTGTAGGGGAAAATTTAAATCTCCGTATATATTTCCGGAGTCACACACAGACGCTCACTCAGTATGGATTTGACCGTAATACAAAAAGCAGAAAAACGGTACTGTATCAGAAGCATACAGCTATATACGGTGAAGGGGAAAATTTAAATCTCCATATATATTTCCGGAGTCACACACAGACGCTCATTCAGTATGGATTTGACTGTAATACAAAAAGCAGAAAAATGGTACTGTATCAGAAGCGTACAGCTATATACGGTGAAGGGGAAAATTTAAATCTCCGTATACTGTATATTTCCTGAGTCACACACAGACGCCCACTCAGTATGGAATTGACCGTAATACAAAAAGAAGAAAAACGGTACTGTATCAGAAGCGTACAGCTGTATACGGTATAGGGGAAAATTTAAATCTCCATATATATTTCCTGAGTCACACACAGACACTCACTCAGTATGGAATTGACCGTAATACAAAAAGCAGAAAAACTGTACTGTATCAGAAGCGTACAGCTGTATACGGTGTAGGGGAAAATTTAAATCTCCATATATATTTCCGAAGTCACACACAGACGCTCACTCAGTATGGATTTGACCATAATACAAAAGGCAGAGAAACAGTACTGTATCAGAAGCGTACAGCTGTATACGGTGAAGGGGAAAATGTAAATCTCCGTATATATTTCCGAAGTCACACACAGACGCTCACTCAGTATAGATTGGACCGTAATACAAAAAGCAGAAAAACGGTACTGTATCAGAAGCGTACAGCTGTATATGGTGAAGGGGAAAATTTAAATCTCCGTGTATATTTCTGGAGTCACACACCGACGCTCACTCAGTATGGATTGGACCGTAATACAAAAAGCAGAAAAACGGTACTGTATCAGAAGCGTACAGCTGTACTGTATATGGTGAAGGGGAAAATTTAAATCTCCGTGTATATTTCCGGAGTCACACACAGACGCTCACTCAGCATGGATTTGACAGTAATACAAAAGGCAGAAATACGTTACTGTGTCAGAAGCGTACAGCTGTATACGGTGTAGGGAAAAATTTAAATCTGCGTATATATTTCCGGAGTCACACACAGATAGTCAGCATGTATTTGTCCGTGATACCAGCCGGTAAACGGTAGTGTGTGAGGAGCGTACAGCTCTATACGGTGTGGGAAAAAATGAACGGTCGGTAACTGCAGAAAAAAAGAATAAAAGTATTAGTGCTGTGTAAAAAGCAGTCTGCACAGCAGTGTACACACAGCAATACAGCTAGCAGGCAGACTAATAACCAGCGCTGCTGCACACAGGAAAATCCTCCCTGTCACTACACACTAACTGTACAGCACAATTGCTATCAGCACAAGCACATAAGAACTTTTCTTTCCATCCCTAACTCTCTCCCTACTGATAAACAGCAAGCAACCTCTATCTACTGTTAGGATCGGCAGAAGTAAAATGGAGGTCGGTGGTCAGGGCTTTTATAGACACTATGACGCCCCCCAAAGCAAGCAAATCACTGCAATGCCCCACTCTAAGATGGTGTTGGAGGCTGCCCATGTCATCTCGTTGCCCACAGTGTACGTCCTTCCTCATGGCTAAAAAAAAGGCGCCTGCAAGCAGTCTGGGAAATCCGACATTGGCGCTCGTTTTGCCAACCGCATGGCCGACTTCATGCTATGGCGAAAGTCTGTGACTTATGAATCTGACCGACCTGTTTCGCTCAACTCTAATCACAAGATCATAGTTTGGTGTTTATCCCCATTTAATATGTGCTTCATTGGCAATGCTACCAGGTGTGCTTTGTATGCATGCCTTGAACTTCCATTTGAGGGTGAATATATCTGTACTCAATGTCAACATGTAAAAAGTTTGGAAGCCCAGATAATGGATCTAAATGTGCAGCTTGCAACACTAAGGAGCATTGCAAACCTGGAGAAGAGTTTAAAGCTCATTGAGCATGCACTGGCTGTGGCCAGTGATATGGAGTTGGGGAATATCAGGACCCAGAACTATTTAGCTGCGTGACAGTTACAATAAGGGGTAGGAAAAAAGTGCCAGGGACTTCAGTTATGATCTGGCACGACCAAGTAAATATTCCCGGAATGCGGGCCCAGGACTAGGATTACTACAGCAGGACGTTGTTTGTAGCAACCAGGAAAATGACTGCTGTAGGAAGGAGTCATCTGACTGGATCATCTACCGCTGAGACCGTGAATACCGAACAGTGACTTGTGCCACAGTGCCAAACAGTTTTCTGATGGCTGCTCGGGTACAACATACAGTATTGTGGATTGGATAGACAGATTACTGGGTGGGGCTGAAAAAATTTCAGTGGTCATGGTACACATTGGTACCAATGACAAAGTTAGAGGGAGATGGAAGGTCCTTAAAAATGATTTCAGGGAACTGGAAGAGAAGCAGAAGTTCAGGACCTCTAAGGCGGTGTTTTCGGAAATCCTGCTAATGCCACTATCATCACTAGAAAGACAGCGGGAGCTTAGGGAGATAAATAAGTGGCTTAGAAATTGATGCAGGAAACGTTTGGTTCATGGAAATTTGGACGATGTCTCTGTCAGCTACAAGCTCTACGGTAAGGACGGGATACACCTCAATGGGGAGGGTGTGTAAGCAGATACGAGGGTGCAGAATCACAGGGATTTCAGAACAATGCTTAGCAACAATGCAGTTTAATTTGTAACAAAGATAGTGGTAATGATCTCCTCGCTGGGAGTTAGTAGACAATAACAGTGAAAATTAAGGTGTAACACAACAGTCTGATATTTGAACTTCACGTAACTTCTCTGTTCCTCATCCATATGCGGTCTGATGAGAGTTGAAATACCGGCAACGGCCGGCACAGCACCTTCAGACATAACCCACCAAATCACAGTCCAGCTTCTGGCGGCAACCCGTTCTGCCCACTGAGCCTCTAGTCCATTAATCTGTGCAGCAGAATTGGGGGTGCTTCAGAAGTCTCTGTCCAATGCGTGCTCCGCTGCATGCCTGTGAAAGATGGGAACACACCTCACGATCCAGCACCTGGCACCCACTTCTCAATGTGAGCACCACATGCTACTTAGCTTAGTGCCTGATGCTTTACGCGCTCACTGACTCTCAGGGGATCACACGTAAGCTCTGCTGGGGCATGGCTCCATTTTTTCTCTCGCTGCAGAGCACGGTACAACGCTGCTTCCTCTCTGCCGGCGGAAACTTCTCCCTTTTTCCCGCCTCATGGTCCTGTCCAATTCCCCATTCTTTCCCTCCGGCAACATTGGACGCAGCCTCAATAGTTCAGGACCCGGCATTGCAAAATGTACCCGCAACCCGGTCTTCCTCCTTACACTCCCGCCCTCCTTTAATTTGACATTCCACAGGCGAGAGCTCTTTCATCAGACATTCACACTCTTTCACTCCTTGAATAATTTGTTGCCAAATAAACTGGTCTTGTTCACAATGAGTGGGGGTATTCCAGCTGTCATCTGCTCCAACCGGCGTAATTCAGGTTGACTGGTAGGAGGCGGGAGAATATTTTGATCCGATAAATCTGCTGTCTCAGTTGCTTCAGGTCCAGACACTTCCCTGAGACAGCACATGGTGAATCTGAGTCTGGGGCTGAGGCGAGTGTCTCTTCCTCATCACAGTCGAGAACCGTTGGGGTGAGCGTTTCGGTGATGTCCTGCACTTCCTCAGGACCCTGTGACAGACAGGGCCGCAACATGCTGCGATGAACTATTCGGGAAGGCACCCCTTCCTCCCATTCAGGTTGAACTTTATACACCAATATAGGTAACTCGGCACACTGCAACAGTTGTGATGAAGAATTTAATGTGAACCAAAATAAGAGAACATTCAGTAGTCACAAACGTTTTGGTCATCAAGACCTTCATCAATGTACAGTACTACAAACAAAAATAGAAATAAACAAAGTATATACAATAAGAACATACTGTGTCTGCTGAGATGAGTAATTCTAATCAGAACAAGGCATCTTACATTGTAAACAATAAGACGTTCTCACAGAATTATGTATAGTCATTGACTGCAGTCAGGAGCAAAAGAATGATAAAAGATGCAGCAATATACTTGTGTGAATAAGACGGGGGTAAACACAAAGTCAACCTACCTATTAGGTATTAGATATTATTGTGTAAATATCACAATGGAAATGGTAGTACTATGTAAGAGAGAGGGTATATAGTGGTCAAGGTAGCTGCCCAATATTAATACAGGATATAAAGTGTGGAAAATGGAAAATAGCTACCGTAATTAGGTTAATACCTAATAGGTAGGTTGACTTGGTGTTCACTCCCGACTTATTCACACAAGTACGGTATATTGATGCACATTTTATCATTCTTTTGCTCTTGACTGCAATCAATGCTTATACATAATTCTGTGAGAACTCCTTGTTGTTTACAATGTAAGATACCTTGTTCTGATTAGAGTCACTCATCTCAGCAAACACATTATGTTCTTATTGTATACAGTTTGTTTATTTCGTTTTTGTTTGTAGTACATTGATGAAGGTCTTGATGAACTAAACGTTTGTGACTACCGTATGTACTCTTATTTTGGATCACATTAAGGCCTCTTTCACACATCAATTTTTTGCCATCAGTCACAATCAGTTGTTTTTTGAAAAAAACGGATCCGGCGACTGATGCCGCAGGATCCGTTTTTTCTCATAGACTTGTATTAGAGTCGAAAATTTTTGGTCCGTCAGCCGGACACGACGCACAAAGAAAATTTTTTGTCTCCGCCGAAAAATCGGACAGGGACGGATCCGTCGCTGTCCGTTGTTTGCTATAATGGAAGCCTATGGGCGCAGGATCCGTCATCATCCGTCAAATGACGGATTCCGGCGACGGATTCAGTTTTTTTAACTGAGCATGCTCCTGACAGGTTGAAACACAAACAAATGAATAGATATATAAACGTAGAATACATATATATACAGTATGTACATGTCATTGACACACATATATATATATTTTATAGTTACACTTCCTAGAGTTCTACATAGCATAATAACCGCTAAATCAATTGCTGGCTTCAGTAAAATCATTACCGAACCCGACATGATATGATACATGGTTTACATATAGTTAACCATGTCATATCAAAACGATTTATATATGTCAGTGTTTAATCAATTTAGTAGTTTGTGTTAGGAAAAATTTGGAACTCTAGGAGTTAAATTTAGTGCTATAATCGCAGAAAAAAATTGCTTGGGCTCCCATGCAATTTTCTCCACCAGAGAGGGAAGGCCAGTGACTGAGGACAGATATTCATAGCCTAGATTGGGACCATTGTTTTTGGGCCCCCCCAGCTGCAAACATCTGGCCCCAGCCACCCCAGAAAAGGCACATCTATAAGATACGCCTTTTCTAGCACTTAGCTTCTCTATTCCCATTGCCTTTAGCTGTGGCTCATGGGTTAATAAGGGGTTAATGTCACCTTGCTATTGAAAGGTGACATTAGTATGGTATAATAATGGAGAGGTGTCAATAAGACAACTTTCCATTATTAATCCTATAGTAGTAAAGGGTTAAAAAAGACACACACATTAATTAAAAATTCTTTTAATTAAATAATTGCACAAAGTTTTTGACCAAATTTATTATGCTGCTGTTGCAGGCAGCAGATCACTCTCCACGGCATCTCCAGACTCTGTCACATCTGTCACATGTGCTGAGTGTGAACCTGCTGACTGCAACATCCTTCAGCATGACCAGTTTGGCAGTGGGTCAATAATGGTCTGGGGTAGCTTTTCTTTGGAGGGCCGCACAGCCTTCCATGTGCTCGCCAGAGGTAGCCTGACTGCCATTAGGTACCGAGATGAGATCCTCAGACCCCTTGTGAGACCATATGCTGGTGTGGTTGGCCCTGAGTTCCTCCTAATGCAGTACAATGCCAGACCTCATGTGGCTGGAGTGTGTCAACCGTTCCTGCAAGATAAAGGCATTGAAGCTATGGACTGGCCTGCCCGTTCCCCAGACCTTAATCCGATTGAGCACATCTGGAACAGCATGTCACGCTCCATCCAGCAGCGTCAAGTTGCACCACAGACTGTTCAGGAGTTGACGGATGCTTTAGTCCAGGTCTGGAGCAGATCCCTCAGGAGAACATCCGCAACCTCATCAGGAGCATGCCCAGGCGTTGTAGGGAGGTCATACAGGCACGTGGAGGCCACACACAATACTGAGCATCATTTTGACTTGTTTCCACTTTAATTTTGTCTCGTTTTGATTTTCATTTTGACTTGTTTCCACTTTCATTTTGGGGTCTCTCCAAATCCAGGCCTCCCATGGTTCAAAAATTCGATTTCCATTGATGATTTTTGTGTGATTATGTTGACAGCACATTCAACTTTGTACACAACAAAGTATTCAATGAGAATATTTCATCCATTTAGATCTAGGATGTGTTATTTGAGTGTTCCCTTTATTTTTTTGAGCAGTGTATATAAATCGTTTTGATATAACATGGTTTACTATATGTAAACCATGTGTCATATCATGTCGGGTTCGGCAATGATTTTATTGAAGTCGGCAATTGATTTAGCGGCTATTATGCTATGTAGAATTCTATGAACTATAAATATATATATATGTGTCTTAATGACAAGTATATATATATGTATTCTATGTGTATATATCTATTCTTTCGATTCTTCATTAAACATGCCAGTGCGATTTTACTGTACAGTGCAGTGAATTGCTGGCTTTTAAAAAACGGATCCGTCGAAAAACGGAAGAAACGGATAGAAAACTGATTCGACGGATCCGTTTTTTCGATGGATCCGCTAGCCAACGGATTGTGACTGACAGCGAAAATCTGATGTGTGAAACAGGCCTTACTTATTATATTAGTTTACACGGTTCGGGAACTCTACTCGTGCACCTCACCTGTCAGTAGTGCTAACGTCTATGTTCCTCATGAACTTTATACACCGGCCCGTCACATCCGACTCGACGTTTTACTCAATGCGGAGTCTTCTCCCATTGATGCTCCAACTTGCCCCGTTGCCGTTTATCCAGGATCAACATCTGATCTCCTGCCCTTAAAGCTGTCCCTTGAATAGGCGTCATTTCATGGTGCTGGAGTTCTCAGAACTTCGTCTGTACCAGTTGATGAAGAGTCTGTAGGCGATCTCGATGTTCTCGGACCCAGGAAGACATCCCCGTCCGTGGGTAGGCTTCATCCGGATCCAACTCCAGCTCTGTGCTTTCTCATCCATTTCGCCCAAGCAGTATGGTATACGGAGTGTATCCTGTTGTACTGTGCACCCCATTGTTGTACACCCAGACCAATTCAGCCATGAACTCAGGCTACCGCATTTTTTGATCTTTCTCTAATGTTCGGAGCATCTGAATCAACGTCCGATTGAAGCGTTCACAGGCTCCATTCTCCTGAGGATGATAGGGCATAGTCCTTGACTTCTCAATCTGGTACAAATGATGTAACTCCTCCATCACTCGACCATGGAAGCAAGCGCCTTGGTCAGAATGGATCCGCTTCGGGCAACCATACACCTGGATGAAGTCTCGACAAATGGCCTGCGCAACTGACTTAGCCATTCTCGAGTCGGAGTCACCACAGCAAACTTGGTAAAGTGGTCAGTCATCACCAGACAATGTTCATACCCGAGAGGTACCGGGCCTACGGTTAAGTAGTCAATCATCAATAGCTCCAAAGGGGCAGAAGTCACGATGGTCTGCGTCGGGGTTCTTTGCTATGGAGGTTTGGCTAGTTCACAGCTCCGACATCATTTACAGGCCTCCTCTACTGCAGTCTTCATTCGGGGTGATACACCAGCTTCTGTTGCCACTGGAACATCTTCTCCAGACCAAAGTGAGCCCCTCTCTCATTTGCCTCCATAGCCACCACACAGATCAATTTTTCTGGGAGCACCACTTGCCAAATAACCCCCAATTCGCGCACCAGCTGTACTCTTCTATATAGTAATCCATCTTCCAACTGGAGCCTACCCCACTGTCTCAGAATCTGCAGAGCCCCTGGGGATAGAGCCTCTCTCGCCAGCTGAGAAGTTGCTTCAGAGCCACCCAGTGTCTCAGCTGGGCAAGTTCCTCATCTGCTTGCTGGAGTTGCACCCAGTCATCCCGAGGTCTTCCCAGGACCTGTTCTCCAGACGCCTCTCTGATCTGTCCCTGCATCACCACCAATGACCTAGCAAGGTCCCGAAAACCAGGAATCTCTTCTGCTTCCAATTATTCATCTTGGCCGCGTTCAAGCCGCTCATGAGTCATTCTCGAGAGAGCATCAGCTTGTGTATTCTCACCCCGGCCCGATAAGCAATCTTGTACCGATACTTCACCATGGGGGCCACCCGTTGTTGTTCCAAAGCCTCTAATTTGGCATTTTCCAGGTGGGCTAGCGGATTATTATCAGTGCGCTTCAGGACTTCGGACCCCGACAGGTATTCTGTGTACTTTTCGGTCATCACCCACACCAGCGCCAGCAGTTCCAACTTGAAGGAACTGTAATTGTCCAGGCTCCGTTACGAGTCATGCAGCGACCGACTCGCATAGGTGATCACTCATTCCTTCCCTTCCTGCATTTGCGATAGAATGGCCCCTAGACCAAGTAGACTTCTATCAGTGTGAAGGATGAAAGGCTGTGAGAAATCCACATATACAACTATTGGGGCCTCGGCTGCTTCACCATTGGATAGTTCGATTCTTCAAACAAGATGGCACTCCCTTTAGTAGTTCCAGCAGCGGATTAGCGAGATGGGTGAAATTCTTTATGAACCTTTGGTAGTACCTATTAAGCCCCAGAAAGGCCTGAATGTCTTTTAATTTTTTTCGGGTGGGCCATTCCTGTAACGCTGCTATCTTTTCATGCGCAGGTTTCACTCCTTCAGCGGATACGATGTGTCCCAGGTACTCGATTTGTTTGCGAAAAAGGTGACATTTTTGAGGCTTCACTTTCAGGCTGTGCTTCTGCAATCGACTCAACATTTGCTCCAGCCGCCGGAGATGTTCTTCAAAGGTGACTGCATAGACAATGATATCGTCCAGATAAATGAGTGTTGTTTCTAAATTCAAGTCCCCAGGCATCTTTCCATCAACTGCTGAAACGTCCCAGGAACGTTAGTCAGACTGAAGGGCATCCTATTAAACTCAAACAATCCCATGTGCAGTATGAGCTCCGTCTTCGGCCGGTCGTGTTCAGCCATGGGCACCTGCCAGTGCCCACTGGCCAGATCCATGGATGAAAAATATCACCTTTCCCATGGCAGACAACGATTCCTCAATTCTGGGCAATGGATAGGAGTCCCGCACTGTACAGGCATTCAGTTGTCTATAATCAACGCAAAACGCAGGGTCCCATCTTTCTTTCGAACCAAAACAATGGGAGCTGCCCATGAACTCTGACCTTCCCTTATGACTCCACCCTGTAACATGTGGGCCAGCATCTCTTTAACCTCTTTGTACATCTGAGGCGGTATCTGTCAAGATCTTTCCCGGACTTGGGCAGCATTTCCCGTAGGAATCTCGTGAGCAATAGCCTGGGTGCACCCAAAGTCATCTTCATGGTGAGTGAAGACCTCCTGGTAACGCTCCAGTACAGCTTCCACCTGTTGCACCTGTTGCGGGAAGACTGCCTTCAATTCGGCCTGCATCTGCTCCAAAATTTGACGACCTTCCTTCATGCTTCCAGGCAGATGCTCCGGTGTCACAGACGACTAGGGTCCATGAATCCCCTTGCATTGCTGCCAACTGCATGGCCTCCGGTTGCACCAACTCTTTCTGCATTCCCCGTACCTGAGCCACTTCACTTTTAGGCGAGAGGGTGAGATTATCTACTCCCAGGTTGACGCACCACACCACAACGTTACCGTCATGTACTGTGACTAATGTCTGAGCGACGAGGAGTCCTGAGCGTACCTGATCCACCAAGGTTGGCTCTGTCTGTACTTCCACCCACTCGAGAGGTGTACAGGCTGGAACTGGCAACTTGAGCACAGTCTAATCAGGTGGTAGAATGAGGTTAGCAGCTGCAGGGAATATCACCTTACCCAGAACCTTCCCTTCGCTTGAAGTTTCCTGGGCCTGGGCAGCCCGTATCAGTTGTTGAAAAACCTTCCTCTGGGGGGGGTTCATGGGCTCCAATGGTCCAGAAAGGCCTCTTGCGGCTCGCTGATCAGGAGAGTTCCGATTTCTTTCAGTACATTCATCCCTAGAGTCACTGCAGGACCGTTGCCAGTAACATGACTCCTTTCCGACCCACATCTTTGCCGCACACTTTAGTCTCCATCCAGACCCCCCCCTGTGACTGGGATGGGTAGCTGATTGGCTGCCATCAGCCTGATCACCGGGCCCACTCCGGCCTCATCACTTCAGGAAAATAACGTCTAAAATACGTTTCCAGCATGGCGGTCACCTGCAATCCAGTATCGATCAAGCAGCGGACTGCTCGCCCATTCACCTCAGTCCAGACGATGGGAGTCATAGAAATTAAACTTTTGGGACTGATCTCTGTCCTCATTGGTCTTTCAGGCTCCGGGCGGCGTCTCCCAGCCATGGAGCCCACTAGTTTAATGGCTGCTGAAGTAGGGACCGCCCCCATCTCACACACCCTCTGGTATAGTGTCAGGCATTCCCACATTTGAAACAAGTCGTATTCCATTCTGCAAAGGGTTGTCCCATTCCCTGGTGAAGTTCAACAAGCAAGCGGGACTCGGAAGCACTTCTGCCTCTGGGCATATTTGGAGCTACAGTGGGGGGCTCTTCTGAGGCTGGACCACTCTTCCCGCATTTCCCGTATTTCCTTCCGGATCTCTCGGGCCCTCTCTGGTTCAGCCGAGGGCAAGGCGGGTACCTCATTGCTCCGGACCATCCCTGCCAAGGCTTTTGTCCCCTGCTCCTGCTCTCTTATTTGCGCTTCTGCCCCAATTTCCAAGAAGGTCATGCGCGGTTTGGCATGCAGGAGCTCCTGCAAAGCTTGCTTAAGCGACACGTCCCTGAGGCCCACAATAAACTGGTCCCTCAATATCACGTCAGGGGGCCCCACTCCTATTGCCCCCACATCATCCCGCTTGGCGATATGCGCGTGCACATCTTTTAGAGCATTAATGTATTGCGTCACTGACTCCCCCTCCCTCTGAACACTGTGGAATAATCGCATCCGCAATTCCCCGACATTGGTGAGATCCCATGCATCGCTTCTAGTGATGAGCGAACGCACTTGCCACTACTCGTTACTCGCCCGAGTATCACGGTACTCGCCATACTGAGCAAGCACCGAGCATTTCCGGGATTACTCGATGGGAACTTGGTTCTCCACCCAGCATTTTTGGTGGACTTTAGAGACCCAATCACACTGCAGGGATTGTCTGCCAGGCAATAAAATGCCGCAGCCATCTTTGGTGTGGTCGTGCAGTGATTGGCTGGCCGCACAGCATCATCACGAGTATAAGGCTGTGTTTCCATGGTCCGGAAACACAGCGCTTTGGACGGAGCAGAAAGTCCGCTCCGCCCAAAGCCCCGCCCCCTTCTGAACGCGCGCTCAGCCCTGTGTTATTTACTTTGCGGCGATGCAGCGTCGCCGCAAGGGAATAGGACATGCTGCGGTCTAAAAAGACACGCCGCATGTCCAGAAACACAGGTCTTCCGCCTGCGTGTTTGTAAGCATAGTAGAGACGGGATTTCTTGAAATCCCCTCCACTATGCTGTAACATCTGGACGCTGCATGTTTAACGCTGCGCCAACGCACAGCGTCAAACACGCAGCTAATCCGGACTGTTTCCTGAACGTGGAAACATAGGCTAAGAGACCGGGAGCCGCCCTGCTCGCCGCATTCAGCTCCGGATTGAGAGAGTGTAGGGAGAGCTGCTGCCGAGATAGGGTCAGATTTGGCGATTTCTTAGACAGTGTAGGGTCTACCATCCTAAACTACTCAAATCCTGATAACCCAACAGTCCTTTTAAGGACTAATTACAGAGTATATAGGTTCCAGTGTTAGGCAGGTCGGGGAGTGAACGTCGCTCTATACACATCAGTGCAAGGCCTGCAGGCACTGTATGTGTGTATATAGATCATTGCATACATCAAGAGGGTCCATTCCCTTCCTGACTTCTGTTGCTGCTGCTGCTACCTGTATGATATATTGGCCGTATATAGCTAACCCCAGGTGTAATTGGAATACAGGCCACATATTTTTCGGTGTGGTTTCTCTGTGCCAGCTCATATCTGTGTGTGCTCAAAGTGTGGCCAGTGTACGGCAATTTTTTTCTTTAGCCCTGGGTGTGAGGGCACTTAAAAACACCATTACTTTTTATTAAAAAAAAACCAGGGCACAAATTTGTGTTACTGGTATCTCTGTGCCAGGTCATATATGTGCGTGCTCAAAGTGTGGCCAGTGTACGGCGATTTCTTTTTGTAGCCCTGGGTGTGATTGCACGTAAAACACCAGTTCTTTTTATTAAAAAAAAGGGCACAAATTTGTGGTACTGGTATCTCCATGCCAGCTCATATTTGTGCGTGCTCAAAGTGTGGCCAGTGTATGGCAATTTTTTTTGTAGCCCTGGCTGTGTGTGCACTTAAAAACACCATTACTTTTTATTAAAAAAAAACCAGGGCACAAATTTGTGTTACTGGTATCTCTGTGCCAGGTCATATATGTGCGTGCTCAAAGTGTGGCAAGTGTACGGCAATTTTTTTTGTAGCCCTGGGTGTGATTGCATGTAAAAACACCATTACTTTTTAATCCAAAAAAATCAGGGCACAAATTTGTGGTACTGGTTTCTCTGTGCCAGCTCATATCTGTGCATGCTCAAACTGTGGCCAGTGTATGGCAATTTTTTTTTTTAGCCCTGGGTGTGAGTGCACTTAAAATCTGCACCATGTTGCATTATTTTTAAAAACAGGCCACATTTAACAGTGGGTCTATCTGTGACATGCCTCATATATCCGTGTGCCAAAATTTGAGGCATTTTAGGCCTAACTTCCCTTTTTTGGCCATTCTCTCATTCTCATTATATCCAGCAGTCTTTTTTATCCACACAGTCATAAAAAATGTATCCAGTCTGTTATCTCAGGCTGAGGCCTGGTGTATCTGTGGTGGAAAAATCTTTTTTTTGGCAAGCATATGTTGCATAGTTCTGTCTGCTAGCCTTCTTGTACACCTTTTTTATTGTTTTCAAACAGTAACAAAAAACATAACCGCAAAAATTAATACAGTCTGTGATCTCAGGCTAAGGCCTGGTGTATGTGTGGTGGAAATTTTTTTTCTTGGCAGGCATATGTTGCATAGTTCTGTCTGCTATCCTGGTTCAACTCATTTTTTATTGTTTTCAAACAGTAACAAAAAACATAACCGCAAAAATTAATACAGTCTGTGATCTCAGGCTAAGGTCTGGTGTATGTGTGGAGGAAAAATCTTTTCTTGGCAGGCATATGTTGCATAGTTCTGTCTGCTAGCTATCTTGTACGCTTTTTTATTGTGTTCACACAGTAACAAAAAACCTAACCCAAAAAATTAATCCAGTCTGTGATTTCAGGCTAAGGCCTGGTGTATCAGTGGTGTAAAAAACTTTGCTTCGCAGGTCTACGATGCATAGTTATGTCTGCTAGCCTTCTTGTATGCCTTTTTGTTGTGTTCAAACAAAAACCAAAAACATAACCCAAAAAATTAATACAGTCTGTTTGCTGACATCAACAAACTGGAGCAAGTTCAGAGAAGAGCCACCAGAATGGTGACCGGTCTGCAAACCATGTCCTATGAGGAACGGTTGCAGGATTTGGGAATGTTTAGCTTGCAAAAAAGAAGACTGAGAGGAGACTTACAGTCATGGCCAAAAGTTTTGAGAATGACACAAATATTATATTTTCACATGATCTGCTGCCCTCTGGTTTTTATGTGTGTTTGACATGTTTTTATCACAGACAGAAATATAATAATTGCAAACATATGAGTAACAAAAGCTTATATTGACAGTTATAATGAGTTAATGCAGCAAGTCAATATTTGCAGTGTTGACCCTTCTTCTTCAGGACCTCTGCAATTCTCCCTGGCATGCTCTCAATCAAATTCTGGACCAAATCCTGACTGATAGCAGTCTATTCTTGCACAATCAATGCTTTCATTTTGTCAGAATTTTTAGGTTTTTGTTTGTCCACCCATCTCTTGATGATTGACCACAAGTTCTCAATGGGATTAAGATCTGGGGAGTTTCCAGGCCATGGACCCAAAATCTCTATGTTTTGTTCCCTGAGCCATTTAGTTATCACCTTTGCTTTATGGCAAGGTGCTCCATCATGCTGGAAAAGGCATTGTTGATCGCCAAACTGCTCTTGGAGGGTTGGGAGAAGTTGCTCTTGGAGGACATTCTGGTACCATTCTTTATTCATGGCTGTGTTTTTAGGCAAGACTGTGAGAGAGACGATTCCCTTGGCTGAGAAGCAAACCCACACATGAATGGTTTCAGGATGCTTAACAGTTGGCATGAGACAAGACTGGTGGTAGCGCTCACCTTGTCTTCTCCGAATGTGGCGTTTTCCTGATGTCCCAAACAATCGAAAAGGGGATTCATCAGAGAAAATAACTTTACCCCAGTCCTCAGCAGTCCACTGCCTGTACCTTTTGCAGAATATCAGTCTGTCCATGATGTTTTTTCTGGAGAGAAGTGGCTTCTTTGCTGCCCTCCTTGAGACCAGGCCTTGCTCCAAGAGTCTCCGCCTCTCAGTGCGTGCAGATGCACTCACACCTGCCTGCTGCCATTCCTGAGCAAGCTCTGCACTGCTGGTAGCCCGATCCCGCAGCTGAAACACTTTTAAGAGACGGTCCTGGCGCTTGCTGGTCTTTCTTGGGCGCCCTGAAGCCTTTTTGGCAACAATGGAACCTCTCTCCTTGAAGTTCTTGATGATGCGATAGATTGTTGACTGAGGTGCAATCTTTCTAGCTGCGATACTCTTCCCTGTTAGGCCATTTTTGTGCATTGCAATGATAACTGCACGTGTTTCTTTAGAGATAACCATGGTTAACAGAAGAGAAACAATGATACCAAGCACCAGCCTCCTTTTAAAGTGTCCAGTGGTGTCATTCTTACTTAATCATGACAGATTGATCTCCAGCCATGTCCTCATCAACACCCACACCTGTGTTAATGGAGCAATCACTGAAAAGAGGTTAGCTGGTCCTTTTAAGGCAGGGCTGCAATAATGTTGAAATGTGTTTTGGGGGATAAAGTTCATTTTCTAGCCAAATATTGACTTTGCAAGTAATTGCTGTTAAGCTGATCACTCTTTATAACATTCTGGAGTATATGAAAATTGCCATTAGAAAAAGTGAAGCAGTAGACTTTTTAAAAATTAATATTTGTGTCATTCTCAAAACTTTTGGCCATGACTGTAATAGCTGTCTACAAATATCTCAAGGGCTGTCACATTGTAGAAGGATCATCTTTATTCTCATTTGCACAAAGAAAGACTAGAAGCAATGGGATGAAGCTGAATGGGAGGAGACACAGATTAGATATTAGAAAAAACTTTTTGACAGTTAGGGTGATCAATGAGTGGAACAGGCTGCCACGAGAGGTGGTGAGTTCTCCTTCAATGGAAGTCTTCAAACAGGCTGGACAAACATCTGTCTGGGATGATTTAGAGAATCCTGCTTTGAGCAGGGGGTTGGACCAGATGGCCCAGGAGGTCCCTTCCAACTCTACCATTCTATGATTCTATGATTCTATCTCATGCTGAGGTCTGGTGTATCTGTGGTGTAAAAATGTTCGCTTTGCAGGTATACTGATCACATATAATTTTTCTCAAAATAAATCCATTTGTATTGAGCTTTTCAAATATTTCAGTAGTCCATTTAAAATGGGCAAGGCAAGGGCAAGGGACGGGGAAGTGGACGTGATGCTGATGGTGCATTCAGAGGCTGAGGCCGTGGCCAAGCTGAAAGTGGCCGCAGCAAAGACCCACATGTTCTCGCTCAACCTTCCTGTCCCAGTTTCTAGGGGACCGCAGCACACCACTATTGAAGCCAGAGCAGTGTGAAACGGTAGTTGGTTGGATAGCGGATAATGCTTCCAGTCATTTAGCCACCACCACCACCATGTCAAATCTGAGTAGCCGTGAGTGTGGACCGCTATTACTCACCCTGATCCTTCTTCCTCCTACCATGCCAAGCACCCTGAGACAACAGATCCCACACTTGGACACTCTGAAGAGCTGTTGAGTTTTCCATCTGGAGATTTGTGCCTCTCGGACGCTCCACTTGAAGCGGGGAAAGATGATATTCCATGTAGCGATGCACAAATCTTTGAGCAGCCATGGTCACAAGAGGTGGACAATGATGAGACACAATTGCCAGAAAGTCAGGAGGAGGAGCATGGTGCCGATGTGGAAGACGAGGTGGTGGATGACACAGTGACTGACCCAACCTGGCAGGAGGACATGCAGAGCGAGGACAGCAGCATACAGGGGGAAGGAGGCATATCACCCCATTAGCCAAGAATAAGCAGTGTGTTGGCCGCAGACAGAAGGCGTGCATCCATTCCCCATAACAGCAACAGGATGGAAGTTGCCATTCCAATTGTTAGCTCTTCCCGAGTCTGGTTATTTTTTAAAGACTCTGCCAATAACCGCAAACAGGCCATTTGCAGCACTTGCCATGCCCGCATCAGCAGGGATAGCAAAACTACCAGCCTGACCACCACCAGCATGATTAGGCACATTGCAGTAAAGCACCTGACTTTGTGGGCCGAACCCCAGGCTCCAGGAACACTGTCTGCAGGTGACAACACTGGTTCTTCCACTGCTTTGCGTAAAAGCCAATCCCCAGTTCAGCGTGCCTGTGAAGATGCCTCGAGCCATGCACCTGTTGTTGCCCACAGTCAACCAGCACCATCATCAAGCCCGTCCACATCCTTGTCCCACTGCAGCCTTCAGTTGTCTATACCCCAGTCATTGGAACGCAAGCAGAAATACCCAGCCAATGCCCCACAGGCCACAGTACTTAATTTGCACATTTCTCGACTGCTTGTGCTCGAAATGTTGCCTGTTCGGCTCGTTGAGACGGAAGTTTTCCGCAACCTGATGGCGACGGCCGTTCCAAGGTACTCGGTCCTCAGTCGCCACTATTTCTACCGTTGTGCCGTACCGGCATTACACCAGCATGTGTCCCACAACATTACCCGTGCCCTCAACAATGCTGTTACTGGTAAAGTTCACCTAACCATGGATATGTGGACAAGTGCCTGTGGGCAGAGATGGTACATCTCACTGACGGCACACTGGGTTAACATAGTGGAAGCCGGGACCCAGTCGGACCTTGGGATGGAACACATCCTCCCCACACCCAGGATTGCGGGTCCTTCGTCAATCAGGGTTGCCCCCACAGTCTACAGCTCCAGCACCACCTCCTCTTCTACAGCCTCCATCTCAGAAATGAATACATCAGTCCGAAGCTGGAAGCACTGCAGCACTGCTTAAGCCAAGCAGCAACAGGCTGTGCTGAAGCTAATCTGCATAGGTGACAAACCGCACAATGCAGAAGAGTTGTGGACAGTGCTGAAAGAGCAGGCAGATATTTGGTTGACACCGCTGAACCTACAGCCAGGCATGGTCGTGTGTGACAATGGCTGTAACCTGGTGGCGGCTCTGAGGGAAGGTGAGCAGACACACGTACCTTGCCTGGCCCATGTGCTTAACCTTGTGGTTCAACGTTTTCTAAAAAGCTACCCGGAGCTGCCGAATCTGCTAGTGAAAGTACGCCGTCTGTCTGCCCATTTTCGAAAGTCAGCTACAGCTTCAGCCAGCCTTGCCGTACTCCAGCAGCGTTTGCAGCTTCCGGCTCACCGACTGGTGTGTGATGTCCCCACATGTTGGAACTCTACACTGCATACAGTACAGACCAAAAGTTTGGACACACCTTCTCATTCAAAGATATTTCTGTATTTTCATGGCTATGAAAATTGTAGAATCACACTGAAGGCATCAAAACTATGAATTAACACATGTGGAATTATACATTACACTTTACAAAAAAGTGTGAAACAATTGAAAATATGTCTTATATTCTAGGTTCTTCAAAGTAGCCACCTTTTGCTTTGATTACTGCTTTGCACTCAGAAAAGGTGAACGGATGAATTCTACATGCCTGGTTCCCACCGTGAAGCATGGAGGAGGAGGTGTGATGGTGTGGGGGTGCTTTGCTGGTGACACTGTTGGGGATTTATTCAAAATTGAAGGCATAGTGAACCAGAATGGCTACTACAGCATCTTGCAGCAGCATGCTATTCCATCCGGTTTGCATTTAGTTGGACCATCATTTATTTTTCAACATGACAATGACCCCAAACACACCTCCAGACTGTGTAAGGGCTATTTGACCAAGAAGGAGAGTGTTGGGGTGCTACGCCAGATGACCTGGCCTCCACAGTCACCAGACCTGCGCCCAATCGAGATGGTTTGGGGTGAGCTGGACTGCTCACCACTTCAATTTTGAATAAATCCCCAACAGTCTCACCAGCAAAGCACCCCCACACCATCGCACCACCTCCTCCATGCTTCACGGTGGGAACTAGGCATGTAGAGTCCAGCTGTTCACCTTTTCTGCGTGCAAAGCAGTAATCAAAGCAAAAGGTGGCTACTTTGAAGAACCTAGAATATAAGACATATTTTCAGTTGTTTCACACTTTTTTGTAAAGTGTAATGTATAATTCCACATGTGTTAACTCATAGTTTTGATGCCTTCAGTGTGATTCTAAAATTTTCATAGTCATGAAAATACAGAAAAATCTTTGAATGAGAAGGTGTGTCCAAACTTTTGGTCTGTACTGTATGTTGGAAAGGATTTGTGAGCAGAAGAGGGCAGTTGTTGACTACCAACATCAACAAGGCCGTTGATATACAGTTCAGACTCCATACATAAGAACGCAGGCGTGGACATGGATGTCACACATATGTAGCATCCTCCAGAACTTTGAGGACTGCACCAAGATGGTGAGTGGCGATGACTCCATAATTAGCATCACTATCTCACTTCTCAGCATTCTTAAAACCTCTATGCTCACAATTAAAGATGATGCATTGCAGGCAGAGCAGGAGGACACGGAGCAAGGAAACATGCAGGGTGATTACACTCAGTCCAGCCTCATGTCGTCAAAACGTGGATTGGTAGACAATGAGGAGGAGGAAGAACAGAAGCTACTTTCATGGGCTATAGACGGTACTACAAGCACAGCTGTCATACCGTCTGTTCAGCTCAGCGTGGATGGCCTGAGGACAGGGAGGAGGAGGAGGATCAGGAGGAGGAGGACAGCATGGTCAGTCGTCGTGTTGGTGAGGACATGGAAGTGTTGCCTGTTAGTAGTCTTGCACGCATGACTGACTTTATTTTGAGCTGCATTAACAATGACCCTCGCATTAGAAAAATTTTCATTGACACTCAGTACTAGTTGGTGGCACTTCTAGACCCATGCTACAAGGACAACTTTCAATCTCTTCTTCCAGAGGCAGACAGGTGTTCAAAATTTTTGATGTACCACAGGGCCCTTTTAGCGGAATTATTGAAAAAATTCCCATGTGAGAACGCTGGCAGCAGACGTCAGAGTTTGTTGTACAGCCAAGGAGTCACAGCGAGAGATACAGAAGTACAATCCAGCTTAGGCAGGGGAACAATGGCAAAGTTCTGGGACAGTTTTCACCCATCGGTCCTCCACAGAGGCAAGGGGTGGTGGCACAAGAAGTGCAATGTTTTGGAAGATGTTGAAGGAGTACCTTGCAGATCGTACAAACGTCCTCCGTGATTCCTCTGTGCCTTTTAATTATTGTGTATCCAAGCTGGACATGTGGCATGAACTGGCTCCCTACGCCTTGGAGGTCCTGGCCTGCCCTGTTGCTAGCGTTTTATCAGAGCGGGATTTTAGTGCCGCTGGTGGAATTATAACAGATAAGCGCATCCGTCTATCAACTGACAATGCTGACTCTTATAAAAATGAACAAGGCCTGGATTGGACAAGACTTCTGTACACCACCGAATGAAAACAACCAAACATAACCTGAAATACATTGTCTTTTTTGTGGAGGTGTATTCTCATGCACCTCTTGACAACCACACATGGGTATCTGCTTCCTGATTTGATTCATAGGTGGATTCACATTTTAGATTTATTTGATTTATTTCAGTATCATTTATCATCAATGTCTCCCCATTGTCCTCCACTAAATGACCAGGGTTAACGTGTTCTGTGCTGATACAGTCAGTCAAATGTTTGCCAAGGGTGTCTATGATGCCTATAAAATATTTTTGACAATTTTACTCCACCAGGGGGAAATATTTTCCAGCCCATACTCTAAGTGTATGGGCATTCCAAGTGTAGGAGACCCGCTCCGTTAAATTGGCTCTAGTTTTGAATCAGGCCTTCCTTCACGTCTCATCAGTCGCTGCCAGTAGATCACCAGGGTTTACGTGTTACGTGCTGCTCCAGCAATTGTCAAATTCCTAACAAGGGTGGGTGTTTTTGCTGGTCGTCAAATAGTTATTATGGAAAAGGTGGAAGTGTACCCCACAAGGGAAATTGTTAGCCAGGCCCAGGAACTTTGTGTATGGTCATTCCGAGTCTCGGAGACCCTCTCCTGTTATGATTTGGTAGCCGAGGAGGACAGTCACAAAAATAGCCAAGGCAGCCAGACACCCAGAGAGGTTGGTAACTAGTGGACTGCAGACCCTTAAACTAACCGCACAACTAGGAACTCACAAAAACGTATACATATACATATATGCACATGTATATATAGATAATCTGCCTAGAAAAAGTGGCACTTCCAATTAAATGCAAATCCTACAAAAACTATGAAGCTCTATGCCATAAAATCAGATTTTATTAAACAAATTCATTAAAATATTACAGATAAATAAATATGGGGACACAAAAATGCAAAAATAAGGGTCTTTCAAGAAAGTGGGGGTATGAGGATGCATAGGAATTACAGAATTAATTCATTGAAGTAAAAATTAGGTACCGTATATACTCATGTATAAGCCGACCCGTGTATAAGCCGATCCCCCTAATTTTGCCACAAAAAACTTGGAAAACTTATTGACTCGCGTATAAGCCAGGTGTATAAGTTGCCGTCCTGCTCTGTGCTCCACATCCAGCTCTGTGCGCCCCCATTCTCCTCTGTGCTCCCCTCCTCCTGCTCCATTATCCTGTCCTGCTCCGTGCTTTCCATCCTCCCCTGTCCTGCTCCGTGCTCCCCCATCCAGCTCTGCACTCCCCCATTCTCCTCTGTGCCCACCCCCGTCCTGCTCCGTGCTCTCCGTCCTCCCCCCGTTCGGCTCCGTGCTCTCTGTCCTCCCCCCGTTCTGCTCCGTGCTCTCCGTCCTCCCCCCGTCCTGCTCCGTGCTCTCCGTCCTCCCCCCGTCCTGCTCCGTGCTCTCCGTCCTCCCCGTTCTGCTCCGTGCTCTCCGTCCTCCCCCCGTTCTGCTACGTGCTCTCCGTCCTCCCCCCGTTCTGCTCCGTGCTCTCCGTCCTCCCCCCGTCCTGCTCCGTGCTCTCCGTCCTCTGTTATGATTTGGTAGCTGAGCAGAGCAGGCAAAAAAGGCAATACACCAGAGAGGTTGGAATCTACTGGATTGCAGTACCCTGACTAACCACCACAACTAAAGGCAGCCGTGGAGCGTACCTACGTTTGTCCTAGATGCCTCGTCACAGCCTGAGAAGCTAACTACACCTAAAGATAGAAAGAGGAAAACTATCTGCCCCGGAGCAGATCCCCAAAGAACATAGGAAGCCCCCAAACATGTAATGGCGGTTAGACAAGAGGAAATACAGACACAGACAGAAAATAATATGAGCAAACGTTGGGGCCCAATCTTCCTAGAAAGAAAAGGATAGGAAGGACACTTACTGCAATCCAAAAAACCCTAAAAAAATACCAACTCACTAATTGCAAAAACACCTGAGATCACACGACCTCTACCACCTAAATTAGTTCTCTGGTGTAACAAAACTAAGCAGCAGCCACTGAAAAAACTGGAAAAGGCAAATGAACAAATAACAGTGGCTCAGATAAACTGAGAGGAGCAAAAGCCCCCGGAGGGGACCTGGCTGACCTCCACAGAAGTGCAGGACAAAATGCAAAAAGCAAACACAAAAATAAAAGCAGAAAATATCTTATCTGTTAGCAGAAGATGCAGGCAAGACACAGCAAACTTCCAAGTGAACCAGGAACCAAAGTTGAGACAAGAACAATTGATCACCGGCAACCCTGATGGGAGGGAATCTCCCTTATATAAGACCAGTCTGTAACACCTGATTGCCAATCTTCACAATCTTCATTGAATAGTTCAGTACTGTTTGTAACCACCAGAGGGAGCTTCTGCTCAGAATTCATTTCTAACACATTCACAACAGTCCTCCCCCCATTCTGCTTTGTGCTCTCCGTCCTCTCCCCATCCTACTCCATGCTCCTTGTCCTCCTCCATGCTCCCCCATCCTCCTCCATCATACTCACCCTCCCCGTGCCATCGCTGAACGTCCCGGCCGGCAATCCTGCGTTCTCCCCGGCTTCCTGCAGCTCTCCAGCGCTGAGCGGTGATGTAATACCGCTCATTAAGGCCATGAATATGGAGGCCACGCCTATGGGAGTGGCGTCGCGTCCATATTACATGACCTTAATGAGCGGTATTACGTCACTGCTCAGCGCTGGAGAGCTGCAGGAAGCCGGGGAGAACGCAGGATTGCAGGGACGTTCAGCGATGGCACGAGAAGGGTGAGTATGATGTCCCAGCCACCGGCTCCTGCCGCCGCATCCCCTCCCCCGCTGGTTTCTGCCCTATGACTCGTGTATAAGCCGAGGGGGCATTTTCAGCACAAAAAAAGGTGCTGAAAATCTCGGCTTATACACGAGTATATACGGTTTATAGATTCATAGCATTAGTTCATTAAAGTGGACATTTAAACATATATATCCTAGTATTAATTCATTAAGGCATGAGCCAAACATAGAACCAATAAAAATAAATACTCCAGAAAAAAATAGATTTCAATACATAAATTCCTGCCTCAATAAAAAACCCCTTAAAATAGTAAGCCAGTAGTCAGATCCTTATTAAATATTGGCAAAAAATATGAGCATGATTATCAAAGAGCAATGTGCATAGTGCAAAAAATGCCAATTAAAGGTGCTATAAAGTCGCCATAAGGATAGTATATCATTGGTGGCTTAAAAGAGGAAAGTCATAGCTAGTGTGTAAATGCCATACCTGAAAGACCGGCCCCCCTGACGCGCGTTTTGCTGTCCTGCTTTTTCTCAAAATAAATCCCTTGAGGCAGGAATTTATGTATTGAAATCTATTTTTTTCAGGAGTATTTATTTTTATTGGTTCTATGTTTGGCACATGCCTTAATGAATTAATACTAGGATATATATGTTTAAATGTCCACTTTAATGAACTAATGCTATGAATCTATATACCTAATTTTTACTTCAATGAATTAATTCTGTAATTCCTATGCATCCTCATACCCCCCACTTTCTTGAAAGACCCTTATTTTTGCATTTTTGTGTCCCCATATTTATTTATCTGTAATATTTTAATGAATTTATTTAATAAAATCTGATTTTATGACATAGAGCTTCATAGTTTTTGTAGGATTTGTAACCGCACAACTAGAAAAAGCCGTGGGACTTACCTACGATGACCTAGACGCCTCGACACAGCCGGAGAGTTAACTAAGCCTAAAGATAGAAAGGGGAAAGCTAACTGCCCTGGAGTAGCGCCCCAAAGGAATAGGTAGCCCCCACACATATATTAGCGGTGAGACAAGTTGAAATACAAACTCAGGCAGAAAATAGAGTAAGCAAACGCTGGGGCCCAAAACTATCTAGATAGGACAGGACAGGAAAGAATACTGTCTGCAATCCAGCAAAACCCTAGGAAAAATTCCAACACTTCTGATTTCCAAAAATACTGAGACCACACGATCTCTCCCTCACTAGATCAGAACTCTGGTGTGAACAGGTAGCTAACCAGCAGATGCTGAAATAACAGGGTCTGAACACATAAACAGTGGTAAATGAGAAACAGAGACCAGCGCAGGCCCCAGCTGGGGATCCCGGCTGACCTCACTCCAGAAGGGCAGAAAATCAAAAGGAAAACCAAAGCCACAGAAGCAAGCAGAAAAAAACTTATGTGAAAGTTGCAGGAGACAGCAGAAAGCAAGCTGACTTCCAAATGGGACCAGGAAGAACAACTAATCACCGGCGAGGATCATGGGAAGGTTACTCCCTTAAATCTCCCCATTCATCAACACCAGATTGCCAATCATCGCTACCAGCTGATGAAGGACTTCTGTTAACCAAGACAGCTTCAATACTATCAGCAGCCACCAGAGGGAGCCCAAACTCTGAAGTCAGATCCAGAGTGTTCACAACAGTACCCTCCCTTGAGGAGGGGTCACCGAACCCTCACCTGTGGCACCAGGCCAATCAGGATGAACCCGGTGAAAGGCGCGAACCAATCTCTCAGCATGAATGTCAGAAGCAAACACCCAAGAATTGTCCTCCTGACCATAACCTTTCCACTTAACCAAGTACTGGAGTTTTCGTCTAGACAGATGAGAATCCAATATCTTCTCCACTTCATACTCCAGGTTGCCCTCAACCAAAACAGGCTCCAGGGGTGTAGCCATAGGAACCACTGGTTTAACAAACCTTTTCAGTAAAGACTTATGGAAGATGTTGTGAATCTTAAACGTCCCTGGAAGAGCCAAATGGAAAGAAACGGGATTAAGGACCTCCAAGATCTTATAAGGTCCAATGAACCTTGGCTTAAACTTTGGAGATGCAACCTTCATAGGGATATTTTTTGAGGACAACCAGACCAAGTCACCTACTTTAAACTGGGGACCATCAGTCCTATGCCGGTTGGCAAACCGCTGGGCCCTCTCTGGAGAGAGAGACAACTTATCCACTACTCGATCCCAAATCTGTTGCATTCTCTCTACCATAGAGTCAACACCCAGACAGAAAGAAGCCTCCACTGCCCAGAAGAAAACCGAGGATGAAACCCGAAATTGCAGAAAAAAGGGGACATCAAAGTGGCAGAACTGGCCCTATTATTAAGAGCAAATTCAGCAAAGGGCAAAAAGGAGACCCAGTCATCTTGATCAACATCTCAAATAAGTTTCCAAGGTCTGGTTCTCTCAGTCTGCCCATTGGTCTGAGGGTGAAACGCAGAGGAGAAAGACATCTGAATTCCCAGTTTAGAACAAAAGGCTCTCCAAAATCTGGAAACAAATTGGACTCCTCTGTCAGACACAATGTTCTCTGGAATGCCGTGCAAGCTAAACACTTGCTGTAAAAACAAGGGCACCAACTCGGAAGCGGATGGCAACTTCGGCAGTGGCACAAGATGGACAATTTTGGAAAATCTTTCATAGACCACCCAGATAACAGTCATTCTCTGAGGGACAGGAAGGTCGGAAATAAAATCCAAAGAGATATGGGTCCATGGCCTCCTGGGCACTGGCAGTGGCATTAACAATCCACTAGATCGAGAGCAGGGTTTGGACCGAGAACAAGTCCCACAGGACTGCACAAAATTCCTGACATCACGAGATAAAGTAGGCCACCAAAAGGACCGACTCACCAAATCTCTAGTACCAAAAATACCGGGATAACCAGCCAACGCAGAGCAATGAATTTCAGACATTACATTCTTCCTCCATTGGTTGGGGACAAACAATTTCCCCACAGGGCAACGCTCAGGTTTATCCCCCTGAAATTCCTCCAGGGCCAGTCTCAAATTCGGGCGAGATAGCGGAAAGAACCACACCATCCTTCAGAATGGCAGTAGGCTCAGTCACATCAGGAGAATCCACAAAGAAACTCCTAGAAAGGGCATCCGCCTTAACATTCTTAGTGCCCGGGAGAAAGGAGACCACAAAATTAAAACGTGTAAAAAACAAGGCCCACCTGACCTGTCTAGGATTTAGTCGCTTGGCTGATTCGAGATAGATCAGGTTCTTGTGGTCCGTGAGGACCACAACTTGATGTTTGGCTCCCTCCAACCAATGTCTCCAGTCTTCAAAAGCCCACTTTATAGCCAATAACTCCCGATTCCCCACATCATAATTACATTTAGCTGGGGAAAATTTTCGAGAGAAGAAGGCACAAGGGTTACTCTTAGAGGTTACAGGATCTCTTTGGGACAAAATGGCTCCTGCACCAATCCCAGAAGCATCTATCTCCACCTGAAATGGTAGAGAAACATCAGGTTGCCGCAGAACCGGAGCAGAAGTGAATCTCCGCTTAAGCTCCTGAAAAACTGAAACTGCCTCTGGAGACCAGTTTACCCCATCAGAGCCCTTTTTGGTCAAATCAGTAAGTGGTATCACAATACCAGAAAAATTAATTATAAATTTACGGTAAAAATTAGCAAAACCCAAAAATCTCTGAAGAGCCTTCAATGAAGTGGGCTGAACCCAATCAGAAATAGCCTGAACCTTGACTGGGTCCATTTCAATAGCAGACGGAGACAAAATGAATCCCAAAAATGAAACCTTCTGTATGCCAAAGAGACATTTTGATCCCTTAACATACAAAGCATTTCCTCTCAAAATCCGGAACACCATCCAAACATGTTCCACATGAGAATCCCAGTCATTGAAAAAATTCAAAATATCGTCTAAATAAACGATCAGAAACTTATCCACCAAATCCCGGAAAATATCGTTCATGAAAGATTGGAAGACGGAAGGGGCATTAGTGAGCCCAAAAGGCATCACTAGGTACTCAAAATGCCCCTCAGGGGTATTAAACGCCGTTTTCCATTCATCACCGTGTTTAATGCGAATAAGATTATACACCCCCCAAGGTCAAGCTTGGTAAACCAACTAGTCCCTTTCACTCTGGAGAACAAATCGTAAATCAGGGGCAAAGGATATTGGTATTTAACAGTGATCTTATTAAGGAGACAATAGTCAATACAAGGCCTCAATGAACCATCCTTCTTGGCCACAAAGAAAAAGCCAGCACCTAAAGGTGAAGAGGATGATCTAATATAACCTTTCTCCAATGACTCTTTGATATAAGATCGAATAGCCTCATGCTCAGGTACAGACAGATTGAAGAGCCGACCTTTGGGAAACTTACAACCGGGCACTAACTCAATCGCGCAATCATAACTCCTGTGAGGAGGCAAGGACACAGACTTACTCTCACTAAACACATCAGAAAAATCAGCCAAATAGTCAGGGACCTCCTGAGACTGGGGAGAGGTAGAAAAAACAGGAGTGTCACCACGAACACATTGACACCCCCAACTGACCACAGACACAGACTTCCAATCCAAAACAGGATTATGGGTCTGCAACCAAGGTAAACCCAGTACAATAATATCATGTCAATTACGTAACACCAAAAATTTACAATTCTCTTGGTGGTCCGGGTCTACCCGCATTATCACCTAGTTCCAAAACTGGGGTTTTTTCTCCGCCAAAGGGGTAGAATCAATACCCAGCAAAGGAATAGGAGTTTGCAGGGGGTACCATGGGAAAATCACAATGTTTGGAAAAGTCAAAATCCATCAGGTTCAGGGCTGCTCCTGAATCGACAAAAGCCTGAGCAGAAAATAAAGACAAGGAGCAGATCAAGGTAACAGTCAGGAGAAACTTAGACTGTACATTGCCCAAAACAATTGAGCTCGCAAAACGTCTTCCCAGCCTAGGGCAGACGGAAATAGTATGAGAAGCATCCCCAAAATAGAAGCACAACTTGTTACGCTTTCGAAATTCTCGACGCTGAGCCCCAGACACAACCCCATCACACTGCATGGGCTCAGAGGCCTGTTCGAAAGGCAACACCACCTCTCCCATAGTTTTATGTTCACGCAAGCGTCTGTCAATTTGAATGGCTAATGACATAGAATCGTTGAGCCCCGAAGGGACAGGAAATCCCACCATAACATCTTTTATGGTCTCTGCCAGCCCTTTCCAAAAAAGAGCTGCCAGGGCATCATCGCTCCATTTAGTAAGGACTGCCCACTTTCGGAATTTCTGACAATATAACTCTGCCGCTTCTTGACACTGCTTTAATGCCAATAAGGTTTTCTCAGCTTGATCAATCACATTAGGTTCCTCATACAATAACCCCAGAGCCTGAAAAAATGCATCAACATTAGCCAAAACAGGATCCCCAGGTGTCAGTGAAAATGCCCAATCCTAAGGGTTGCTGTTGTGAATTCTCTGGATTCTGAGTTGGGGCTCCCTCTGGTGGCTGTTGATATTAATGAAGCTGTCTTCACTGACAGAGACCTTTCAGCTGAGGATTCAGCTGCGGACGATTGGCAATCTGAGAGTCATGAATGGGGAGATTTAAAGGAGTAACTTTCCCATGATCCAAGGCGGTGATTAGTTGTCTCTTCCTGGTCCAGTTTGGAAGTCAGTGTGCTGCGGTCTCCTGCAACTTTCAGATAAGCTATTTCTTGCTTGTTTCTGTGTTTTTGTTTTCTTTTGTTTTTCTGCCTTCTGAGTGAGGTCAGCCGGGTCCCACTGCTGGGGCCTGCACTGATCTCTGTTTCTCAGTTATTGGTTCATTTGTTCAGTCCCTGTTATTTCAGTGGCTGCTGGGTAGCTACCTGTTCACACCAGAGTTCTGATATAGCGGGAGAGATCATGTGGTCTGTTTTTTTTGGAATCAGAAGTGTTGGAAGTTTTCCTAGGGTTTTGCTGGATTGCAGAAAGTATTCTTTTCTGTCCTGTCCTATCTAGACAGTTTTGGGCCACAGCGTTTGCTTACTCTATTTTCTGCCTGTGTTTGTATTTCATCTTGTCTCACCGCCAATATATGTGTGGGGGCTACCTATTCCATTGAGGCGCTACTCCGAGGCAGTTAGCTTTCCCCTTTCTATCTTTAGGCTTAGCTAACTCTCCGGCTGTGTCGAGGTATCTAGGTCATCGTAGGTACGTCCCACGGCTGCTTCTAGTTGTGCGGTTAGTTTAGGGGTCTGCAATCCATTAGTTACCAACCACTTTGCGTGACTGGCTGCCTTGGCTACTTTTGTTACAGTCCTCCTCGGCTACCATATCATAACAGAATCACCGGCCTAACCATAATCCTAGAGTACTCAAAAGAAGGAAAGAATAGTAAAAAAAAAGAGTTTCAGAGTTTTTTATTTTTTCCTCTTTTTCTCTGGGGGCCGTAGGAGGATTTTCTTTTTTCTTCAATGGAGATTGTGCAGTTGTCTGGTCGTGTTGAGCGACTCGCTACTGAAGTTCGGGGAATTTCTGCTTATCTCACTTAGTTTTCTGATATAGAACCTAGGATTTCTCTGATTTATTTTCTGGGGATCGGTCTAAATTTTTGAACTTTAGGAATAAATGTAAATTGTTTTTTGCCTTGAAAACTAAGTCCTCAGGGAACGCAGTGCAGCAGGTTCAAATTATCATCTCCCTGTTGCGCGGCGACCCTCAGGATTGGGCGTTTTCACTGACACCGGGGATCCTGTTTTGGCTAATGTTGATGCATTACTTCAGGCTCTGGGCCTATTGTATGATGAACCTAATGTTATTGACCTAGCTACGAAAACCTTGTTAGCATTGAACCAGGGTCAGGAAACAGCAGAGTTATATTGTCAGAAATTCCGAAAATGGGCAGTACTTACTAAATGGAACGATGATTTACTTGCGGCTCTTTTTCGGAAAGGGCTGGCAGAGACCATAAAAGATGTTATGGTGGGATTTCCTGTCCCTTCGGGGCTCAACGATTTTATGTCAGTGGCTATTCAAATTGACCGACGCTTGCGTGAACGTAAAACTATGCGAGAGATGGTGTTGCCTTTCGAACGGGCCCCTGAGCCCATGCAGTGTGATGGGGTGGTTTCTGGGGCTCAGCGTCGAGAATTTCGGAAGCGTAATAAGTTGTGTTTTTATTATGGAGACGCTTCTCATACTATTTCCGTATGCCCTATGCGAGGAAGACGTTTTTCGCGCTCATTTGTTTTGGGCAATGTACAGTCTAAATTTGTCTTGACTGTTACCTTGATCTGCTCCTTGTCCACATTTTCTGCTCAGGCTTTTGTGGATTCAGGAGCAGCCCTGAACCTGATGGATTTTGACTTTGCCAAATGTTGTGGTTTTCCCATGGTACCCCAGCGGACACCTATTCCTTTGCTGGGCATTGATTCAACCCCTTTGGCGGAGAATAAACCCCAGTTTTGGACCCAGGTGATAATGCGGGTAGCCTCGGACCACCAAGAGAATTGTAAAATTTTTGGTATTGCATAATTTACATGATATTATTGTGCTGGGTTTTCCTTAGTTGCAGACCCATAATCCTGTTTTGGATTGGAAGTCTGCATCTGTGGCCAGTTGAGGTTGCCAATGTGTTCATGGTGACACTCCTGTGTTTTCTACCTCTCCCCAGCCTCAGGAGATCCTCGGCTATTTGGCTGATTATTCTGATGTGTTTGCTGAAAGTAAGTCGACAAGAAAAAAGACACATGCATATATTGAAAGGATCACCAAAAGAAAAATTAGGTAAAGTAAAGCAATATAAAGTTTATTCAAAATTAATTCCACAACAAAAAACCAACAGACACGACATAAAAACACTTAAAAAACCATACATGGTATATACAAAGAACACTATTCAGAGTAAAATACTCAAACAGAACCTAATTCCACATGCCTAATAGAGATATAGCCTATAATCAGTATTGCACACAAAAACACCCTTTTCAGCAATGGTTAAATAACCCAAGTCTTATTATCATCATCATCCAGGGAACAATAATATCTATCCTATTTGCTGACCTCCAGGACACATAAAGAGCCTAGCATTCCCTTAGTGGAGTATAATAGCTCCATTGACTAAAGGTAACAGGGAAAAAAAAAAAAAGGTGTATTTTAGCTTCATGTTATATTACCCTATAGGAATGAATGCTCCCCAGAGAGTGGCATGTGGCATGTGGAACTGAGCCCACGCGTTCCGACACTAGCAGTGTCTTTGTCAAGGCAGGAGACAAAGACACTGCTAGTGTCGGAATGCGTGGGCTCAGTTCCACATGCCACATGCCACTCTCTGGGGAGCATTCATTCCTATAGGGTAATATAACATGAAGCTAAAATACACCTTTTTTTTTTTTTTCCCTGTGATCCTTTCATATATGCATGTGTCTTTTTTTGTTGGTTTTTCATGTTGCTACTTTACATGCAAAAAGTGATCCCAATACCACATGCTTATTGCAGGGTGGTGCCCACTTTAAAACAATTGTTCTCTACTGAAAGTAAGTCGGCGTCCTTGCCTCCTCACAGGAGTTATGATTGCGCGATTGAGTTGGTGCCCGGTTGTAAATTTCCCAAGGGTCGGCTCTTCAATTTGTCTGTACCTGAGCATGATGCTATGCGATCCAAGTCATTGGAGAAGGGTCATATTAGACCGTCCTCTTCACCCTTGGGTGCCGGCTTTTTCTTTGTGGCCAAAAAGGATGGTTCATTGAGACCATGTATTGACTATTGTCTCCTTAATAAGATCACTGTTAAATATCAGTATCCATTACCCTGATTTCCGATTTATTCTCCGAGTGAAAGTTGCTAGTTGGTTTACCAAGCTTGACCTTAGGGGGGCGCATAATCTTATTCGCATTAAGCATAGGGATGAATGGAAGACTGCGTTTAATACCCTGAGGGGAGGGGCATTTTGAGTACCTAGTGATGCCTTTTGGGCTCACTAATGCCCCTTCCGTCTTCCAATCTTTCATGAACGATATTTTCCGGGATTTTGTGGATAAGTTTCTGATCGTCTATCTGGATGATATTTTGATTTTTTTCTAATGACTGGGATTCTCATGTAATAATCAAACTTGGCCGACAGCACAACAGTCTATGGATGCACGTTCTAGTCCTCCGGATCCAGGGGGACAACAATATATCAAATAATGAATGAAGAACATTCATGCTTGAAAAAGACCTATGGAGGTCGAAACGTCGCATCTGGCAAAATAAAGACATGAATTGATCTTCACCTGGATTGGTATGCTGTTCTTCATTCATTATTTGGGATTCTCATGTGGAGCATGTTCGGATGGTGTTCCGGATTTTGAGAGGAAATGCTTTGTATGTTAAGGGATCAAAATGTCTCTTTGGCATAAAGAAGGTTTCATTTTTGGGATTCATTTTGTCTCCGTCTGCTATTGAAATGGACCCAGTCAAGGTTCAGGCCATTTATGATTGGGTTCAGCCCACTTCATTGAAGGCTCTTCAGAGATTTTTGGGTTTTGCTAATTTTTACCGTAAATTTATAAGTAATTTTTCTGGTATTGTGATACCACTTACTGATTTGACCAAAAAGTGCTCTGATGGGGTAAACTGGTCTCCAGAGGCAGTTTCGGTTTTTCAGGAGCTTAAGCGGAGATTCATTTCTGCTCCGGTTCTGCGGCAACCTGATGTTTCTCTCCCATTTCAGGTGGAAATAGATGCTTCTGAGATTGGGGCAGGAGCCGTTTTGTCCCAAAGGGATCCTGTAACCTCTAAGATTAACCCTTGTGCCTTCTTCTCCCGAAAGTTTTCCCCAGCTGAACGTAATTATGATGTGGGGAATCGGGAATTATTGGCTATGAAGTGGGCGTTCGAAGAGTGGAGACATTGGTTAGAGGGAGCCAAACATCAAGTTGTGGTCCTCACTGACCACAAAAACTTGATCTATCTTGAATCAGCCAAGCGATTGAATCCTAGACAGGCAAGGTGGGCCTTGTTTTTCACGCGTTTTAATTTTGTGGTCTCCTTTCTCCCGGGTACTAAGAATGTTAATGCGAATGCCCTCTCTCTAGGAGTTTCATTGCAGATTCTCTTGATGTGACTGAGCCTACGGACATTCTGATGGAGGGTGTCGTTCTTTTCTCACCCAATTTGAGACTGGCCCTGGAGCAATTTCAGGGGGATAAACCTGAACGTTGCCCTGCGGGAAAATTGTATGTCCCAGACCAATGGAGGAAAAAAGATATGTCTGAAATTCATTGCTCTGCGTTGGCTGGTCATCCCGGTATTTTTGGTACTAAAGATTTGGTAAGTAGGTCCTTTTGGTGGCCTACTTTATCTCGTGACGTCAGGAACTTTGTGCAGTCCTGTGGGACTTGTTCTCGGTCCAAATCTTGCTCTCGCTCTAATGTATTGTTAATGCTATTGCCTGTGCCCAGGAGGCCATGGACCCATATCTCTATGGATATTATTTCCGACCTCCCTGTCTCTCAGAGAATGACCGTTATCTGGGTGGCCTGTGATAGGTTTTCCAAGATGATCCATCTTGTGCCACTGCCGAAGTTGCCATCCTCTTCCGAGTTGGTGCCCTTGTTTTTTCAGCAAGTGATTCGGTTGCACTGCATTCCAGAGAACATTGTGTCTGACAGAGGAGTCCAGTTTGTTTCCAGATTTTGGAGGACCTTTTGTTCTAAACTGGGAGTTCAGCTGCCTTTCTCCTCTGCGTTTCACCCTCAGACCAATGGGCAGACTGAGAGAACAAACCAGACCTTGGAAACATGTTTGAGATGTTTTGTGTCTGCTGATCAGGATGACCGGGTCTCTTTTTTGCCTTTGGCTGAATTTGCTCTAAATAATAGGGCTAGTTCTGCCACTTTGATGTCCCCTTTTTTATGCAATTTCGGGTTTCATCCTCGATTTTTCTTTGGGGCAGGCGGAGGCTTCTGTCTGTCCGGGTGTTGACTCTATGGTGGAGAGAATGCAGCAGATTTGGGATCAAGTAGTGGATAAGTTGTCTCTCTCTCGGGAGAGGGCCCAACGGTTTGCCAACCGGCATAGGACTGATGGTCCTCGGTTTAAAGTGGGTGACATGGTTTGGTTGTCCTCAAAAAATATCCCTATGGAGGTTGCGTCTCCAAAATTTAAGCCAAGGTTCATTGGATCTTGGAAATTCTTAATCCTGTTTCCTTCCGTTTGGCTCTTCCAGGGATGTTTAAGATTCACAACGTCTTCCACAAATCTTTATTGAAATGGTTTGTTGAGCCAGTGGTTCCTATGGCTGCGCTCCTTGAGCCTGTTTTGGTTGAGGGCAATCTGGAGTACGAAGTGGAGAAGATATTGGATTCTCGTCTGGCTAGACGGAGACTCCAGTACTTGGTAAAGTGGAAAGGTTATGGTCAGGAGGACAATTCTTGGGTGTTTGCTTCTGACATTCATGCGGCGAAATTAGTTCGTGCCTTTCACCGGGCTCACCCTGATCGGCCTGGTGGCGCAGGTGAGGGTTCAGTGACCCCTCCTCAAGGGGGGGTACTGTTGTGAATTCTCTGGATTTTGAGTTGGGGCTCCTTCTGGTGGCTGTTGATATTAATGAAGCTGTGTTGACTGACAGAGACCTTTCAGCTGAGGATTCAGCTGCCGACGATTGGCAATCTGGGAGTCATGACTGGGGAGATTTAAAGGAGTAACTTTCCCATGATCCTCGCCGGTGATTATTTGTCTCTTCCTGGTCCAGTTTGAAAGTCAGCTTGCTGCGGTCTCCTGCAACTTTCAGATAAGCTATTTCTTGCTTGTTTCTGTGTTTTTGTTTTCTTTTGTTTTTCTGCCTTCTGAGTGAGGTCAGCCGGGTCCCCTGCTGGGGCCTGCGCTGGTCTCTGTTTCTCAGTTATCGGTTCAAAATACTGAGACCACACGATCTCCCCCACTAGATCAGAACTCTGGTGTAAACAGGTAGCTAACAAGCAGATACTGAAATAACAGGGCTGAACACATAAACTGTGGTAAATGAGAAACAGAGACCAGCACAGGCCCCAGCTGGGGAACCAGCTGACCTCACTCCAGAAGGGCAGAAAAACAAAAGAAAAACCAAAGCCACAGAAACAAGCAGAAAATAACTTATGTGAAAGTTGCAGGAGACAGCAGAAAGCAAGCTGCCATCCAAAAGGGACCAGGAAGAACAACTAATCACCGTCGAGGATCATGGGAAGGTTACTTCTTTAAATCTCCCCAGTCATCAACACCAGATTGCCAGGCATCGCTACCAGCTGATGTAGGACTTCTGTTAACCAAGGCAGCTTCAATACTATCAGCAGCCACAAGAGGGAGCCCAAACTCTGAAGTCAGATCCAGAGTGTTCACAACACTCTCCTTTATCTTATTGGTAATATGTGTGGGTGAAGGTGAAGAAGCTTGGGCCACGGGTGTGTTGATAGTTACCAACGGTGCACTCCTCTTTAAACTTAGTTTTTCAAGAGCATCCAGCAGTTTGGTTGGTTTTCCTCTGACACTGATCTCCCGAACATGTAGCACTTTGACCTTTATATAAACACGTGCGTGTTTGGCAACATCTTGGATGGGCATTTTTTAGGCTGAGTCTCATATGCACATTTGTTACACCAATCTTCTGACGGGCATGAAACTGATTCTGGTACTTGATGTGGGCTAAACGACGAATGACTGTAGGCTGTATCCTGGCTCTCATACCCCCCATAGCCACTGCTGTTATTAATCATATACTTGCCCATTCCTGTCATCACCATGCCACCTTTCCGTCCTTATCACTTCATCCAATGATGTGTTCGCTATATTTGGCCTAAAAACCAACACCTTCGTGTAGGAAAACACATTACAGGTTTGCCAGTTGTTTATGGTGCCCCAAAATTAGGAATTAAAACACTATGTTCACATCTACCTCCATGGGAAAATGTTTGCCAGCCAGTGTATGGGCATTCCATGTGTAAGAGACCCGCTCCTTTAAATTGGGCCAAGTTTTGAATTAGGCCTTCCTCAATATCTTATCAGTTGCTGGCAGTCGATCAGCAGAATTTCAGAATTTTCCATTTTTCTTGTTCACTGGGATAATTTTTTTTTAGGTGTTTTACTTTTTAACATCCTTGCAGTTCTCTCTTGTATTTCAGGAATACATAGTAGCAGCTATTTGTTTCATTAATTGCCTGTGGATACTGGGAAAGTTGATTGTACTGATTCTCCAGAGTACTCAATGGGTTAAGCTTCGGTTTGTCTTTAAATGCTGAATCAAGCTATGATTGCTGTTGATAGACATATTCTCCAGAATATAATTCTGCATAGAGGGACCCATCATAGCATAAACCAAGTTATTCCTCAGTGAACCACTAGGCTCAACGATTTACACCACTGGTAATGCAATGGAAAGATTTGGATTGGTGGAGGGAGGCAAATAGATGTGGAGGGTAAGGAACATTGAGAAGGAGGGCTGTCACAATTGTAGCCTTCCGGGGGGTTTAGCTCTAGGATCGCTGTCTGGGTAGACAGAATGGCACGGAAACAGTTCATTCAGACAGCAGTTTGGTGAAAACTGGCCGCAACCAGTTTTATTAAAGTCCACAGCACACAGATAAAAACAAAGCATAAACAAAAGACCTGGGCTTGTCTAGCCTCTAATTACACTTAGATAGATGGCCCTCTCTATCCGGGACCCAGACTCTACCAGTCTGTGCCCAAACAACACATATGATATATGTTACCAGTATGGAGTTTCACAGACACTCCTCTTTGTGTCTGAAGGCACCTTTGAGAGAGATCCACTCCTATTCAGCCGCTATTCACACGGACCCGCACCGAGACCACTCCTGTGTCCGGGGTCCTTCCTGCACCCAGACTGAGATAGCTCACACTCCTCTGGAGACTGCTTCCTTGTGCCAGGACACCTCCCTGTGTCCGGGCTAAAGACAGCTCCCACACTCTTGGAGACACCTTCTGTGCCTGGACCCTTGTCCAGACTGAATGAGCTCCCTGACTGTGCTCCCAAGCACCTACTTCTGGCTTCCTAATCACCACCTGAGTGGATTCAGGTCTGAGCTGCAAGCGTGTACTGAATGGCAGGTGTAGTGACCTTTCTTTACCACCAGGTTTACAAAGCCACACATTTCGCTCATACCAGTCAGCAAGGTACTTAGGTGAAATATACACCTCATTCACCACATATTCCTTCACTGTCTCACATATCCCCCCCTCTTGTCCAGACCGGAGGGCTGGTCATCCAGACCGGAGGGCTGGTCAACAATCCTAAAGAGACAGTGAATCCGGACCAGTTATGTCCAACACCAAGTTTCATCTTCACCATTGTCATCTGTATCTTCACTTAAAGCAACCGCACTACCCTGTACCCTCCCAGGCCTATGCTCTCTGCGGGCCTCGGGTGTCCTGCACGGTTTCAGCTTGACTTTAGTGCCAGCCTCAGTCTCGGTATAGTGGCTCACCAGATAAGTACGACCAGGCACGTCAGAACAGCTCTGCTGATTCTTCCTCAGAAACTTTCGTACCTCCTGTTTTTGGGGCACTGACCCTGTGTCACCAACTGTCACAGGAGGTATAGGGGTTTTCTCTAATTCCCCCTGAACTTTCTTTAGCACATCTACTTTCTTAAATATCAGTTGATTCATAAATTCTATCTCACAGAACCCAAGCGCCTCTGTCATGGTCTCTGACCATTCCGAGCCACACTGTTCAAACGATTGGCACTGTAGAGGGAGCTGATCGTTTTTCTTGGTCGGTACACATAATTTATCCTCTTCTGGTACAGGCTCACTTTGCATAAGACTCAGAGCTCTTACTTCTTTCTCCAGGAGATCCTCATGGCTACGCATCTTCTCCTGTAGTTGTTGGACGTCCTTTACGTCTTCGGCCCTTTCTTCAGGCTCTTCTGGTAGGACATGCTCAGAAGCCCTACCATCAGTCTTCTTTTCCACCACGTTCTGCATCCCATCTGAGCTCCCGTGTATCTGCAGCGGCAACGGAGCGACACATCGCCCCTCCCACTCACTGGGACGTGGTTCAAGTGTAGACTCCATGAAAATGCGCCTGAGCTCACCAAGGCCAACCCGAGGTCTCAAAATCTCATCTTGGGATTTATCCAGATCCTTTGGGTCGCTCGGGAACTCCGATGGCGCACCGGGCGCCGAACTTCCGGCCCGAGCTTCGCGAGTCGCAGCCACGGATCCGGACAGTACACCGTCCACGCCGCTGTCTCCGGCAGAAACATATTCCGGGGCAGAGTCATTCCCCACATCTTCAGTCTTGTTCCTCACAGCTTCACTTGAGACATCAGCCTCTGGTGAGGCACCTGGCCTGGTGTCCACCACTTCCATGGCTTTCTCCACCTCTGCAGCATCACCCTCAGAGTCCTTGGCCTGATGCAGATCCACACCATACATTGATAACTTCTCATTTTCAACAGCATCCACTTGTGCTGTGTTCAGTTTCAGAGTCCTGTCTTTCACCTTAGTCTTCGCCAGGGAACCGGCCAACTGTACAACATCTTCAGATGCCATCCTCCGTCCGACTGCAAGGTCAGCCTCAGCCTTCCTCTCAGGACTCTCAATCTCCTCTGCTACCATGCCTTCCTCACTTGCACTGGTTGCTTTATTGTCATCAGATGACTCAGTATCACCACCACTATCCCTGTCTGACCCCCTTTTCTCAGCCACATCTGGCTCACTTTCAGGGTTAGACACTTCATTTTCATTCACATCCGCTCACTGTCAGGGTTATACAATTCATTCTCATTCACATCTTGATCTGGAACCTTAGTTAACATGTCATCCACAACATTAACTTCACCATCTGGTCCCTGGTTTCCCTCAGGTGGTCCCTCAAGTATGTGACTATGTGATAACCCCAGCACTATACTTCCATATAGCTCAGGTACCAGGAGCTGACTCACGACCTCTCCCTGGACTTCAGTGTCCCTATACAATAGGTTATTGTTCATGGCAGCATGAGGAAACCTCTCCTCAGAGCCAGGCTCTTGGGGAACCTCATTCAGAACAATTACATTTTCCGTGCCGTTTTAAGAGTGGGGTCTCGCACCGGCTCACTCCCAAAATTGTCACAGGAGCCAGGCAGGTCAGGGACACTCGGTTCCCGAGAACCACCATCCTCGTCTCCCAACATCACCTGCAAAGAAATTTCATCTTTATCACGGTCATCATCAGTATCATCACTATTATGATTAGCATCATCATCATTATCAATATCAGCATCATCATCATGGTCATCATCATTATCATGATCATCATTATCATTATCAATATTATCATGGTCATCATCATTATCACATAAGTTTAACGGCCCACTAGCATTGTGTTCCGCCCCTCGGGACTGCGCACCCCAGTAGGAGCTTCATCACACTGTCCATCAGAAACATTTTTCCCCCAGAGATCCTTAGACCGGGGAAAGTCATTACCCAATATGACAGGGTGCACCAGGTTTTTCACTACCCCCACTTCATATGAAACCTCCCCGAGTTTAGGGACCAAGTCCACGGCAGTCTCTGGGTAGACTTTGGTGTCTCCATGGATGCACACCATACTCAGGTGCTTATCAGGGATGAAGTCCCTATCAATCAGGCTGTCACATACGGAAGTCACTGGACTCTCTGAGTCCAAGAGGGCCTGCGCTGGGCAGCCATCTACAACCACCGGGGACCCCTGTGGTCCAGTCTCTTCGGCTGAGGTGGACACACACACAGGTTCTGCGCAGAGAGAGAGGGACCTGCCAACATCACGGCACATAGGCTCCCCCTCTATTGGACAGTTCGCTGCAATTTCACGCCAGCTCCAACACTGTCCATCACACTCTCCCACCCACATGTCCCCTCGGGCCTGAACCCGCTTATCAGCATACCCCATGTCCCCAACAGCTGGAACGCTCTTACCGGGAGAGTTCAGCGTCCGGGAACTCTGAAGTGACGTCCGCTCAGACGGCTGGTCACGGAGGCAGTCTTTGGGGCCAAAGTACCTTTCTCTCTGTACCTCAGGAGGAAGTGCTCGGGTGTAAGGTCCACTGTCACCTCTTCGACCCTTTGGGCAGTGTTGCTGACGGCAGACTCCCAACTGTATCTCCAGTCATGGACTCTCCTGGCACGGGCTGCAACCGTAACACCCAGCCGGGTAAGAATCGCCGCTTTCAACTTGGCATAGTCTTCGCTGTCCTGCTTGCTCAGGTCAGCCCAGACTTTTTGGGGTTCCCCAATCAGATAGGGTGCGACCATCATGGCCCATTCAGATAGTGGCAGATTCTCCTTCTCTGCCAGTCTCTCAAACCTAGTAAGATATACCTCCACATCATCACGAGGTGTCATTTTTCTCAAGGACCGTCTTACCGCCTTCTTTATAGCGGACAACGCCGGTGCCTTCACAACATTACTTCGGGACGCGGCACCGAAATCCCTTTTTGGTGCTGTCATCCGCTCAACAAATAACCGGTTATTCTCCTGCTGCTGCTGCTGCAGGAATTGCTGCTGGGCCTGCTGCATGCGCTGCTGGTGCTGCAGGCGCTGCTGCTCCATGCTCTGCTGCATGCTTCGCTGGGCCTGCACCAGGTACTCAATGAGCTCCTCCATACTGCCGGACTCATCTGTCTCAATCACAGCAGTCTTATGTTGCACATTAACTTTCGCCATTTGTTCAAACAGCGCCTCCATGCTGTCAGACTTCTCTGTCTTCACAACTGTAGACTTCACTCAAGACATACACACTACACAGCTTTTTTTTTTTTTCCCACAGAAAATTCAGCCTTGCTTTTGCAAACACTTTTTTTTTTTTTTTTTTTTCTTTTGCAAAGTCTATGGGGCTACTGTTCTTTAAGATGCTCCACAAACTTTTCTTTTGCTGCTGACATTCCAGTCATTTTCACAACAAGTTCAGCTTTGCTGTGCATAATTTTTTTCTGCGACCCTTTTCAGGGCCACGTCTCTCCAAGACTGCTCCCAAAAAGCCGTTTTGCTGACACACACTTTTTTTTTTTTTTCTGCTGCTATTTCAATAGACTTCACCTTTATTGCTGTCTTAAGCCATGTGCTGCATACACACTCCAGCACTAACTGTATCAGGCACTGCACTGCCCAGCATTCTCCGCCCAAATTTTAGCTTCCGGGGGTTTAGCTCTAGGATCGCTGTCTGGGTAGACAGAATGGCACGGAAAAAGTTCATTCAGACAGCAGTTTGGGTGAAAATGGCCGCAACCAGTTTTATTAAAGTCCACAGCCACAGATAAAAACAAAGCATAAACAAAAAACCTGGGGTTGTCTAGCCTCTAATTACACTTAGATAGATGGCCTCTCTATCGGGACCCAGACTCTACCAGTCTGTGCCCAAAAAAACACATATGATATATGTTACCAGTATGGAGTTCAAGACCCCCTCCTTGTGTTGAAGGCACCTTTGAGAGAGATCCCCTCCTATTCAGCGCTATTCAACGGACCCCCCACCGAGACCCCTCCTGTGTCCGGGGTCCTTCCTTTCCCCCCAGATGAATAGTCACACTCCTCTGGAGAACTGCTTCCTTGTGCCAGGACACCTCCTGTGTCCGGGCTTTAAAAACAGTCCACACTCTTGGACACTTCTGTGTGGACCCTTGTCCAGATTGAATGAGCTCCCCGACTGTGTCCCAAGCACTACTTTGGCTTCTAATCACCACCCCGAGTGGATTCCGGGCTGAGCTGCCCCGTGTACTGAATGGCAGGTGTAGTGACCTTTTTTTACCCCCAGGGTTTTCAAAGCCACACATTTCGTCATACCAGTCAGCAGGTACTTAGGTGAAATATAC
>JARQOD010000006.1:53135632-53213417 GCA_033576555.1 Oophaga sylvatica
TTTCACAGACACTCCTCCTTGTGTCTGAAGGCACCTTTGAGAGAGATCCACTCCTATTCAGCCGCTATTCACACGGACCCGCACCGAGACCACTCCTGTGTCCGGGGTCCTTCCTGCACCCAGACTGAGATAGCTCACACTCCTCTGGAGACTGCTTCCTTGTGCCAGGACACCTCCCTGTGTCCGGGCTAAAGACAGCTCCCACACTCTTGGAGACACCTTCTGTGCCTGGACCCCTTGTCCAGACTGAATGAGCTCCCTGACTGTGCTCCCAAGCACCTACTTCTGGCTTCCTAATCACCACCTGAGTGGATTCAGGTCTGAGCTGCAAGCGTGTACTGAATGGCAGGTGTAGTGACCTTTCTTTACCACCAGGTTTACAAAGCCACACATTTCGCTCATACCAGTCAGCAAGGTACTTAGGTGAAATATACACCTCATTCACCACATATTCCTTCACTGTCTCACACATTGTAGAAGGATCATCTTTATTATCCTTTGCACAAGGAAAGACTAGAAGCAATGGGATGAAACTGAATGGGAGGAGACACAGATTAGATATTAGAAAAAACTTTTTGACAGTTAGGGTGATCAGTGAGTGGAATAGGCTGCCACGAGAGGTGGTGAGTTCTCATTTAATGGAAGTCTTCAAACAGTGGCTGGACAGAAATCTGTCTGGGATGATTTAGTGAATCCTACTTTGAGCAGGGGGTTGGACCAGATGACCCAGGAGGTCCCTTCCAACTCTACCATTCTATGATTCCTCATGAACAGTCAACTGGGACAAATCAAGAAAATAAATTACCAATCCCATCAGTAGCTCTTGTAAACGAATTTCAGGGAAGGAACAGTGTTTTCTTTATCTGATACAATAACACTGAATAAACTAGAATGATATTCCAGGGTTTATGGGGAGAAAACAGAC
Source organism: Oophaga sylvatica (assembly GCA_033576555.1). Taxonomy (NCBI): domain Eukaryota; kingdom Metazoa; phylum Chordata; class Amphibia; order Anura; family Dendrobatidae; genus Oophaga; species Oophaga sylvatica. The sequence continues at coordinate 53,136,558 of JARQOD010000006.1, forward strand.
GCTTAGCATGGAGGTGTAAGTGATATTTTTGTTGGGTAACTGCCATTTACTTTGCTTGTTGGGAATCTTGCATTGAAGCCCCATTAATCATCACTTGGGTAGTTTCACTTTGACATTTTCTGTCTATCATTGAAGACTTCTGTATGTTAGCAGCTTTCATATTTTGAGAAGAATCTGAGGTCTGTAAGATCTGATCTGACAGCTTGAACTTTCAACCTGTTTTCCATTTACTTCTTTCTGATTACCACTGTGACTTTTCTGTACACTGTAAGATTTGGCCAAATTTCATCTCTCACCAGCTTTTTACACAAGCTGCATTGACTTTTTGACTCTTTTATGTGCTTTTCAGAAGTCCAATATAGCTTGTCAATATTTTTGGATTTAAGCTTGTTTTTACATAGAGGGAATTCATCAGACAGCATACGTAAAACAACTTAACTATTTTCTTCTGACTGAGAGAACTTGCAAATCATTATCAATTTGATAACAAGTACAGACAGTTTTTTCTTCTTCATATTCAGTCTTTTCTTCACTGTTGGATGATTGAGTTTGTGAAAGATTTTAACTCTATTTCCATTAGCAAGTGTAACCAATGCTTTTGATGTAATGGGCAACTGGTGAAAGCTTTTGCGCTCGATTGAACAATGTTAGCAACTTTGGTGGAGTTTCCTGGGCCCATCCAGTACCTGGGTTCAAAGGCTTATTGGGGTGCATGTGACTTGGCAGCAGTGCAGGACTTGCAGTCACAGACAAAAAAACAGAATGGGGGGACAAAATGAAGAAGGTGAAGTGGATTTTCCTGGTCCCATCCAGTATGTGGATTTAAAGGCTTATTGGGGTGCATATGACTAAGTAGCAGAGCAGGCCTTGCAGTCAATACAAAAAAAAACTCAATGGGAGGACAACATGAAGAAGGTAAAGTGGAGTTTCCTGTTCCCATCCAGTATGTGGGTTCAAAGGCTTATTATGGTGCATATGACTTGGTAGCAGGGCAGGCCTTGCAGTCACTGACAAAAAGATAAGAATGGGAGGACAACATGAAGAAGGTGAATTGGAGTTTCCTGGGCACATCCAGTATGTGGGTTCAAAGGCTTATTGGAATGCATATGACTTATTAGCAGGGCAGGCCTTGCAGTCAATACAAAAAAAACACAATGGGAGGACAACATGAAGAAGGTAAAGTGGAGTTTCCTGGGCCCATCCAGTATGTTGGTTCAAAGGCTTATTGCGGTGCATATGACTTAGTAGGAGAGCAGGCCTTGCAGTCAATGCAAAAAAAACATAATGGGAGGACAACATGAAGAAGCTGAAGTGGAGTTTCCTGGGCCCATACAGTATGTGTGTTCAAAGGCTTATTGGGGTGAATATGACTTGGTAGCAGTGCAGTGCTTGCAGTCACAGAGAAAAAAAACAGAATGGGAGGATAACGTAAAGAAGGTGAAGTGGATTTTCCTGGGTCCATCCACGACCTTGGTTTAAAGACTTATTCGGATGCATATGACTTGGTAGCAGTGCAGGACTTGCTGTCACAGACAAAAAAAAAAAAAAAAGAATGGGAGGACAACAAGAAGAAGGTGAGGTGGAATTTCCTGGGCCCATCCAGTATGTGGATTCAAAGGCTTATTTGGGTGCATATGACTTGATAGCAGTGCATTACTTGCAGTCACAGTCAAAAAAAAACAGAATGGGAGGGCAACATAAAGAAGGTGAAGTGGCGTTTCCTGGGCCCATCCAGTATGTGCGTTCAAAGGCTTATTGAGGTGAATATTACTTGGTAGCAGTGCAGGGCTTGCAGTCACAAAAAAAAATAGAATGGGAGGACAACGTAAAGAAAGTGTAGTGAATTTTCCTGGGCCCATCCACTACCTTGGTTTAAAGACTTATTCGGATGCATATGACTTGGTAGCAGTGCAGGACTTGCTGTCACAGACAAAAAAAAAGAATGGGAGGACAACAAGAAGATGGTGAAGTGGAATTTCCTGGGCCCATCCAGTTTGTGCATTCAAAGGCTTATTGGAGTGCATATGACTTGGAAGCATGGCAGGCCTTGCAGTCACTGACCAAAAAAAAAGAATGGGAGGAGAACAAGAAGAAGGTGAAGTGCAGTTTCCTGGGCCCATCCAGTTTGTGGGTTCAAAGGCTTATTGGGGTGCATATGACTTGGTAGCAGGGCAGGCCTTGCAGTCACTGACAAAAAAACATAATGGAGGACAACATCAAGATGGTGAAGTGGAGTTTCCAGGGGCCATCCAGTATGTGGGTTCAAAGGCTTATTGGGGTGCATATGGCTTGTTAGCAGTACAGGAGTTGCAGTCACAGACAAAAAAAAACAGAATTTGAGGACAACTAGAATAAGGTAAAGTGGGGTTTCCTGGGCCCATCCAGTATGTTGGTTCAAAGGCTTATTGGGGTGCATATGACTTAGTAGCAGTGCAGGACTTGCAGTCACAGACAAAAGAAACAGAATTTGAGGACAACTAGAATAAGGTAAAGTGGGGTTTCCTGGGCCCATCCAGTATCTGGGTTCAAAGGCTTATTGAGGTGCATATGACTTGGAAGCAGAGCAGGCCTTGCAGTCAATGCAAAAAACACAATGGGAGGACAACATGAAGAAGGTGAAGTGGAGTTTCCTGGGCCCATCCAGTATGTGGGTTCAAAGGCTTATTGGGGTGCATATGACTTGGTAGCAGGGCAGGCCTTGCATTCACAGACAGAAAAAACAGAATGGGAGGACAACATGAAGAATGTGAAGTGGATTTTCCAGGGCCCATCCAGTTTGTGGGTTCAAAGGCTTATTGGGGTGCATAAGACTTGGTAGCAAGGCAGGCCTTGCATTCAATTAAACCTTTTTTATGGAAGCTATCCTGTATAGCGTTGAGCGATACTGCCTGATATCCTAAAATATCGGATCGGATTGGATCAGCCCGATACTCCAAAAGTATCGGGTATCGCCGATCCGATACCGGAAACACAATGCAAGTCAATGGGACAGAAATATCGGAACTAAAAAAAAACCTTTCTTTCCTTGTAAACACTAAATATACACACATAGAATACACATATATACATGTCATTGTGACATATATATATATATATTTATAGTTCATACACTTCTACATAGTAAAATAGCCTCTGATTCAATTGCTGGGTAATGCCGGCTTTTGTGAAAATACAGAAGCACCCGACATGAAATGACACATGGTTTACATAGAGTTAACCATGTCTTTTCATGTAGTTTGATATCTGGTTTTCACAAACAATTACATGAGTGTATGTGTGCAAAATGTCACACCTGTAGGGGTTAATTAAAGGTGTAAATTCATTGTAAAAAAAAACGGATTTTTTTGCTACGAATTTACACCTTTAATTAACCCCTACATGTGTCAAATTTTGCACACATACACTCATGTAATTGTTAGTGAAAACAATATATCAAACAACATGAAATGACATGGTTAACTCTATGTAAACCATGTGTCATTTCATGTCGGCTTCTGTATTTTCACAAAAGCCGGCAATTGAATTAGAGGCTATTATACTATGTAGAAGTGTATGAACTATAAATAGAAATATATATATATATATATATATGTGTCACAAATTCAATGACATATATATATATATATATATATATGAGGTGTAAAATTGTTGAAAAAAAATGCGTGGGCTCCAGCCCTATTTTCTCAACCAGACAGACAAAGCCAGCGAGTGGGGGCAGATAATAATAGCCCAGAGAGGGACCATTATTTTTGCCCCCCCCCCTGGCTACTAACATCTGCCCCAGACACCCCAGAAAAGGCAAATCTATAATTGGATTTGCCCTTTCTGGCACTTTGCCCGTCTATTCCCATTGCCCTGTAGCGGTGGCGAATGGGTTAATAAGGGGTTAAAGCCACCTTGCTATTGAAAGTTGAGTTTAAGCCAGGTTAATAATTGAGAGCTGTCAATTAGACAACTATCAATTATTAATCCTATTGTATGAAATAAAAATAAAACACACACACTTTAATAAAAAATCATTTTAATGCAATAAACACACAGTTTTTGACAATATTTTATTTTACTGCCATTCCTTGCGAAGCCCTTGTTCACCTGTAATAAAAATAAAATAATAAAGCAACATTATTCTTACCTATCCGATGTTCAGTCAGGTCCCCCGATGTAATCCTTCTGAAAGGGTTAATGTTTACTGCAGAGACTGAAGCTAATGCTGACAGTCTCACAGTAAACCCCCAAATGAATGAGCTCCTCTCCTGGCTGACAGAAGAGGAAGTGGTTAGCATAATTGATTGCTTTCCATTTTCACTTCAGGTCAGCCAGGGACACCCACAGCATCAGTGACGTCAGAGGGAATCCCGGCTGACCTGAAGTGAACTGATTAACAAAAATAGGGGATCCCCTCTAAAAAAAAATGGTGTGGGGTCCCCCCTATTTTTGTTAACCAGCCTGAAAAAGCAGACTACTGAGGTCTGGTTTTTCAGGCTGTTAAGGAGTCAATATCCATGGACCTTGCAAGCCTGATAATACCAGGCCACAGCAGTCTGCTTATCTTGGCTGGTTAACAAAAATAGGGGATCCCCTCGAAAAAAAATTGTGTGGGATCCCCCCTATTTTTGTTAACCAGCCAGATGAAGCAGACTGCTGAGGCCTGGTATTAAAAGACTGTCAAGGCCCATGGATTTTGGCCCTCAACAGCCTAAAAATACCAGGCTGCAGCAGCCCCACAAATGGCGCATCCAAAGATGCGCCAATTGTGGCACTTTACCCGGCTCTTCCCACTTGCCCTGTAGCGGTGGCAAGCGGGGTAATAAGGGGTTAATGTCACCTTTGATTGATCGGTGACAATAAGCCCGGTTAATAATGGAGAGGCGTCAATAAGACACCGATCCATTATTAATCATAGTTTGTAAATTTAAAAAAAAAAAACACAGCAAGAAAAAAGTATTTTAATGAAATAAAACACCACACAGTTTTCATTATTTTTATTACACTCTCATTCCTGCGACGCCATCGATCTCCTGTAAAAAAACAAAAATAATAAACCAACACAAATACTCCCTGTCCGACGCAGTCCAAGATAACGAGTGTCCCACGACGAGTCCAGCTCTGCTACATCTGGATGACAGGCTGAGCCTGACATCCACATGGAGCAGAGCTGCTTACCTGAGATGCGTCCCCGGCGGTGACGTAATCCGGACTGGTTTACGGCCAGCTGTCGCGAGAGTACAGCTGGCCGAGATTATCCAGTACCCGGCAGTCACTGCAGTTATTGCGAGATTCTGCACGTGACCGCCAGGGACAGGGTAATGGCGGCCATCCAGGAGGACGTGACCACCGGGGAAGGGGATCTTCTGACAGGTAAGTGCGGACTCTGCTGAGTCCAGACTCCTGACAGACCCGACCGACACTGACAGTGACAGTTTCGGGAGTTCCTGTGTCACGTACTTCGTTCTGTGACACAGGAACTCCCATAGACTTGGTCGGAAAACTCCGATTCCGGTATCCGATATGACAAAAATATCGGAACTCAGAATCGGAATTCCGATACAGCAAATATCGACCGATACCCGATATTTGCAGTATCGGAATGCTCAACACTAATCCTGTACATCTTGTGGAAGGCGTATTGTGGTGCGTCGTAATTATTGGCAGCCCATCCACTCACTGCATAATTTATAACAGTTTAGGAGACCCAATGTTTAATAATGGCCCTTTAAGCAGATTAATGCTGCCTGATGCCCCTGTAAAAAATAGGCTCTGTGACTTTAAGATTCCCTCCTTCATAAATGAAGCAAGATGTGTCTGCTTTTGTGTCACACACCATATAGCTAGCTAAGGTTGTTAAATGTTACAATGACATTTCCCAGTGAATGCATTTGTTTTGTTTGAAAACAATGTTAAACTAGAAAAACGCTTTGAAAACGCTGCCTTGGAACATATCCCAAGTGGTGGAGGAACATTTTTTTCTGCCTTATATACAAGTCATTAACCTGGAAAGGATGTGCCTTAACATATTTCCCAGCTAAATCACTTTTGGTTTCTCTTTGGTATGTTTTTGGGTGCATCAGGAAAAGAGTCATGAAACTCTGACAACATTATTTAAAGCTGTGAACTAGGAGTCAGGAATACTTCCAGGGGTGATCCCCATGATGTCACCGTGTTATTTGAGTAGTGTTTCCATCATTTTCAGATGTTTTCAGAGCCTAAATGGACCCCCATGGGGGATCGCGGTAAAAATGCTCGGGTCTCCCATAAACTTACATTCGGCTCGTTATTCTCTCCGAGTCCCCGAGTATTCCAATCTGCTCGACCCGAACAATGAGCACCCGAGCATTTTAGTGCTCGCCCATCACTAATCGCTTCCAAAATCTGTAACACCTGAACATTACAGAACATTTAGCCTCACCATCCTGGGCCATCACAGCAATCTCTGCCGCCCTAGCAGGGGTCATAGGATGCATTCTCAACATGACTTTAACCCGCTCAGTCCAGTCCCACAGCATTAAACAACTCCCTGTAACTTTTGGGAGATTGCTGAGCATGGCCCCCAGCAGCAAGCAGGACCTCGACTGCACCCTACCGACTGCGCCAAGTGTACACAGGTATGAGGATGCAGAGACGCAAGGATTGCAGAACAATGCTTAACAACAATGCAGTTTAATTTATAACAAAGATAGTGGGAATGATCTCCTCACAGGGAGATAATAGACAATAACAGTGAAAATGAAGATGTAACACAACAGTCGAATATTTGAACTTCACTTATCGTAACTTCTCTGTTCCTCATCCACATGCAGTCTGATGAGAGTTGAAATGCCGACAGTGGCTGGCACGGCATCTTCAGCCGTAACCCACCAAATCATGGTCCAGCTTCTGGGGGCAATGGTGGGGTCACCTGTTCTGCCCGCTGAGCCCCTAGTCCAGACCCGGGCAAGGGGCGGCCCGCCGGCTGTCAGTGACCGGCCCGCGGAGGCGCTCCGGCAGTCTCAGGGCCCCGGCATCAGCTGGCACAATACTTACCTCTCCCGTGCCTCCGCTGCTGCAGCTCCGGGCTCCACCGGCGCTTCCTCTCACAGCCGGCCGCTGAATGATGTCATCATTCAGCGGCCGGCTGTGTCAGAGAGCGGGACGCTGGACAGGTAAGATGTGTCTCTGTGTGTTTCTGTGTCTATGTAGTGCGGTGCTTCGTGTGTGTGTGTGTGTGTATGTATGTGAGAGAGTGCTTATGTGCTGTCTGTGTGTGATGATGGGCAGGCATTGCTGATAATGGGGAGGCATTGATGATGATGAGGAGAAGATGATGATAATGGGCAGGTATTGATGATAATGGGCAGGCATTGATGATGGGGAGAAGATGATGATGATGATGGGCAGGCATTGATGATGATGGGGAGAAGATGATGATAATGGGCAGGTATTGATGATAATGGGCAGGCATTGATGATGGGGAGAAGATGATGATGATGATGGGCAGGCATTGATGATGTTGGGGAGAAGATGATGATAATGGGCAGGTATTGATGATAATGGGCAGGCATTGATGATGGGGAGAAGATGATGATGGGCAGGCATTGCTGATAATGGGAGGCATTGATGATGATGGGGAGAAGATGATGATAATGGGCAGGCATTGATGATAATGGGCAGGCATTGATGATGGGGAGAAGATGATGATGGGCAGGCATTGCTGATAATGGGGAGGCATTGATGATGATGGGGAGAAGATGATGATAATGGGCAGGTATGTATATATACAGTATACAGTATATATATATATATATATATGTATATATACAGTATTGGGTAGAACGGAGTTAATTATATTAGTCCGGCCCTCTAAAACCATCCCAATTTCTCATGCGGCCCCCTGGCAAAATTAATTGCCCACCCCTGCCCTAGTCCCATAATATGTGCAGCAGAAGTGGGGGTGCTACAGAAGTCTCTGTCCAATGCGTATTCCTCTGCACGCCTGTGAAAGATGGGGAACACACCTCACGATCCGGCACCTAGCACCCTCTTCTCAATGTGAGCACCGTACGCTGTTTAGCTGAGCACCTGATGCTATGTGCGCTCGCTGACTCTCGGGGCTCTCACGTAAGCTCTGCTGGGGCACGGCTCTGCTGTGTCTCTCTCGCTGCAGAGCGCGGTACACCCCTGCTTCCTCTCTCTCTGCCTGCTGGACACTTTTCTCTGTTTCCCGTGCTTCCTGCTCCCTGGCTGGTCTGGCCACGCACCCTCTCACCAGGTCATGGGTCCTGTCCGGGTCCCCTTTCTTTCCCCCCAGCAACATTGGGCGTAGCCTTGACAGTTCCGGACCCGGCATTGCAAAGGTACCCGCAGCCCGATCTTCCTCCGTAGAGGTGCACATATGCTTGGGGAAAAAATGGTCATACGGGTGGAGGAGCTTTTAAACGAGGATCTGGAGGGAGCGAGAGTAGTTGTGCTAATAACGGGATAGATAGAGTAGACAGAGAGAGAGACAGTGGGGGTCAATGATGATTTGGGGGACTGCAATATGCAAGGAAAGTATGGAGCTGAGTAGGAGTAACAAATGTGCTAATAGTGTTAAATGACTACTGTCAAATGCAAGAAGTCTCACAAACAAAATTAATGAACTGGAGACTCTTATGACGGTCACAGATTATGAATGGGTGTGTATTATGGAAACCAGCTGGATGAAAGCCATGACTGGGAAACAAACGTAGAGGATAACACTACATTTAGGAAGGACAGGGAAGACAAAAAAAGGTGGATGAGTGAGTATTTTTGCAAAATCCAACTTAAAACATGTGTTCAATGATGACATTAGGGTAAGCTGCAACAATGTAGTCAGTATGGGTAAATGTACATGGGGATGGCAATAATGGAAAGCTGCTAATTGGAGTTTGCTACTAGCCTCCTAATATAGCTGAACAGGCAGAGGATGAAACGCTGCAACAAATTGAAAGGGCTACAAATAATAATAGGGTCAATCCACAGTTCAGGACAATTACCTCTCTCAGCTGGTAGATGAACCAACCAGGGAGGTAATTTCCTGGATCTGGTCCAGTCAAACAGACCAAATACAATTTATGATCTACAGTTCAGAGAGCATTTGGGAAGCAGAAGTTTCAATGTAATTTTCAATCAAACATTCAAAAGGGGAAATACAAAAACCTGGAACTTTAGGAAATCTGATTTCAACAAATCAAAGGAAGAGCTTAATCGAGTAGACTGGGACCATGTCATGGTATCAGAGCTTTTTCTCAGTTTTAGAGATCACAGAAATGTTCACAGACCATGTAACACTGTATGGCTGAGAAACAGAAGCCTCACAGCATATGTGACTGGCGGCAACCTTCCTGATGTCACCGTTCATCATAGTGGCCAACTCTCGTGCTATCCTCAGCAACCGACAGCGGCTGCTACAGCATATCAAGTTTCATTCTGTGAACGAGGCTTTATATGCTGTGGACGTTGGAGCGGTGATCATGGTGCCTTGGACTATGTCAGACCTGTGCGAGACTTATTTTTTTAAAATAAAAGACTTTTGTATGTGTTTATTTCTTTTTAAATAACTCATCTGAGAGTTAAGCAGGTGTAAAAGCATAATGAATATCCACTGCTTCCCAACACATATCTTGGCGCCGAGAGATGGGCGGGACAAACAGTGAATATTCTTTTCCTACTATGATTTCAGCGGTCAGTGGGCCAAGCATCAGGTCCCCAGATCCTAGATTGACCCGATGACGCGATGTGGCCAGCCAATCACAGTAATGCCAGTAGACAACATAGCTACTGTATTACTGTGTATGGGAGGAAGGGATGCTCAGGTTCGCCGTACTTGGCCAAACTTTTTAAAAAGGTTTGGACAGTACTCCCAAAGGAGGGAGTACACATAGTGGCTTTTAGCACAGTCCTTGCCAGACATATTTTCAAAGCACCCACAGTGGCTTTTAGCACAGTAATACCACAGATATGGGTTGCAGAGTACACACAGCATTTTTTTACAAAGAGCGCAGTCAGAATCTGTCCCTCACTCCAACTGTGTCCTATCCCTATGCTATACTCTACATCAGGGGTGGGCAATTAATTTTGCCAGGGGGCCGCATGAGAAATTGGGATGGTTTTAGAGGGCCGGACTAATATAATTAACTCCGTTCTACCCAATACTGTATATATACATATATATATATATATATATATACTGTATACTGTATATATACATACCTGCCCATTATCATCATCTTCTCCCCATCATCATCAATGCCTCCCCATTATCAGCAATGCCTGCCCATCATCATCTTCTCCCCATCATCAATGCCTGCCCATTATCATCAATACCTGCCCATTATCATCATCTTCTCCCCAACATCATCAATGCCTGCCCATCATCATCATCATCTTCTCCCCATCAATCAATGCCTGCCCATTATCATCAATACCTGCCCATTATCATCATCTTCTCCCCATCATCAATGCCTGCCCATTATCATCAATACCTGCCCATTATCATCATCTTCTCCCCATCATCATCAATGCCTCCTCATTATCAGCAATGCCTGCCCATCATCACACACAGACAGCACATAAGCACTCTCTCACATACATACACACACACACACACACACACACAAAGCACCGCACTACATAGACACAGAAACACACAGAGACACGTCTTACCTGTCCAGCGTCCCCGCTCTCTGACACAGCCGGCCTCTGAATGATGACGTCATTCAGCGGCCGGCTGTGAGAGGAAGCGCCGGTGGAGCCCGGAGCTGCAGCAGCGGAGGCACGGGAGAGGTAAGTATTGTGCCAGCTGATGCCGGGGCCCTGAGACTGCCGGAGCGCCTCCGCGGGCCGGTCACTGACAGCCGGCGGGCCGGATGCGGCCCGCGGGCCGCCCCTTGCCCGGGTCTGCTCTACATGGATAGCTCAACATGCTCCTGTCCCAAATTGGACAGATGAGCTGCCATTCACCACACCGAAAAGAGAAATTGTGACAGTAATAATGGAGAGAAGTGAGATGATCTGTGATTGGGAGGTGCTAAAAATCCTTGTGAAGAAGAGGATGAAGTAATCTTTTGCAAGATCTTTTTTTACCAATGCAATGTTTGAATGAAACATCCTCTATCAGAGTTCTTTAGTTGTCTTAACAAAGTAGATCTTAGGACAGCTACAAATAATTGCATACACATTGTTATGGAACTGACAATTGAAATATACACTAGACCATTTCTGCATAGGAAAAATAGGAAGAGAAAAGCTTGTATTCACAATTATGAATGGACAAACTGTGCAGCCTCCACAAGGTTAAGTACTGTACTTATTAGTCTAACAGCCCTGTTCAATTTCTGGGCAGGCCGTTTTGAAATGACTTGTTTATTACAATTCTTAAGGTTCCTTGCCCTTCTGGTATACTTCTTTCTCTTTTGTTTCCTGTTTATGCTTGGTGTGCTTCAGGTTGATCCCTCATATAGGGTGGTGCTATGTAAGGCTACTTTCACATCAGGTTTTTTGTGTCAGGCATAATCCGTCGAATACCTGAAAGGACGGATCTGGCGCTGATTTTGAAAAAACTGATGCCAAGGATCAGTTTTGTTGCCGGATCCGACCTGAACTTTTCAACCCGGAAAATGCAGGTACTCATGTCTGGCACGGAGGAGAGAGAGAGAGAGAAAGAGAGAGAGAAAGAGAGAGGAAGAGAAGAGAAAGACCTTGGTTTCCAGAATCCGGATCAGTCTTTTGACGGATTGGACAAATGACTGGTCTGGTACCATAGACTTGTATTGTTTCTGGCCGCCTGATGCGCCGCTTCAGGCACTATCAGGCGGGTCCGCTAAAAAAAAAAAAACGTTGCAGTGACCGTTTTGTCCGGCCGGATCCAGACAAAAATGGATGCAAAGCAACGACATCAGGCGCGATCCGGCGCTAATGAAAGTCAATGCCAAAAACACGCATCCGGTACCGGATCCGTTTTTTTCACAACACGTCGGATCGCACTTGACGTCACAAAACTGATGTGTGAAAAAGGCCTAAAGGAGTGGAGATGTTGCCCACATCCCCCCCAAAGAAGTGTATTGTTGCAATGTATTTAGATGTGCAATGTGTTTGTGATGTGTGTTATTAGCAATAGCGTTGTGCCCTGCCCAGCCACAGATAGGTACTAGGGACAGTTAGGGCTAGCAGTTGGGACAAGCCCAAAGTCAGAGGGACTAAAGTGAATGGGGAGAGAGAGTTTCCTGTTAGGAGGGCAGATAGCGTCTAGCCTGCAACAGAAGCGGACTTAAGGTCTGACTAGTCAGCAGCGCTGCATGAAGTGGGTGTACCTGAAGTGAGAGGAGACAAATGCACCAAAAAAGCATGATCCAGAATAGAGACCAGAAAAAGTTATAGAAGAAGGTAGTGATTCTCCGTAGATGGGATCTTGGGCAGGAAGCCTAGTGGGACAGTTCTGAGTTCACAAGTCAATGAGGTAATGGAACAAATCAGAACAGGGAATGTGAGACAAAGAGAGCGGCCCGAGCAGTAATCTATGGGCGTTGGCAGGCAAAGAAACTAAGTGACGGCCATAGTGGCATAAGTACCTGTCCTAAGGGAAAAAGGAGGTAGTATCGCGAGTTGAAGATCGAAACTCTCACTTATTGGACTGAAGTGCCATTATTGGGGATGAGGGAAGCTCCTGAAGTACTGTGCTGGGTTGTGATGAAGGCAGAGGAATTAACTGGAGAAGGACTTAATGAGTCTAGGCAGGAAAGAGAGAATTTGTATGAAGATGTTCTATGTTTTAAGAGAAGTGTCCATGAAGTTATACACCCAATATCCGCTATACTGTGCATACTTCCCCCTTTATTGTTCAGTAAAAGTTTATTTTTGAGTGGTGATCATTGAACTATACAACATCTGGTCCTGGCCTGCCGAAGGCAAAGGCACCATGCAGTCTACAAGTGCATATCACCACTACAGCCAAAGTCCACACACCCAGCCAGGACCCTTACTTTCATGTAGTGTTCCAGGTCGTTTACCATGAGTACCTCGTCCATGGCTACTGCCCTGTGCCACGTTGCACCCTCTTTCTTCTTTGCAGATTTCTAAAGTTCAGCACATCTAAGTATTGATAATTGTCTGCACAATGTTATTATCTTTTTCTTTCCAGGTTGCTCAATCATATATAACTAAAGAGATAAAAGCTTATGCAAAGGCAGGCGCAGTTGCAGAAGAAGTCTTGACAGCCATTAGAACTGTGGTTGCATTCAATGGACAAAAAAAAGCATCAGAAAAGTAAGAAATTTGTGCTGTAATTTGACACGGAGTCAATTCATAAACTTTATGATGGCTGTTTTGACTCATTAAATCTATCACCCCCATGAGTAGGCAGAATATGAATGAGGGAGAGAGTGAGTTGAGCTTAAAGATGAATATTTTCTGTTTTGATTGTTTTTATGTAAATAAATTGTTTAAAAGCTAAAAGAATACAAGACGGTTAGTCATGCACACTGCTATAGCAATTATTATTCAACTGTTTTAAGGTCTGCCTCAGTTTGTTTTCAGATTAATTTCAGCAAGACTTTTTCCAGACAGTGACGCACCCACCAGTGCCGTGGGGTACCCGGAATCGACCGGACAGTTCTATGGGGGAGGTCACGGTGCCATGATCCATTTCCGTGGCCCTGGCCGTGTCATAAAATAGAGGATAGTTATGTGGTGTTTAATCGTGACGCCACCCGTGGTGTTCGGCAATGGGTGGCCGACGTTGTGGTTTTGGTCCACTGGGGCTGATGGTGATGCAGCCAAGATGGTTCAGTTCCCCACAGGTAGAGCGGAGCCCCTGGGGAAATATATATTTGATTGTTCAGATGGTGGTGAACGTTGGGGTGCAGAGAGTAAGTGAAGGACACAGAGAGGTGCAGTTTTCTTTACCTTTTACTTGAAAGTAGATGCAATCTGGGGTACCAATTACAGATGACAGATTGAGTCTAGCTTGCCTGTAGGCATTCTGGGATCCACCCTGCCAGGTGGGGTTGGAGACCTTCCTTCTGCTCTCTCTTTTCGGGTCCTTGCTGCTTGTAGCTAAGCTCCGGCCCTCTCCTGCGTTACGGTTTCTAAACTGTATGGCAGACAGCGTGAGCCTATATCATGGGCACGGTCCTTTTCACTGTCAGCCCCGGGCTCTTGGTCTCCTGCCGTGCTTTCAGGTGTTCGGTGTGGTCAGGGAGCTTGCAGCCCCCTGCCCTCCAGATTCGTCAGTCAGGGCGTACAGCACCTGCCCAGCCAAGGACTCTGGAGTCCCTTTTTATCAGCGCTCCACTCTGGGGTCAGCTATCTGCAGTTTTTATTCCCCTGAGCTCTTGTCTCTGCTCCTGTCCTTTCCTGTTATGATTTGGTAGCTGAGGAGAGCAGGCAAAACGGCAATACACCAGAGAGGCTGGAATCTACTGGATTGCAGTACCCTGACTAACCACCACAACTAAAGGCAGCCGTGGAGCGTTCCTAAGTTGTTCCTAGACGCCTCGTCACAGCCTGAGAGGTTAACTACACCTAAAGATAGAAAGAGGAAAGCTATCTGCCCCGGAGCAGATCCCCAAAGAACATAGGAAGCCCCCAAACATGTAATGGCGGTTAAACAAGAGGAAAAACAGACACAGACAGAAAATAGTATGAGCAAACGTTGGGGCCCAATATTCCTAGACAGAAAAGGATAGGAAGGACACTTACTGCAATACAAAAAAACCCTAAAAATACCAACTCTACTAATTGCAAAAACACCTGAGATCACACGACCTCTACCACCTAAATTAGTTCTCTGGTGTAACAAAACTAAGCCGCAGCCACTGAAAAAACTGGAAAAGGCAAATGAACAAATAACAGTGGCTCCAGAAGAACTGAGAGGAGCCCAAGCCCCCAGGGGGGGGGGAACCTGGCTAACCTCACAGAAATGCAGAGAAATATGCAAATGGTAAGCACAAAAACAAAAAACAGAAAATATCTTATCTGAGAGCAGGAGAAGAGGCAAGACCCAGCAAGCTTCCAAGTGAACCAGGAACAACAGTTGAGACAAGAACAATTGATCACCGGCAACCATGATGGGAGGGAACCTCCCTTATATAAGACCAGTCTGTAACTCCTGATTGCCAATCCTCATTGAATGGTTCAGTACTGTTTGCAACCACCAGAGGGAGCCTCTGCTCAGAATTCATCTCTAACACATTCACAACAGTACCCCCCCTTGAGGAGGGGTCACCGAACCCTCATTTGGGCAACCAGGTCGGTCAGGATGAGCTCTGTGATACTCACGGATCAGTCTCCTAGCATGGATGTCCGAAGCAAACACCCAAGAATTGTCCTCCTGACCATAACCTCTCCACTTAACCAAATACTGGAGTTTCCGTCTAGAAAAACGAGAATCCAATATTTTCTCAACCACATACTCCAGATTGCCCTCAACCAAAACAGGGTCAGAAGGTGCAGCCATAGGAACCACTGGCTCGACAAACCTCTTCAATAAGGACTTGTGGAACACGTTATGGATCTTAAATGTCCATGGAAGAAGTAAACGAAAGAAACAGGATTAAGAATCTCCATGATCTTATAAGGTCCAATGAACCTAGGCTTAAACTTAGGAGATGCAACTCTCATAGGGATATTTCTTGAGGACAACCAGACCAAGTCCCCCACTTCAAACCAAGGACCATCAGTCCTATGCCGGTTGGCAAACCGCTGGGCCCTCTCCTGAGAGAGGGACAACCTCTCCACTACCTGGTCCCAAATCTGCTGCATACGCTCCACAACAGAGTCAACACCTGGACAGACAGAAGCCTCCGTCTGTCCCGAAGAAAATCGAGGGTGAAACCCAAAATTGCAGAAAAATGGAGACATCAAGGTGGCAGAGCTAGCCCTATTATTAAGAGCAAACTCAGCCAAAGGCAAAAAAGAGACCCAGTCATCTTGATCAGCAGACACAAAGCATCTCAGATAAGTCTCCAATGTCTGGTTTGTTCTCTCGGTTTGTCCATTGGTCTGAGGATGAAAAGCAGAGGAGAAAGACAATTGAACACCAAGTTTAGAACAAAAAGTCCTCCAAAATCTGGAAACAAACTGGACTCCTCTGTCAGACACAATGTTCTCAGGAATGCCGTGTAACCGAACCACATGCTGAAGGAACAAAGGCACCAATTCGGAGGAGGAAGGCAACTTAGGTAATGGCACAAGATGTATCATTTTGGAAAACCTATCACAAATCACCCAGATAACGGTCATTCTCTGAGAAACAGGGAGGTCGGAAATGAAATCCATAGAGATATGGGTCCATGGTCTCTTGGGCACAGGCAATGGCATCAACAAACCACTAGAGCGAGAGCAAGACTTGGAGCGAGAGCAAGTCCCGCAGGACTGCACAAATTCCCTGACATCACGAGACAAAGTAGGCCACCAAAAGGACCGACTAACCAAGTCTCTGATACCAAAAATTCCGGGATGACCGGCCAACGCGGAACAATGAATCTCAGACATCACACTCTTTTTCCACCGGTCTGGGACAAACAATTTCCCAATAGGGCAGCGCTCGGGTTTATCCTCCTGACACCCTTCCAGAGCCAGTCTCAAATTGGGCGAGATGGCGGAAAGAACTACACCCTCTTTCAAAATAACAGCAGGATCAGATAACTCAGGAGAGTCCGCAAGGAAACTCCTCGAGAGGGCATCCGCCTTAACATTCTTAGTGCCAGGAAGAAAGGAAACCACAAAATTAAAACGTGTGAAAAAGCAAGGCCCACCTGGCCTGTCTAGGATTAAGTCGCTTGGCTGATTCCAGATAAACCAGATTCTTATGGTCCGTGAGGACCACCACCTGATGTTTGGCTCCCTCCTTCATGGCCAATAACTCCCGATTACCCACGTCATAATTACGTTCAGTTGGAGAAAACTTTCGAGAGAAAAAGGCACAAGGGTTACTTTTAGAGGTCTCTGGATCTCTTTGGGACAAAACGGCACCTGCCCCAATTTCAGAGGCATCAACCTCCACCTGAAATGGCAGAGAAACATCAGGCTGCCGTAGAACAGGAGCAGAAGTGAATCTCTGCTTAAGTTCCTGAAACGCAGAGACTGCCTCAGGAGGCCAATTCACCACATCAGAACCCTTTTTGGTCAAATCAGTCAATGGTTTAACAATAACAGAGAAATTACCAATAAATTTACGATAAAAATTGGCAAAACCCAAGAATCTCTGAAGAGCCTTTAATGAAGTAGGTTGAACCCAATCACAGATGGCCTGAACCTTGACCGGGTCCATTTCAATAACAGATGGGAACAAAATGAATCCCAGAAATGAGATCCTCTGTACGCCAAAAAGACACTTTGATCCCTTCACATACAGAGCATTCTCTCTCAAAATCTGGAACACAGTCCGAACATGTTTCACATGAGAGTCCCAGTCATTGGAAAAAATCAAGATATCATCCAAATAAACAATCAGATATTTATCCACAACATCCCTGAAAATGTCATTCATGAAGGACTGGAAGACGGAAGGAGCATTAGTGAGCCCAAAGGGCATCACTAGGTACTCAAAATGCTCCTCTGGGGTATTAAACGCCGTCTTCCATTCATCCCCGTGCTTAATGCGAATAAGGTTATACGCCCCCCTGAGGTCAAGCTTGGTAAACCAAGTAGCACTTTTCACCCTGGAAAACAGGTCAGAAATCAAGGGTAACGGATATTGATATTTCACAGCGAAATTGTTTAAGAGACGATAATCAATACATGGCCTTAATGAACCATCCTTTTTGGCCACAAAGAAAAAAAACGGCACCCAAGGGTGAAGAGGATGGTCTGATATGACCCTTCTCCAATGACTCCTTGATATAAGACCGCATAGCGTCATGTTCAGGTACAGACAAGTTAAAAAGGCGACCTTTAGGGAATTTACTACCAGGCACTAATTCAATAGCGCAGTCATAGCTCCTATGGGGGGGCAAGGATACAGATTTACTTTCGCTAAACACATCAGAAAAATCAGTCAAAAAGTCAGGAACATCCTGAGCCTGGGGAGAGGCAGAAAAAACAGGAGTGTTGGCATTAACACATTGGCAGCCCCAACTGGTTACAGACACAGATTTCCAATCCAAAACAGGATTATGAGACTGTAACCAAGGGAAACCTAGTACAATAATGTCATGCAGATTATACAGCACCAAAAATTTGCAACTCTCCTGATGATCAGGTTCAACCCTCATTATCACCTGAGTAGAGAACTGGGGTTTATTCTCAGCCAAAGGGGTAGAATCAATCCCCAGTAGGGGAATAGACTTCCATAGGGGTATCAAGGGAAACCCACAACGTTTAGCAAAATCAAAATCCATCAGGTTAATAGCTGCTCCCGAATCAACAAAAGCCTGAGCAGAAAATGTGGACAGGGAGCAAATCAGGGTAACAGTCAACAGAAATTTAGTCTGAACACTACCCAAGACAACTGAGCATGCAAAATGTCTTCCCCGCTTAAGGCAGACTGAAATAGCATGAGAGGCGTCACCACAGTAGAAACATAACCCATTGCGTTTTCGAAACTCATAACGCTGTGCCCCAGAAGCCACTCCATCACACTGCATGGGTTCGGAAGCTGGTTCACAAGGCAACACCATTCCACGCATACCTCTACGCTCACGCAAACGTCTGTCAACTTGAATCGCTAATGACATAGAATCATTGAGACCAGAGGGAGCAGGGAAACCCACCATAACATCTTTTACATTCTCTGACAGACCCTTCCGAAAAAGGGCTGCCAAAGCATCATCATTCCATTTGGTCAGGACTGCCCACTTTCGGAATTTCTGACAGTACAACTCAGCGTCCTCAAGCCCCTGATTTAATGCCAACAAGGTTTTTTCAGCTTGATCAGTGACATTAGGTTCATTGTACAATAACCCCAGAGCCAGAAAAAAATGCATCAACATTACTCAAAACAGGGTCCCCAGGTGTCAGTGAAAAAGCCCAATCCTGAGGATCGCCGCACAGGAGAGAGATGACAATTTGAACCTGCTGTGCTGCGTTCCCTGAGGACTTAGGTTTTAAGGCAAAAAACAACTTACAGTTATTTTTAAAATTCAGAAATTTAGCTCGATCCCCCAAAAATAAATCTAGCATGGGGATCCTAGGTTCCACAACCGGTAACCCTGTGTAATGTATGTAGTACAGTTCATATAGCGTCTTGTGCTTGGGTGCGATGAAAACACAGGAGTCACAGGTTTGATATAGAAAAGTCCTGTATTACTTCATACAAGTTGGCAGAAATAGTCACACAGTTTGCAGACACAGAAACAGGAGACACAGCAGGCCAGAGTAATCCAAGCTCAGCAATCACTCTCCAATACAGATTCAGGATCTTCTTCTCTGTTACCGTAAGTCCATGCAAACGTGGGTCTTTCAAAGAGCAGGGTTCAGAGTCCACAAGTGCTTCAGAGTTCCTCAGTAGGAATAGCTGGAGTACAAGGTCCAAGGCTTACAGGAGTCAAGTCACAGGTTCACTGCAGGCTAGATTCTGAAGCACTGATTGCTCAGCTGTGGCTGCTTAAGAAGCAAAGGAGAGAATCAGGGCGGGAACATGCAAGCTGGAAACTCCATTTTGACTGAGGGCAAGATAGCTGCAGCAAGACAGAAAGTAAAATGGCTGACGAACAAACTGAGTTTCAGGAATATATACATAGAACCTTACATTACTCCCCCCTTAAGGACAACCTCCGGATGACCTCAGACCAGGCTTGTGTGGGTACCTCTGATGAAACTGACGGAGCAAGCGAGGAGCATTAACGTTATTGACCGGTTCCCATGAGTTGTCCTCCACTGGGTAGCCCTGCCATTTAATCAGATATTGTAACTGATTTCTATACAACCTGGAATCTAAAATCCTTTCCACCACAAATTCTTCCTGACCATCGACTAGCACTGGGTCAGGGCAAGGAGAGGAACGTCCAGGAAACGTATTGGGTGTCGCAGCCTTTAGTAGGGATACATGAAAGACAGGGTGAATTCTCATAGTTCTGGGCAGTTGAAGACGACAAGCAACGGCACTTATAATTTTACTGATTTTATAGGGTCCAATGTACTTATGTCCCAACTTAGACGATGGAATCCTTAACTTAAGATTTCTGGTTGACAGCCAGACCAAGTCTCCTACCTTGAAAGCTGGTGCAGGTTTACGAAATTTATCTGCTGCTTTCTTGTACCTTTCTTGAGCCGATTCCAGATTTTCCTTTAGAAGATCCATATTCTTCTGTAAAGACGTGATTCTTTCAGCCACTGCTGGTAAAGGCGTTTCTATGGGAAATCGTGGTAGAATGTTAGGATGATAACCTAGATTAGAGTAAAAAGGAGACTGTTTAGTGGAGGCACTCTGAGAGTTGTTATACGAGAACTCAGCTAATGGAAGTAGATCCACCCAATCATCCTGTAGGTGGCAGATAAAGCAGCGGAGATACTGCTCCAGGGTTTGATTGGTTCGTTCGGTCTGTCCATTAGTCTGGGGATGAAAAGCAGAAGAAAGGTTTACTTTAATGTCCAATGCTGCACAGAAATTTTGCCAAAACCTAGAAGTGAATTGCACCCCTCGATCCGAAATAACCTCATCCGGTACTCCATGTAAGCGAAACACATCTTTAATCATCAAATCTGATGTCTGTTTTGCAGTGGGTAAGCCAACACAAGGGATAAAATGAGCTGCCTTTGTTAGACGGTCAACCACCACTAGAATGGTGTTCTTCCCCTGAGAGGTTGGTAACTCCACAATGAAGTCCATAGAAATGGATCCCCACGGGCGGGACGGGGTGGGAAGAGGCTGTAACAGACCAGTTGGTGAGGAGCGAGGTGTTTTGCATCTTGCACAGACCTCACATGAAGTGACATAATTCAAAACATCCTTCCTGCAAGTGGGCCACCAAAAGAAACGAGAAAGAAATTCCTGTGTCTTTAGAATTCCTCTATGCCCAGCTATCTTGGAATCGTGAATGAGTTGCAATACTCTTAATCTGACTGTTTCAGGAATATACAGACGTTGTCCCTGAATCCACACATCATTCTTAAAGACAAGACTTACGTCCCTTGGGGGTTGTGCCAAAAAGGAATCTGCATGGTATGCTTCCTTGATGTCCTTAAGTAGGTCTTGATTATGAATTACTCCTAGGAATCTAGAGTCAGGAAGAATAGTCTTAGGAGGAGTAATTGGACGTGTCTCTGCTGAGTAAATCCTAGAGAGTGCATCAGCCTTTCCATTGCGCGATCCTGGTCTATAAGAGATGATAAAATTAAATTGGTTTAAGAAAAGATTCCAGCGAGCCTGGCGAGGAGTCAGGCACTTAGCCGACCTGATAAACTCAAGGTTACGATGGTCTGTCAGGACGACTATTTGCTGTGCAGCTCCCTGAAGAAGGTGTCTCCATTCTTTGAAGGCGGCAATAATGGCCAACAACTCTCTATTGCCCACATCGTAGTTCCTCTCAGCCGAAGACAACTGCTGGGAAAAGAAGGCACAGGGATGCAAGACATTCTTCTCACCTGTTCTCTGAGAGAGTATAGCTCCAACGGCACAGTCTGAAGCATCCACCTCTATTATGAAGGCAAGCTCGGGGTTGGGATGTACTAGGATAGGTGCAGTGGTAAATTTATCTTTTAGACGGGAAAATGCTTCCTGGGCTTGGGGAGTCCAGGAAAACCTAGACTCTTTCCGGGTAAGTTGAGTGATAGGTGACACTACCTCAGAGAAATTTCTAATGAAACGTCTATAGAAGTTGGCAAACCCGATGAAGCGCTGTACCTCCTTCACATTTCTAGGACTTGGCCAATCCTTGATGGCTTGGGTTTTGCTTCCATCCATACTAATTCCTTGTGTAGACAGTACATACCCCAGAAATTGAATTTCGGTCCTATGGAATTCACACTTTTCAAGTTTGATGTAAAGATGATTTTGTCTTAGACGTTCCAAGACCATTCTCACATGTCCATGATGTTCCTCTGTGGAGTTAGAAAAATTAGAATATCATCCAAATAAATTACCACGAATGTATCTAGGAGATCCCTGAAGATGTCATTCACCAAGTGTTGGAAAGTGGCTGGGGCGGTACTCAGACCAAAAGGCATAACTAGATATTCAAAGTGTCCATAGCGTGACCTGAATGCAGTCTTCCATTCATCCCCAGGTCTAATACGGACTAAGTTATAGGCCCCACGAAGATCTAGTTTAGAAAAAATTTTGGCATGTCGCACTCTCTCCAATAACTCAGGGATTAAAGGCAATGGATAACGGTTTCTAATAGTAACCTTATTGAGTTCCCTATAGTCTACGCATGGTCTCAGAGATCCATCTTTCTTCTTTACAAAGAATATGGGTGCACCTGCAGGAGATGAAGAGGGGCGTATGAAGCCCTTGGCTAGATTTTCATCTATGTAATCCTTTAAAGCCTTTAGCTCGGGCCCCGCCAGGGGGTAGATCTTACCAAAAGGTATCTCTGCTCCAGGCAATAATTCAATTGGACAATCATATGGACGGTGAGGAGGAAGCTGGTCAGCATTCTTCTTGTCACATAAATCCACATAGTCCTGGTATACAGCTGGTAGTTCAGGGACTGACATGATTCCTTTAGGAACAGAGCAAGCTGAAACTTTTGGACTCATCTGTTTCTCTGGAAAGTGTAATTCCTTGGTCTCCCAGTTAATGGTAGGATTCTGAGCCTGCAGCCATGGTAGCCCTAGAATAATGGGAAAGTGGGGAGAAGAGATAAGCATAAAGGACAGTTTCTCTTGATGATCTTTACCCATAAGAACCCTCAAAGGCTCTGTTTCCTGATCCACTGGTCCAGAGGTCAGCAGGGAGCCATCCACAGTTTCCATCTGTACTGGAGTAGCCTTCTTCACTGAACGTATTCCCTGTTTCAGAGCAAAGGAGACATCCATAAAATTTCCACTTGCCCCTGAGTCGATCATAGCAGAGCTAGACACCCAAGCTGAGTCAACCCAGAGTTTGATGGAAAGAAAGCAATGAGAATTGTTTTTCTTACAACTCAGCTGGGACACCGCTGAGGAAACTTGAAAAATGGCAGCGTTTACACAGTCAACGTCCTCAGAGGTAACGGAGTTTAAGTCCGAGAAATCAAGATCTGTTGCTGCAGATCTCTCTGGAGCCTGAGGCTCGGACCTGACAGATCCCCTCTCGCAACACTCACAATGAATGAGTGCTGCAGTAGTCTTACGAGAACGGCTGGGGCAGTTTATAATGAAGTGCCCTGACTTACCACAATAGAAACATAGATTCTCCTTAAAACGATGTTCCTTGCGTGCATCACTAACCCGTCGTTGTAAAGAGTCTACCTGCATGGGTTCAGGTTCAGGTTCCCGTGTAATCCTACTCAAAGGTTCCTTAGCTGGAGAGGAAGGTAGGAAAAGGTTAGTACGATTGCTTTCGAACCATCTCTCTTGCCTGCGTTCAGTCAGACGAGTATCAATACGGATGCAGTAGTTAATAAAGTCACCTAACGCAGTGGGAGGATCGGCACGAGCAAGTTCATCCTTAATCAGTGGAGATAACCCCTTTCGAAAAATAGATTTTTTAGCGGAACTGTCCCAGGTGGTATCAAGGGCCCATCTCCTGAAATCCAAGGCATATTCAGCTACCGAGTGCTTACCTTGGCGCAAAGCTAACATGGCTGCTTCAGCTGTTGCACCTCGATTGGGGTCATCAAACACCTGCCCCATGGCTGAAATAAAATCATCAAGGTGATTCAAACAATCATCCTCAGTCTCAATCAGAGGGTTTGCCCACATTAAAGCCTTGTTGGTAAGCAACATAATTATAGTAAGCACCTTAGATCGTTCAGTGGGAAATTGTGAAGCATGTGCAGAAAAAAAATGATTGCATTGATTAATAAATCCCCTGAATTTCTCACGTTCACCGCCAAAACGAAAAGGGGGCAACTTGGGAATCCCAGCACTCGGGGCTACGGCAGGAGCCTGGACTCGCCCCTCTAGAACCTCAATCCTGGCTCGCAAATCCTGGGTAGTCTGTCCAACCACTTGCAAATTGTGATTATTGAGGTCCTGTAGATTTGTAAAACGGGTCTTTATATTCTGCAAATCTGCAAGGATATTATCAGTCACTCCGCAAAGTTCCTTTATGCGGGCCTCCATTTTCCAGATCTTTTAAGACAGGATTACTGGAAGAAGAGGAGAGAAAAAAAACAATAGTGTTCACCTGTGGCAACACTGCAGAGAGAAAAAAAAAATTAAGGGAACTGCTCACCTGGAATGGTTGTGAGAAGTCACAACCACTATCATCACAGAAAGTTTCAACCAGACATCTGATATCCAGAGTTACAGCAGACAAAAAAGAGAAAAGAAAGGAAAAAAAAAAAAAAAACAATAGTGTTTACCTGTGGTAACACTGCAAAAAGAAAAAACTTAAGGGAATTGCTCACCTGGAATGGTTGTGAGAAGTCACAACCACTGTCATCACAGAAAGTACAACCGGACGTCTGATATCCACAGTACAGAGACACAGCCTTCCAGACCCAGCAGACACTAACGTTTTGGCTTCAGAATCTTGTAATGTATGTAGTACAGTTCATATAGCGTCTTGTGCTTGGGTGCGATGAAAACACAGGAGTCACAGGTTTGATATAGAAAAGTCCTGTATTACTTCATACAAGTTGGCAGAAATAGTCACACAGTTTGCAGACACAGAAACAGGAGACACAGCAGGCCAGAGTAATCCAAGCTCAGCAATCACTCTCCAATACAGATTCAGGATCTTCTTCTCTGTTACCGTAAGTCCATGCAAACGTGGGTCTTTCAAAGAGCAGGGTTCAGAGTCCACAAGTGCTTCAGAGTTCCTCAGTAGGAATAGCTGGAGTACAAGGTCCAAGGCTTACAGGAGTCAAGTCACAGGTTCACTGCAGGCTAGATTCTGAAGCACTGATTGCTCAGCTGTGGCTGCTTAAGAAGCAAAGGAGAGAATCAGGGCGGGAACATGCAAGCTGGAAACTCCATTTTGACTGAGGGCAAGATAGCTGCAGCAAGACAGAAAGTAAAATGGCTGACGAACAAACTGAGTTTCAGGAATATATACATAGAACCTTACACCCTGAAAGATAGGTAGCAATACTCCGAACTTCAGTGGCAAGCTGATCCACACGGCCAGACAACTGCAAACTCCATTGAGAGAAAAAAAAAATCCTCCTCAGCACCCAGAGAAAAAGAGGGAAAAAATGCAACAAACAGAGAAAAAAAAATTTCTGACAACTTCCTTTTTTCTTTTTCCTTTTACTATTTTTCCCTTCTGTTGAGTACCATATAATTTTCAGTTTGGCCGGTGATACTGTTATGATTTCGTAGCTGAGGAGAGCAGGCAAAAACGGCAATACACCAGAGAGTTTGGAATCTACTGGATTGCAGTACCCTGACTAACCACCACAACTAAAGGCAGCCGTGTAGCGTTCCTAAGTTGTTCCTAGATGCCTCGTCACAGCCTGAGAGGTTAACTACACCTAAAGATAGAAAGAGGAAAGCTATCTGCCCCGGAGCAGATCCTCAAAGAACATAGGAAGCCCCCAAACATGTAATGGCAGTTAGACAAGAGGAAATACAGACACAGGCAGAAAATAGTATGAGCAAACGTTGGGGCCCAATCTTCCTAGACAGAAAAGGATAGGAAGGACACTTACTGCAATCCAAAAAAACCCTAAAAAATACCAACTCTACTAATTGCAAAAACACCTGAGATCACACGACCTCTACCACCTAAATTAGTTCTCTGGTGTAACAAAACTAAGCTGCAGCCACTGAAAAAACTGGAAAAGGCAAATGAACAAATAACAGTGGCTCCAGAAGAACTGAGAGGAGCCCAAGCCCCCAGGGGGGAGGGGGGGAAACTGGCTAACCTCACAGAAATGCAGAGAAATATGCAAATGGTAAGCACAAAAACAAAAAACAGAAGATATCTTATCTGAGAGCAGGAGAAGAGGCAAGACCCAGAAAGCTTCCAAGTGAACCAGGAACAACAGTTGAGACAAGAACAATTGATCACCGGCAACCATGATGGGAGGGAACCTCCCTTATATAAGACCAGTCTGTAACTCCTGATTGCCAATCCTCATTGAATGGTTCAGTACTGTTTGCAACCACCAGAGGGAGCCTCTGCTCAGAATTCATCTCTAACACATTCACAACACTTTCCCTCTCCACAGACCAACTAACTGACTTTTTCCAAAACAATTTCCTTACCTCAGCACTAGCTCCTCCCACCAACTGTCACTCCCTTAAGCTCCAGCTCGCTCCCATTTCCATGACAATTCTCCTGTTTACTCTCTCAGCTGACTTCTTTCTGACTCACTAACCCCACCTACTGGCCAGAATTTATAAGGAAGCTCCTCTTTCTGGCCTGGAGCAGGAATTGACATATACATTGTGTTACCTGGCATGGGGCCCCCCTCCTGCCTCCAGGCATGACATCACCCCTTAGAGGGAGCCCATGTCACCATGGCAAATGGACTCTGGGGGTGCCACAGCAGCTTTCTACAAGAATTGTAGAAAACGCTGTGTATCTTACCTTTTTTTTACATATTACCCTCTGATAACGTTACAGACGCGGCGATACTAATTATGGGTACTTTTATTGTTTTTTTTATTTACATAATAATGTGTTTATTGGGGAAAATTATTTATTTATTTAGGGATTTTTTAAAATATTTTTACACGTTTGTTTTTTTTTTTTTTTTTTTTTTTAAATATTTACATTGTCCCAGGGTGGGACATTACTATATATCCATGTCCATGTATTAGTGAGGATCAGCCCACTCCAGGTTAGCTTAAGGGACAGTACTCCCACAGGTGGGGGTGCATAGTACACACAGCGACTTAAAGGACAGTACTCTCACAGTCGGGGGAGTGCATAGTAGATGCAGTGGCTTTTATCACAGTACTCTCACAGATGGGCTTGCAGAGTACACACAGAGGCTTTTACCACAGAAATAGCACATATAGAGGTTGCAGAGCACACACAGCATTGTGTTTGCAGAATGCACAGTCAAAAATTTGTCTCTCACTCTAACTGCTTTCAATCCCTGCACTAAAGAGAGCATAATAGCGTCAGCACTTGTGATCCGACCTTTATACTGTCCGGGTTACGTGTTGCAACGGTCAGTCACAGCAATGGCAATACATGGCATGACTGTGATGGCTCAGAAAGTGCCCACAGTCTAAAAGCTTGTTGATTGGCTGTGCTGCAGCCTTTTAATGAGCTTTATTAGAATGGCAAATTCGAACAGGAAACCGGGCATACAGTGAAATGTCCGTTTTCGATATCGGACACTAAGCGTCTGGTACAAACCCCAAACTTTCCAATTTGAGTTCGCTCATCCCTACTCTTCAGTTTCCCAAAAAAATAGTTATCACTAATGCGAATACTACCCGTGCAGTCTTTTCCTTGCCCTGCAACAGAAAAACTACTTATATTGAAGAAGCTTATTAATCTGTTGTCCAATAATGACTCTGTTCTTTTTCTTTGCTTCACTCAACCTTGGAAATTTATAAATAGATACCTGAATGGTTTTGCATTGTTATCCATTGCCTTTACAAAATTTTTCCATAGGCCCAACTTTCTATGTAATGGTGGACACAAAATCTTATGTGGGTCATCAAATGCAGGTTGCAGGACATTTTTACTCCCTAGTTGTAGTGAATGTCAAAGTGGCCAGTCTCTTTTATTATAGTGATATTATCTTCAGAGATTACATTAAACTGTTCATGTTGTTGCATGCCACAAGATCGCCCTCCATAAAGAAGCATTTGACAAGATCTTTATAATCGTTGCCAAAATCTGAACTTTGCCCTCTAGGAGATTACACTGCTGTAGCCTGGAACCTAAGAACACTGCTTTACTTTGGGGCAGATCCAAATCTCTAACAAGTTTGGCCATTTCACTTTGTGTTCTTGGTGTGGTTCAGTTGAGGTTGCTGACAGAAAGTCTAAGTCGTGGTAGGAAGATGCTTCATGACACTAAGTGCCCTCTTCTTCCTCACTTGACTCGACTGAAAATCCTTCTAGTGCTTTTGAAACCAGCAGTTCTGTATGTGGTACTGGACGCATTGCAGATGGGATGTTTCTCTGTAAAGTCCATTTCTTCTTCTTTGAAACTCCTTTCCTAAAAGGGGGCAACATGCATATATAGGAATTTGTAGTGTGATCGGTTGACTCTGTCCAGATCATTGGGACTGCAAAAGGCATAGATTGCCTCTTCCCATGCAACCACTGGGTAGGATATGATGCACATCTATTGCAGCCTATTTGTGGGGCGCAGCTGTTGTCCTGATCTCCTATTCTGCAGCCAAAACACAGGTTGTAGGCTTTCCTTATCATCACAGTCAAGTTTCGCCTTTGTGACTAAAAAGTGACTTCTCATATGTAGCAAAAACTATTTACTTTGTTTCCTGATCTCATGCGGAACCCTAGTTATAATCCTAATACAGAGAAATTGTGAAATTTGTAAAGTACATGTGTGCCATATAAATTACCCACTGCCAATAATCAAAGAAACATATTACTTACATAAATGTATGTCCTGGCCCATGGCACCCCTCAGTTACTCTGACAGCGCTGTTTCGCCTGCTTGGCTTCCTCAATAGGGTGCATATGCATATGCTCCCTATTGAGGAAGCCAAGCAGGCGAAACGGCGCTGTCGGGGTAACTGCGTTCCGCATGAGATCAGGACTTACAGATTATTAGCACAATGCACTTTACCACTTTATTTGATGTGGATTCTGTCCAAACCTGTTATTACAGTATTATTCCCTATCAAGGAACAATGTTTTTGAGTTGTTTGCTGCCGGTCTTGCTATTGTTCCAGGCCCTTGTTTCACTCCCAGTTTTATTTAGCGAAACTTCCCTTGTTTAACTTTGTTATTTTAATTTATGTTGAAATAAATATATATTTTAATTACAATTTTAATGCTTATGTCTCTTTATCCCTGTTACATATAAATGGGATATTCTTCATTACAACTGTCATACCGTCTGTTCAGTGTGGATGGCCTGAGGAAAAGGAGGAGAGCATGGTCAGTCATCCACTTGGTGAGGACACGGAAGTCATGCCTGTTAGCAGTCTGGCACGCATGGCTGAGTTTGTTATGCTGCCTTTCCCGTGAACATTGTTTTCAGGAGGCCTTCCTGTATGTCTTTTCCAAGGGGTATTGGGGTGCGTCCAAATTGTGGGCAGCTCTGCCACTCACTGCATACCCAATAACAGTATAGGAGACCCACTGTTTAATAATGGGAACAACAAAGTATAGCCAGCTGGCGTATTGGATTAATACAAGGAGGGATAGATGAAAAACATGTGCCACACTGCCATAGTCACCATGATCCTCAAAAACATTTTTTTAAAGTTGAAAAACGCTACGTGTGAACATAGCCCAAGGTGTGAAGGAGCATTTTTGTTTTTGGTTATTTATTTTGCCTTATATACATGTCATTACCCTGGAAAGGATGTTCCTTAACATATTTCCCAGGAAAATCCATTTTGGTTTAGTTTTTTTTTTTTTTTACTGTGAGTCTGTAAAAGTGGCCTTAGACTTTGACATCATTGTTCACAGCAGTGACCTGGGAGTCAGAAATGCTTCCAGGGGTCTTCCCCATGCTGTCCCATGTCATTTGAGCACTGCTCCCATTGATTTCTGCAATTTCTAGTCCCTCTGCAGACCTCCGGGGGAAAAATGCTCGAGTATCCCATTGACTTGCATTGGGCTCGTTGCTCAGGTCGAGCACCCGAACATTCCAATTTGAACGACCCGAGCAATGAGTACCCGAGCATTTTAGTGCTCACCAATCACTAGTAACAATGTTTTGAATTTTTGACTTTCAGTCTCCATATCTCACCATTCACTACTGCTTTGAACATGAGACTATCATCATTTCATAGACAATCATCTTGGCTATCTCATACATAAATTTGACTTACAACTATTTAGCATGTGATTAGTGATGCAGATTCTTGTCATGTCACTGCATTGTTACTGTTTTGCTCCTGGTGGTGGGAAAATCTTGTTATTTCTGTGTACTGCAAATTACAACCTGCTGTCACATTACCTAATAGCTCAGTGTATCATAAGGTTGATTCTCAAGTGAAAGGTTTCTGGTTCGAATCAAGGAGCAGCCATGAAGAATATTTCCCAAGAAAAGAGAAACAGCATCCTACAGCTCATTGATAGCGGTCTCTCAGTCAATGAAATTGACAAACTGCATCATGTGAGTGCCATGATAGTTGAAACCATACGAAATAAAGCCCATCCATCCATTCAAAAGCCATGAGGTGGATGTCCAGGAAAAATATTGGAGTCAACAAGTCGATTCATCACAAGATCTATCAGTTCTGGAGCAACAAACACGACGTTGCAATAGTGAGATCACAGACATCCACGCAAGCACCGTGCAATGCATGTTTCATGCTTGAAAAAAGGTGAAGAAGCTCAAATTCAATATGGTCATGAGAATCGTCGGCTCGAGTTTGCAAAGAAATACAAAAATTGGACAGTAGAAGATTGAAAATGGGTAGTTTGGAGTGATGAGTCGCAAGTCAATAGACTAGGCTCTGATGGATGCAAATAAGTCTTTGCAAATTTGTCTTCCTGGGAAAGGAGTTGAGCATCTCTCTAACTGATTCTGAGGTGCAAAAGTCAAGATGCTTGCATAGTCACATGGTTTCTCTAGGTACACTTTTGCATACAAAATTGTAGCTAGATGGTATAGAACCCCAAAATTTCTACACCCTCTGGGTCTCTCTGACACAAAGTTATGTAGGAGTTGTGGCTCCGGTGTGGGAAACATGACCCACATATTTTGGTCCTGTCTCTTAATACAAAACTTTTGGACGGAAATAAATATAACGCTCCAGGGTTTGGATTCAATAAAAAGAAACCTAAAGCCTGAAGAAGTTCTTCTTTCCTGTCCATCCTCCAATTACAAAGCTAGAAAACATGATCTTCTGGTTTTAATGATTGGGGCAGCTAAACATTTAATTCCAATACATAGGTGAAGCCCCATTTCCCCAATGCAACCAGAATGGCTAGATAAAGTCAGATTAATATACGTATAGACTGGAAGAAATTTCAAGCTGAAAAGCACACACACATGCATCCTGTGTGAGGGAATTTGGTTTCCATGGATCCAAAAATTTAGTCTAGAAGCTCTTATGTCTACACTCTAACTTTGGGTTATTTGTTTACTGTTTTTAGTTCTTTGCTATTTGAGCTTTATTAATGCACTTGATGTTATCCCCCAAAAATTTATTAAATAAAGAATTTAAAAAAAAGTAAATGATGCAGTGCTAACATACCCATAAACTCACAAACTACTCTTCTAATTTGGATAAAATATTTTCTTCTATTCTGTGATATTATATCTTTCTCTGTACATGCATACAGTGAACTTCAGAAAAAAAGCATTGTGAATTGAATCTTATACCAACATAGGATGTACTGGTAGAACCAACACCAGTCAGATGCTGCTGTGTGCAGTAGGCGTAAGAACTGAGACTACTCCACATATATCATATTCCTGCTGTATTATACAGCTGGCATCCGCTTCTAAAGCTGTGACCAGAGCTTGCTCCAATCACTGCTGTTTAACCCCTTTAACATTGCATAGCAGCCGATGAGTTGTTTAAGGTCCCCAATGGCTAACATCTTGATACTAAGCTTCTGGGGAAACCATCAGTTTCTCTGAATACTGCTGTAGTAAGATATTACACTATGTAGAACAAAGAATGACAAAATACAGTTACTTTTTTCTCTGACTGATTATGCCATTTTTTGTCACATGATTTTAACTGGATACAAATAAAACTCTTATATTTTAAGGAAGTGCTGTATCTACTACTAACTTTGGATTGCCTTTACCATTATAAATGTCTGCTCACTATGCAAAAAACAAGTCTTCATAAAGCTGCATTGACAAGTTATGGGTCTTTTTTTAATTCACAAATTTCTGAAACTTTTTCTTACCTCTTAAATAAAAAAATACAAATTAAGTATAATCTGTGAAATATAATTTTTCCATAGAATATTCATTTATCATGCTTTGCTTATATAGCTCACAGACATTATCATTGCTGTTCCCAATTGGTCTCACAATCTAAATTCCCTATCAGTATGTCTTTTAAGTGTGGGAGGAAACCGGAGAAAACCCACACAAACTCCTTGGATTTGAATCCAGGACCCCAGCGATGCGAGGCTGCAGTGCTAACCACCGAACCACCCTGCTGCCCCATACTGTGTTTTCATGAATATTAAGCATGTGTGTCTAAGGGGAAATTATTTGATAGGTACCAAGTAAAGATGAATGAATTGATCCGAGACTGATTGAATTTTTCTCAAAATTTACAAATAAATTCGGATTAATCTGAAGTAAATTTTTTTGTGGTTTGCTCTTGCTTATTGCCCCATTTGATGTATGATAGGGGGCCAAGGAAAGGTTTAACAAAAATAAAAATGGTACACTCATTCTTCTCCCTCCTCCCCATACCTGTCCTCCAATTGGATCTTCTTTCTTCTGTGTTATATCTTCTTACTTCTATCTTTCTTCTGGATAGGTTTTACATTCACTAAGCCTCAAGCCATCATCAGGGGTGCAACACATGTCATGATGTGCATCGTGCTCCAGGTAGCGATGTGGGGCATAATGAATGGAAAACCCAACCGGAAGGAAGTTTGGAAAAGAGTAGAAGACAGAAGATAGTAGAGCCATCAAATGACTGGTCTTAGGATAGATAAGGGGAAAGCTGAGGAGAGGTGAATATAAGATTGTTTTAACCCCTTCTTGGTTGATTACATTCACATTGAGCTTATTCAATGCAAATTAAATTTTCTCCCTAAATTGAGTGAATTTGACCCTGTCAAATTTTGGGTGATTTACTCAATTCTAGTCCCGAGGAATCCTGATGAACTTCAGCTTGTAACAATGTGATTAGCCAACAAATGCAAGAACACTTTATACAATTATTAGATAATTGTTAATTTATTACTATTTTTACAAAAATGGTATAGCAGTATTACATATTTCTAATGAAGAGAAAACAAAAACATATTTTTTTCAATAAGTTGTTTAAAGTTCTCAATTTACCCCCAGCAATCATAAACTCAGCCATCTACTGTGGTTCATGTAAAATGTATACTTTGTTTATAGGTACAATGCCAATTTAATTACTGCAAAAGGATTTGCAATAAAGAAGCATGCCAGTATAAACATGTCACTTGGATTTGCACAATTTATGGTGTCTGCATTCTTTGCTTTGTCATTTTGGTATGGAGCAAAACTGACTGTGGAGGAGCCTGAAAATTACAAAGTTCGTGATGTGATAACTGTAAGTATGTGTGCTCTTGTAGATTAGTATTAATATTTTATTGTCATTTTTATCACAATTATATCCAAATGCCATTTTTAATGGTTAGTATGGAGCTTTAAAAGGGTTGACAATTTATTTCAACAAATGTTTTGTGGACATGATTTTGTTTTATTACTAATTTATAGGTATTACAGGTTCTAATTTTTAACTTGTTAGTACAGCATTCTTCACAGACTGCCAGACCTGTCCATTAACCTCCTCTCTTGACAGTAAAAATACTGTGTTCAAAACGCCAGTTTTGCTGCATTCGTTTTCTGCATTTTATTGGGTGTGGATTACACGTGTGCTTTGTCTAAATAACTTGTTTAATAAAGTTGGTTTTATTTCCCAAAAATGCTGCAAAAACAGTTATTGCGTATTTTGCATCATTTTGGCACTTTTCTCATAACTTTCTATGGGTGAAACAGTGAAAAACGCCAAAATAACTGATACGCTGCAGACTAAAAAAGAAAAAACCTGGCCTTTCTCAAATTCAGTCAGGAAAAAGAACAAGCGTGTGCTTGAGACTTCTGACATCCCGTAGCTTCGGCTCGTACGGTAAAACGCAGCTTTTAATTTGCATATAAAAATTCCACTGCACATAAACATAGCTCAACACTGATCTTATCAGTTTATAAAAGCAGTAAGTTATATGTGTTTAATTTGCTGCTAAGACCCATAGCAACATGTATTAGCCGGTAAAGGGGTTTTTCAATTTCAGAAAACTCTTCTCATTAGCTGCAGTGATAAAAAAAAGTTTTTTTTTCTCCCCCTCCCAGGACCAGCGTTAAGTCTCCGTGACAGTTTCTGATGCCTGTTATTGTCTGCAGTGCTCACGTCACGTCTACAACACTGCAGACAGTCGGTGAGCTCATTGACTATGGGCGGCTCATGGCGTCAACCCACGTGAAGCTGCTGAGCTCAGTTATTGGATCCAGTAGTGTCGACATGACGTCAGTTGTGCAGACAATAACAGGCACCGGAATCAGCGGCTGAACCTGGGAAGGG
Source organism: Oophaga sylvatica (assembly GCA_033576555.1). Classification (NCBI taxonomy): domain Eukaryota; kingdom Metazoa; phylum Chordata; class Amphibia; order Anura; family Dendrobatidae; genus Oophaga; species Oophaga sylvatica. Next base: position 53,170,952 of record JARQOD010000006.1, read on the forward strand.
CGAGTAAGCGCTCATTCAGATGTACTTTTTTTAATTTTTCAGAAGAGTCCTTGTTTCATCAGTGATTCTGTTCAGCGTTTCATCAGATCTTCCACAATTTCAACACTTCATCTGAGTTTGGTCTGAGTTTCATAATTTTTTTTCCAATGAGAAAAAAATAAGTTTCTCCATCTTTCTCTATCTAGCTGCCGATGACATCTCAGTGCTATTTTTTTTTTTCACTGACTTGCATTGCTGAGCTTGATAAGACACTCAGATCAATACCGGACATGTGTCTGTGATTTTGCAAAGGCCATTTAGTCTGCAAAAATAAAAATTGGATATGTGAACAGCCCCCCACAGACGATACTAGATATAAGTGCTGTCTGTGAGAAACAAGGATAGAATGCGCACGTGAAAAATTGATGTATGATTAAGCCCTAAGTTTTTTTTTTTTTGTAAATTACATTCAGGGAACAGTGTTTTTTCTGAATCTGGAAAGCCCCTTTAAGACAAAAAAATTGAGGGCATTCGAAAAATTAGTTCCTCACCACTCATATGTGGGGAGAAGGTGACAGACAAGCTATAAGAAGTCTTCCTTTCAGTCCATGGAGTGGAGAAGAGACAAACATGCGCACACAGACACGCACAGATATACACACACAGACACGCACAGACCAGCTACCAGAGTACATGGGGCACACACACAGACACGCACATGCAAAGACACACACAGACATGCGCACAGACCAGCCACCAGAATACATGGGGCACACACACAGACATGCGCATACAGACACGCACACGCAAAGACACGCACAGATATACACACACAGACACGCACAGACCAGCTACCAGAGTACATGGGGCACACACACAGACACGCACATGCAAAGACACACACAGACATGCGCACAGACCAGCCACCAGAATACATGGGGCACACACACAGACATGCGCATACAGACACGCACACGCAAAGACACGCACACGCAAAGACACGCCCGCGCACACACAAACACACGCATAGACCAACCACCAGAGTACATCGGGTACACACAGACACAGGCACATGCACAGATCAGTCACCAGAGTAAATGGGGCACACAAAAAGGAGAGAAGTTTGGGAAGCATATTTCACTACTGAATGATAGAGGGAGGAGGGTGCACACAGAATGTCAGATTTCCAGGCTGCAAGTAGTGAGGCTGAGGGGGCATTTCACTATTGGACACTGTATAATTGGCATAGATGTTTTATCTCCTATCAACCTGATTCATGAGGTGCTAGAAGTTGCCAGGGAGGGAGGAAAGGGTACAGCAGATAATAATTAGCTGCTCTGCCTCCAGTTTTATTTCAAGCTATGATCCAGCAGTTGAGGGGTTAAAAGGACACAGCTCTGCCAGTCATCATTTACACAGCAAAGACCCAGCACAAATGCCTCCTAGCTCTAATCCCATCCAGGCCGGACTGAAACAATCAAAGGGCCGGATGTGGCCCGCGGGCCACCATTTGCCCACATCTGGATTAGATAGATATCAGAACTGATAGATACAGTGGGGAAAAAAGTATTTAGTCAGCCGCCAATTGTGCAAGTTCTCCCACTTAAAAAGATGAGAGAGGCCTGTAATTGACTTCATAGATAGACCCCAACTATGAGAGTCAAAATGAGAAAACAAATCCAGAAAATCACCTTGTCTGATTTGGTAAGATTTATTTAGCAAATTATGATGGAAAATAAGTATTTGGTCACCTAAAAACATGCAAGATTTCTGGCTCTCACAGACCTGTAACTTCTTCTTTAAGAGGCTCCTCTGTCCTCCACTCATTACCTGTAGTAATGACACCTGTTTGAACTTGTTATCAGTATAAAAGACACCTGTCCACAACCTCAAACAGTCACACTCCAAGCTCCACTATGGTGAAGACCAAAGAGCTGTCGAAGGACACCAGAAACAAAATTGTAGCCCTGCTCCAGGCTGGGAAGACTGAATCTGGCTGACTAAATACTTTTTTCCCCACTGTAGATAAATAGATATTAAAGATAGATAGATAGATTGATAGATAGATATTAGATAGATAGAGAGAGAGACCTAGATACATATATAGACTGATAGATATAGAGACATAGATAGATAGGAGATAGATAATAGATCGATAGATATGGGATAGATAGATAGATAGATAGATAGATAGATAGATAGATAGATAGATAGATAGATATAGTATAGATAAAGAAAATGGGAGCAGCACTCCAAAATAGTACAGATTACTGCACTGTATTGATCCATGTGGCTAATTACAAAAAATGCAAGCAGTACTCCAAAATAATACACATTACAGAAATTTGTTGGCCATTGTGGCAAATTTAAAAAAACGGAAGCAGTGCTCCAGTATGGTGTAAATTAATGAACTTTATTGGTCTATTTGGCAAAATACAAAAAAATGGAAGCAGCACTCCAAGATCGGCCAATAAAGTTCAGCAATTTGTCTATTTTGGAGTGCTGCTCCCATTTTTTTGTAATTAGCCACAAGGGTCAATAAAGTGCAGTAATTTGCACTATTTTGGGGTGTTGCTCCCATTTTTTTTCTATTTTGCCACGTGTTCCAATAAAGTCCAGTAATTTACACTATTTTGGAAGGTTGCTTCCATGTTTTAAACCTTGCACTTTCAGTTGCTTTTTTGATATATAGCTGGTGCTGCTTTAATTTTTTTCTTTTTAGATAGATAAATAACCAATTAACCCCTTTACCCCCGACGGTTGTTTGCACGTTAATGACCTGGTCAATTTTTACAATTCTGACCACTGTCCCTTTATGAGGTTATAACTCTGGAACGCTTCAACTGATCTTGGCGATTCTGAGACCATTTCTTGTGACATAATGTACTACATGATAGTGGTAAAATTTCTTCGATATAACTTGCGTTTATTTATGAAAAAACGGAAATATGGCGAAAAATTTGAAAATTTTGCAATTTTCAAACTTTGAATTTTTATGCCCTTAAAACAGAGAAATATGTCACACAAAATAGTTAATAAATAACATTTCCAACATGTCTACTTTACATCAGCACAATTTTGAAATCAAAGTTTTTTTTAGTTAGGAAGTTATAAGGGTTAAAAGTTGACCAGCGATTTCTCACATTTGAAGTCACTTTGAGGGGTCTATATGGCAAAAAATACCCAAAAGTGACACCATTCTAAAAACCACATCTCTCAAAGCACGCAAAACCACATTCAAGAAGTTTATTAACCCTTCAAGTGCTTCACATGAATTTTTGGAATGTGGAAGGAAAAAATGAACATTTAATTTTTTAGTCACAAAAATTATCTTTTTCAAACAATTTTTTTATTTTCACAAGGATACAAGGAGAACGTTGACAGATAAAGTTGTTGTGCAATTTCTCCTGAGTACTCCGATACCCTGTATGTGGGGGAAAACCACTGTTTGGGTGCACAGCAGGGTTTAGAAGGGAAGGAGCGCCATTTGACTTTTTCAAACCAAAATTTGCTGGAATTGAGATCAGACGCCATGTCACGTTTGGAGAGCCCCTGATGTGCTTAAACAGTGAAAATCCCCCAATTCTAACTCCAACCCTAACTCCAACACACCCCTAACACTAATCTCAACCGTAACCACAAAGCTAACCCTTACACACCCTAACCCTAATCCCAACCCTAACCCTAACCCTAATAGGAAAATGGAAATAAATAAAAAAAAATTATTTTATTATTTTTCCCTAACTAAGGGGGTGATAAAGGGGGGTTTGATTTGCTATTTATAGTGGGTTTTTATGTTTGGCAGCTGTCACACAGTAAAAGACGCTTTTTATTGCAAAAAATTGTTTTTGCATCACCACATTTTGAGAGCTATAATTTTTCCATATTTTGGCCCACAGAGTCATGTGAGGTCTTGTTTTTTGCGGGACGAGTTGATGGTTTTATTGGTACCATTTTCGGGCAAATGACATTTTTTCATCACTTTTTATTCCGATTTTTGGGAGGCAGAATGAACAAAAACCAGCAATTCATGAATTTCTTTTGGGGGGGTCGTTTATACCGTTCCGCGTGTGGTAAAATTGATAAGGAAGTTTTATTAGTCGGGTCCGTACGATTACAGCGATACCTCATTTATATTTTTTTATGTTTTGGCGCTTTTATGCAATAAAAACAATTTTATATAAAAAATAATTATTTTTGCATCGCTTTATTCTGAGAGCTTTGACTTTTTTATTTTTTCGTTGATGATGCTGTATGGCAGCTTGTTTTTTTTGTGACAAGATGACATTTTCAGTGGTACCGTGTTTATTTATATCCATCTTTTTGATCGCATGTTATTCCACTTTTATGACGATAAAGCATTGTATTTTGTCTTGTTTTGTTTTTTTAAAGGGGTTCACTAAAGGGGTTAACTAGTGGGACAGTTTTATAGGGCGGGTCATTACGGATGCGGCGATATTAAATATGTGCACTTTTATTGGTTTTTTTATTTACATAATAATAATGTGTATATTGGGGAATTTTTTTTTATATTTATTTCGGGATTTTTTAAAAATATTTTTACAAAGTATAATATTTTTTTTTACATTTTTACATTGTCCCAGAGTGGGACATCACTATAGTGTCAGATCGCTGATCTGACACTTTGCAAGGCACTGTGTCAGATTAGCGATCTGACAGGCAGTGCGGGAGGCATGCCAGTGCCTACTCTCAGCAGGCACTGACAAGCCGCCTCCCTGCAGGATCCAGAATTACTCTGCGGCCATCTTGGATCTGAGGGCCTGCAGGGAGGCGTCCTCGGAACAGCGCTATCACATCGCGTTGCTCAGAGGGTCTCAGGGAAGCATGCAGGGAGCCCCCTCACTGCGCAATGCTTCCCTATGCCACCAGAATCATGTTTGATCGCAGTGTTCCGGGGGTTAAAGTGCTGGGAGCGGTCAGTGACTGCTCCTGGCACTTAGTGCTGTGTGTCAGCTGTGAGAATCAGCTGACACCCAGCCACATTTCCTCCGTGAAGGCGTCCGATCGCATGGGACATACTATCCTGTCCATGGCCATACGGGCCCAGGTACCATGGATGGAATAGTACGTCTAATGTCAGAAAGGGGTTAAAGACCTAATCAAAGACGAGTTACGGACATTTCTTAAAAACACAGAAAATAAAAAATCCAAATTTCAGATCTTTTAGTAATAAACAAATATTAAACATCCTAACCTAAGACATTGAGGCCATATGTACACATTCAGTATTTGATGAGTTTTTATCTTAGTATTTATAAGCCAAAACCAGGAGTGGGTGATAAATACAGAAGTGTTGATATGTTTTTATTGTACTTTTCCTCTGATTGTTCCACTCTTGGTTTTGACTTACAAATTACTCAGGTAAAAAAATTCACCAAATATTCGTGAACACTAGAGTTGAGCGAAACAGGTCAGTCAGATTCAAAAGTCTCCGACTTTCGCCAAAGTCGCGTTTTGTTGGCCGAAACCCGACCATAGCGTGCAGTCGGCCATGCGGTCGGCAAAACGAGCGCCAAAGTCGAATTACCCAGAATGCTTTCAGGCCCCTTTTTTCAGTCAATGAGCAAGGACGTACACTGTGGGCAACGCGATGACATGGGCAGCGTCCACCACCATCTTAGAGAAGGGCATTGCAGTGATTGGCTTGCTTTGGGGGGCATCATAGTGTCTATGAAAACCCTGACCACCGACCGCCATTTTACTTCTGCCGATCTTAACAGTAGGGAGAGGTTGCTGATGCTGTTTATCAGTAGGGAGAGAGTTAGGGTTGGAAAGAGAAGTTCTTATGTGCTTGTGCTGATAGCAATTGTACTGTACAGTTAATGTGCAGTGACAGGGGAGGATTTTCCTGTGTGCAGCAGCGCTGGTTGTTGGGCTGCCTGATAGCTGCATTGCTGTGTGTACACTGCTGTGCAGACTGATTTTTACACAGCACTAATACTTTTATTCTTTTTTTCTGCACAGTTACCGAGCGTTCATTTTTTCCCACACCGTATAGAGCTGTACGCTCCTCACACACTACCGTGTACTGGCTGGTATCACAGACAAATACATGCTGACTATCTGTGTGTGACTCCGGAAATATATACGGAGATTTCAATTTTCCCCTACACCGTATACAGCTGTACGCTTGTGATACAGTACCGTATATATGCTCTTTGTATTACGGTCAAATCCATACTGAGAGAGCGTCTGTGTGTGACTCCGGAAATATATACGGAGATTGAAATTTCCTCCTCATACAGTACCATATATCTGCTGGTATTTTTGGTACATTTTCCCAAACATGAGGAAGTATGGTGGAAGAGGCCGCTGACGTGGGCGGGGAGGGCCAGCTGGTACGGATGGTGGTGGTGGTGCATCTGCTGGTAGTGCCAAAAGCACAATAGCACCTAAGGAAGGAGGTGTTGAGCCTGCGTCACCTTCTGGCTCCAGAAGGCCTGGAAGGCTCCCTTTTCTGGGAGTAGGTAAACCGCTTTTAAAGCCAGAGCATCAGGAATAGGTTTTGGCTTACATTGCCGAAACATCCTCCAGCTCTATCGCCTCCTCTTCTGAAGTTTCAAAAACTGCAAGCACTGAGTCGTCAGTGCAGGCTCCTGGTCAGGAGCAACACCTTTCCTTGTGTCCTTCATCCCCACCAAAAGTGAAGGATGCGGCAGGCAACACTTCAGATTACTCCCTGGAGCTCTTTTCACATACCATGCCTGAGTTATCAAGTGAAATCCTGAATTCCCCAGTCCAAGATAAATCTGACATGGAGTGCACTGATGCACAGCCACTGCTATATGATTCTGCTGGTAAATTCACCCAGAGCACTGCATTGCCCTTGCAGTCTACTGAGCCAGATTCTGACCCTGATGAAACTCAGGTGCCCCTTCCCGCATACTATACCACCTTACACGGTGACACAGAGGAAGGTGCAGATGAAATTGAAGAGGAGGTGATGGATGACCCAGTTGTTGACCCGGATTGGCATCCATTGGGGGAAGAGGGTGCCGCTGCAATAGCTCAGAATAGGAGGAGAATCCGCAGCAGTAATCAACATTGCAGCTGGGGGTATCTGGCAGGCCCGTAGCAGTCCAAAAACGTGTTAAAAAAACAAAAATATTTGCAGGACAGCTTGGCCAGATGGTCAAATTAGCACAGCGTGCAAGCCCTGAAAATTTAGCCCATAGTAAGAAGAGTGCAGTGTGGCACTTTTTTGACCAAAATCCTATTGATGAGGCAAAGGTTATCTGTAAGAAGTGCGGAAGGACCTTTAGCCGAGGGAAAAATCTCCGAAGACTGAATACCAGTTGCATGCTTAGACATTTAAACACCATGCACTTGCAAGCATGGACGGACTACAAAATCTCACTGGCTTTGAACGCCTACATTGCCAAATTGATCTCATTAGAGATTATGCCCTTCCGTTTGGTTGAAAGCGCAGCGTTCCGAGAGCTCAAGGCCTACGCTGTCCCACACTATGACCTACCCAGTCGGCACTTCTTTTCTAGAAAAGCCATCCCTGCCCTCCACCTGCATGTGAAAGATCGCATTGTCCATGCACTCAAACAATCAGTGAGTGGAAAGGTGCACCTCACAACAGATGCATGGGCCAGTAGGCATGGCCAGGACCGTTACATGTCCATCACTGCGCACTGGGTTAATGTGCTGGATGCAGGGTCCACAGGGGACAGCGGTGGTGGGACAGTGCTGCCTAGCCCACGGTATAGGCAACAGTTGGCTGTAGGCGTTCGACCCTCCTCCTCCTCCAGAAGCAAAAGCTCGTCGACAGAGCGCAGTCGCACTAGTACTCCATCCGCAGCTGCCAGTGTTGCACACGAGGTGTCCCACTATCGAGCAGCTAGTGGTAAGCGTCAGCAGGCTGTTTTAAAGATGATGTCTTTGGGCGACAACAGACGCACTGCGGAGGTACTGGCCGACTACTTGCAGCGAGAAACTGAGTCATGGCTGGGCAGTCTACATCTTGAGCCAGGCAAGGTAGTCAGTGATAACGGACGTAATTTTGTGGCGACCATAGCCCTGGCAAAACTCAGACACAATCCTTGCTTGGCTGACACCTTGAACCTGGTGGTGCAGTGCTTTATAAATAATTATCCGGAGTTACCAGCCCTGCTCCATAAGGTGCGAAGACTGTGCTCGCTCGCCCGTAGACTGCAGTCGTATGCAGAGCCTGCAGCGATCGCTGTAACCTCCCCAAGCACTGCCTAATCATAGACGTTGCAACAAGGTGGAACTCCACCATGCACATGGTTGAGAGGCTGTGCGAACAGAGGCAGGCTGTAATGCATTTGTGGGAGGATACACGAGCAGGCAGTTTGAGGGCAGATATCGAGTTGTCGGGTGTGCAGTGGTCAAAGCTGAAAGACCTCTGTAAAGTACTTCAGTGTGTTGAGGAATGCACACGGCTGGTAAGCGCAGACGGCGCCATCATAAGCATGAGGAATCCCACTTATGCTTCTGCTCATGCAAACATTAAGGATCAGGCGTCAGCAGTGGAGGAGGAGGGAAGCCTTGATGACAGTCAGGCATTGTCTGCTCTGTCCTGGACGAGGTGGAGGAAGAAGAGGAGGAGGATGAGGGGATGATTATTTTGGGGAGGAGGATGCTTCTCAGGGGCAAGAGAAAATGTTGGCTTGCCAAGGTCAGGTACAGGGTTTGTGGAGGGATGTGGATTTGGCAGAAAGTGCTCCTCCACCCACCACAGGCAGTGCATCATTGACACCTGGAACATTGGCCCATGTGTGTGATTATGTCTTGCGGATCCTAAAAATGGACCCCCACATTGCCAAAATTATGAAGGATAACGACTACTGGTTGGCCAGCATCCTCGATCCACGCTATAAAGGCAAATTACAGAACATCATGCCACAGGAGAACCTAGAGCTATTATTGGCGAACAAAAAAGCAACTCTGGTAAACCGTTTGTTAGAGGCATTCCCAGCACACAGCAGAGGTGCAGGTTCTACCATGAGCTGTACTGGGCCAAATGGAAGAGGTGTTTGTGGTGCTCACAGCTGAAGTGGCGTTGGAGACAGGGGTTTTATGACCATGTTGTGGTCTGATTTCTCTAGTAATGCTCCACAGACTGGTAATACTGAATCGATTGCAACAGACAGGAGACAGCAGTTGTCAACTATGGTTCAAAATTACCTCTCCTCCCCCATCGATGTTCTCCCTCACAGTTCATTCCCCTTTAACTACTGGGCCTGTAAACTGGACACCTGGCCTGAATTGGCACAATATGCCTTACAGGAGCTCGCTTGCCCTGCTGGTAGTGTGCTATCAGAAAGAGTCTTTAGTGCTGCTGGATCAATCCTGACAGAAAGAAGGACCCGGCTGTCGACCCAAAATGTAGGTGATCTCACCATCATTAAAATGAACCATGCCTGGGTTTCAAAGGATTTTGAACCACCTTCCCCTGATGACACAAAGGTTGCCAGCAAAATGGCTCGCTTTGTCCTCCTCTTCCTCCGACTTCTCCAATTCCTCCATTTGCAGCTGCTGAACATCCAGCCTACACCTCAACATATGCCAGTTTTTCCACCTCCCTAACTGGGCTGTACCCCCCCAGGGCCGGTGTCAGCACCTGGCACACCCGGGCAAGTGCTGGGGCCCTGAGCAGGTGGGGGGCCCACTCGTGGGTGATGGCACTGGCACAGGGCCCCTCATATTACGTCGGTGTCTCTGACGGTGGGGGGCCCACTCGCCCTCAGAGACACCGGCGTACTATGAGGGGCCCTGTGCCAGTGCTGTCGCCCACGAGTGGGCCCCCCCTGCTTGCTCAGGGCCTCAGCACTTGCAATACTTACTTCTCCCTGCTTTACCGCTGTGACGTCTTCCGCGTTTCCTGACAGTGACATTCAGGTCAGAGAGCGCGATGACGTCACGTCTGTGCGCCCTCTGCCTGAACAGTTACAGTGCAGAGAGCTGGAAGATGGTGATGCTGAGGAGTCCAGAGTAGAGCAGTGCCCAGCGAGGAGAGGTATTTCATTTTTTTTAATATTTGGAGCAATATATGGGGAGAATACACTGGAGAATTATATATGAGGCCCATCATACACTTGAGCTTCATAGATAGGGCCCATCATACACTGGAGCACTATAAATGGGGCCCATCATACACTGGAGCATCATATACGGGGCCCATTATACACTGGAGCATTATATGGGGCCCATTATATATGGAGCATTATATAGGCCCATCATACACTGGAGCATCATCCATGGGGCCCATCATATACTGGAGCATTATGTGGAGCTCATCATATACTGTATGGAGCATTATATGGGACCAATTATGTATGGAGCAATATATCGGGCTCATTATTCTGTATGGCGCACTATGTGGTGCCCATAATACTGTATGGAGGACTATACTGTTTGTTTTTTGAGCTATTGTAGAATTTACAATAGATATCATTCATGTAATGTAAGAAGTGAAGTATTTGGCATTGTACTATACCTAGATTTCTCTGCCGTATCGGAGCATCATGAATTGTGATATGTGTTAAAGGGACCCACTGAGACTCTTTGGCCCGGGGCCCACGAAAACCTGGAGCCAGCCCTGCCCCCTCCCACAACTTTAGCCAAATAACCCCCAGTTTTCAATGCGTTACTATTATTAGAAAGTAATTGAAGGTTGACAAGCTTAAGTAATAAGAATTGATGTCGTTGGCATTGAAATGGGCACTGTAGGTGTGTTTACTGTCCTCCACTCCCTGCCGACTTTTATTCCCAATTTACTTGCATTGGGGTCGGATTTTCGATTCAGACTCGACCTTTTATGTTAGTCGGCCGACTTCGTTCGACTCGATTTTTGGGAAAGTCGGGTGGTCCGAAACCCGACTCGACCCTCCCGGAGCCAAAGTCGCTCATCTCTAGTGAACACGTAGACTTATAGATAATGTGTGACAGCTGGGAATATACTATAAGGCTATGTTCAGTATTTAGTCAATTTTTCACGTCAGTATCTGTAAGCCAAAACCAAGAGTGGAACAGTCAGAGGAAAAGTATAATACAAACAAGTGTACTACTACTGTACTGTATTTTTTCCCACTCCTGGTTTTGGCTTCCAGATACTGAAGAAAAAAAATCACCCAATACGCTACATGTGCACATGAACTTAAACAGAATTATTATTGATGCACAGTGAATTGCAAAAGTATTTACCCCACTTGACATTTTTCGTTTTTTGCTACCCTACCACCTGGAATTCCACTAGTTTTTTGCATCAGTTTGTTTGCATCAGTTCATGTAAAGAACATGCCTACAACTGTGAACATTTGGTTTTCTTTTAAAGCAAAGAACAACAAATAGGACAACATAATTGAAAACTTCAGTGTGCATAACTATTCACCCCTTAAAGTCAGTACTTTGTAGAGCCCTTTTTGAGGCAATTACAGCTACAATTCACTTTGGATAAGTTTCTATGAGCTTTCCACTTATGGCCACTGGGATTTTTGCCCATTCCGCAAGGCAAAACTGCTCCAGCTCCTTCAAGTTAGGCCGGTTTCACACGTCAGTGGCTCTGGTACGTGTAGTGACAGTTTCCTCACATACCGGAGACACTGACAAACGTAGACACATTAAAATCAGTGTGTCTCTGCACATGACAGCGTGTTTTTACGGACCGTGTGTCCGTGTGGAAAACACGGAGACATGTCAGTTTTCGTGGGAGCTCACGGTGCACAAAAATGCTGAACAAGTGCACACGGAGAACTGTTCACACAGTCGTCCGTGCTCACGGACAGCTACAGTAAGCGCTGTCCCACTACCTGTGGTGCTGAAGCTCCCTGACCTGATTCTCCCTGCTCTGCCGCCAACAGCGAGCAGGGAGAATCAATGAAAAACCTGACGTTTGGTTCCCATTAGGTTTTCAACGTGTGGTCCTGATGTGGCACGGATATACCATGTTTTTACACGGACACATGCACACGGATCTCTCCGGTACCGATTTTTCCGGCACCGGAAATATCTGGACGTGTGAGACTGGCCTTAGGTGGTTTCCTCTGGAGAACAGCAATGTTCAAGTCTGACCACAGATTTTCAATTGGATTAACATGTGGGCTTTCACTAGGCCACTTCAAAATATTTGCACGTTTCACCTTAAACTACTCATGCTTTGCTTTAGCAGTATGCCTTGGGTCATTGATTTGTTGGAAGATGAACCACTGTCCCAGTCTGAAATCACTGACAGACTGAAATAGGTTTTGCTCAAGAAAATCCCTGTATTTCACAACATACATCTTCTCTACTCAGACCAATTTCCCTGTCGCCGAAAAATTTGCTTACAGCATGATGCTGCCACCACCATATATCACTGTGGAGATGGTATTCTTGGAGTGATGAGCTGTGTTGGTTTGGTGATAGACATAGCATTCCCTTTGGCGGCCAAAAAGTTCAATTTTGGTCTCATATGACCTCAGGACTTTCATCCATGCATTTGGAGATTCTCCCACGTGTTTTGGCAAGCTCAAAATGAGCCTTATAATTTTTGTGTGTAAAGAAAGGCTTTTCTTATGACCACTAGTGATGGGTGAGCACTAAAATGCTCGGGTGCTCGTTGATCTGGTCGAGCAAATTGGAATGCTCGGGTGCTCAACCCAAGCAACGATCCCAATGTAAGTCTATGGGAAACTCAAGCATTTTTACCGTGCCCCCACCCGGCGGTCTTCAGATGGACTAAAAATTGCAGAAATCGATGGGAACAATGCTCAAATGACATGGGAACAGCATGGGAAAGACCTCTGGAAGCATTTCTGACTCCCAGGTCACTTCAGTGAACAATGTTGTTAGAGTCTTATGCCACTTTTACAGACATCACAATAAAACTTACAAAAAATAAACCAAAATGGATTTTCCTGGAAAATATGTTAAGTAACATCCTTTCTAGGGTATTGACTTGTATATAAGACAAAATAAAAAAATAAAAAAATTGCCCCTCCACACTTGGGCTATGTTCACACATAGAATTTTTGATGCGTTTTTCAACTTTAGTATTGCTTTCAACTAAGACAAATGCATTCACTGGGAAATGTCATTTTAACTTTTTACAACCTTATCTGGTCATGTGGTGTGAGACACATCATCAGATACATCCTGTTTCATTTATGAAGGAGGGACTCTGAAAGTCACAAAGCCTGTTTTTATAGGGCCATCATGCAAGTTTTACTATTCTTAAAGGGCCAGCAGTCGTTACTCGCTATTCTTAGAGAGCCATCAGTCAGCTATGCTTTGCTGTTCCCATTATTAAACAATGGGTCTCCTATACTGTTATTGCGTATGCAGTGAGTGGCAGGGCTGCCCAAAATTTTGATGCACCCCAATACCGCTTTGAAGAGACATACAGGAGGGCCTCCTGAAAACAATGTTCCCATTGTTAGGAAGTGTTTCTCCCATACTGTTTGCCTATGCAGTGAATGCAAGAGCTGCCAAAAATTTGGAGGCACCATAATACCCCTTTGAAGAGACATAAAGCAGGGCCTCCTGAAAGTAGTGTTCCCATTATTAGCAAGTTTGCACTCACATACTGTTTGTTTATGCAGTGAATGCAAGGCCTGCCCAAATTTGGATGCACCCCATTAACCCTTTGAAGAGATGTACAGAAGGGTCAACTGAAAGCAATGTTCCCATTATTAGGAAGTTGGTACTCCCATACGGTTTGCCTATGCAGTAGATGCAAGGGCTGCGAAAAATTTGGAGGCACTTCAATGCCCCTTGGAAGAGACATGGAGGAGAGCCTCATAAAAATATGTTCCCATTACAAAGGATTGGGTCTCCCATAGTATTTGTCTATGCAGTGAATGCAAGGGCTGCCAAAAATTTGGGGGCACTCCAATGCCCCTTGGAAGAGACGCGGAAGAAGATATCATAAAAATATGTTCCCATTATAAAGGAGCGGGTCTCCCATAGTATTTGCCTATGCAGTGAATGCAAGGGCTGCCAACATTTTGGAGGCACTCCAATGCCCCTTGGAAGAGACATGGAGGAGGGCCTCGTAAAAATATGTTCCCACTACAAAGGATTGGGTCTCCCATAGTGTTTGCCTATGCAGTGAATACAAGGGCTGCCAAAAATTTGGAGGCACTCCAATGCCCCTTGGAAGAGACGTGGAAGAGGGTCTCATAGAAATATGTTCCCATTACAAAGGAGCAGGTCTCTCATAGTGTTTGCCTATGCAGTGAATGCAAGGGCTGCCAAAAATTTAGAGGCACTCCAATGTCCCTTGGAAGACATGTGGAGGAGGGCCTCATAAAAATATATTCCCATTACAAAGGAGCGGGTCTCCTATACTTGTAATGCCCATGCACTAAGCATATGGGTTGACAAACATTTACCCCTGGGGGGGTATACATCAACATACTGTATAACATTTTTTTGTTACGGGCATCAAAAGCACCCTTTAAAAAAATGATGTGGGTGTTGCATCACGGACCATGTTCACTCTGGTGATATAGTGGTGATGGATGATGAGGATGAGGAGAAGGAGGAGGACAACAGCAAATAGACCAAATCAAGATGCTTATACCCATGTGTGGGTGTGAAGATGTGTATGGCAAAAGACCTCCCAAAAAAGACACTGGATTTGAGTTTATGTTAGGCTGCTATCATTCAGTGGTGTTGAGAAGTCTGGCCCAATCCAGCCCTTGTTCATTTTTATAAGAGTCAGCCTGTCAGCATTTTCAGTTGACAGGCGGATGCGCTAATCAGTTATAATTCCACCAGCGGCACTAAAAACCCGGTCTGACAAAATGCTAGTGGCAGGGCAGGCCAGGACCTCCAAGGCGTAGAGAGCCAGTTCATGCCACGTGTCCAGATTGGATACCTAATGATTATAAGGCACAGATGAATCACGGAGGACGTTGGTACGGTCAGCAAGGTACTCCCTCAGCATCTTCCCAAACTTTGCACTCCTTGTGATAGTACCCCACGCCTCAGGGCCTGTGCAATGGGAGGGACTGAGAAAACTCTCCAAGAACTTTGACAATGTTCCCCTGCCTCTGCTGGATTGGAGTTGTGTCTCTCTCGCCTGTACTCCTTGGTTGTCTAAGGAACTGTGACATCTGCCGCCAGAGTATTCAGATGGGAATTTTTTTAATAATTCCGCAACAAGGGTCTCTGGTACTACCCCATTTTAGCAGACCTGTCCATCTTGGGAATAAGAGACAGAAAGTTCTCCTTGTAGCGTGGGTCTAGAAATGTCACCAACCAGTAATGAGTGTCACCCAAAATTTTGAGAACACGAGGGTCACGGGAAAGGCAGAGTAACATAAACTCAGCCATGCATACCAGACTGCTAACAGGCAAGATTTCTGTGTCCTCACCAAGAGGATGACTGACCATGCTCTCCTTCTCCTCCTCCTCATCCATGTCCTCAGGCCATCCATGCAGAACAAGAGGTATGTCAGTTGTGCAGGTAGTACCGTCTATAGTACATGAAACTAGCTCCTGGTCCTCCTCCTCCTTGTCCTCATTGTCACCCAATCCACATTGGGATGAGATGAGGCTGGGCTGTGTGTAATCATCCTGTGTGGTTCCTTGCTCCATCTCATCATGCACCGCCTGCAATGCATCCTCTTTGATTGTGAGCAGAGACCGTTTCAGAAACAGAGAAGCGGGATGGTGATGCTAATTATGGCGTCATCACTGCTCACCATCTTGGTGGAGTCCTCAAAGTTTTGGAAGATGGTACATATGTCTGACATCCATGTCCACTCCTGAGGTCTTATGTGTGGAATCTGAACTGAATGCTGATGGCCTTGTTGATGCTGGTACTCAACAACTGCCATCTTCTGCTCACAAATCCTTTCCAACATCTGCAGTGTAGAGTTCCAACGCATGGGACATCACACACCAGTCGGTGAGCCGGAAGCTGCAAACGCTCCTGAAGCACGGCAAGGACTTTCTAAAACGGGCACACAGGCGGCGTACTTTGACACACAGATCCGGCAGCTCCAGGTAGGTTTTGAGAAACAGCTGAAGCATGAGGTTAAGCACATGGGCCAGGCATGTTACGTGTGTGAGCTCGCCTCGCCTCAGAGCCGACACACGGTTCCGGCCATTGTCACACACGACCTGCCTGGCTGTAGGTTCAGTGGTGTCAGCCACAGATCTGCCTGCTCTTTCAGAGCTGTCCACAACTCTTCACAATTGTGCGGTTTGTCACCTAAGCATATTAGCTTCATTACAGCCTGTTGCCGCTTGGCTGGGGCAATGCTGCAGTTCTTCCAGCTTGTGACTAATGTGGTCATTTCGGAGATGGAAGTTGAAAAGGTAGAGGAGAAGATGAGGTGCAGGGGCAGTAGATTGTGGGGGCAACCCTGATTGACCTAGGGCCCACAATCCTCGGCATTGGGAGGACATGTTCCTTCCCAAGGTCCTACTTGGATGTACCATCCCTGCCCACAAGCACTTGTCCATGTGTCCGTGGATAACTATGCTTTTCCTGAAACTGCATTGTTGAGGGCATGGCTAATGTTGAGGGACACGTGCTTGTGCAATGTGGGGACGGCACACCGGCTGGAGACCGAGTACCGAGAGACAGCCGCCTCAATCTGGTTGCAGAAAGCTTCCATCTCCGCAAGCCTAAAGGCAACATTTCGAGCACAAGCAGTTGCGAAATGTGGGAATTGAGTAGTGTGGCCTGTGGGATGGTGGCTGCGTATTTGCGCTTGCATTCCAAGGACTGGGGTATAGACAACTGCACGCTGCACTGGGAAAAGGACGTGGACGTGCTTTATGATGGTGCTAGTTGAGTGTGTGCAACGACAGGTACAGGGCTGGAGCCATCTTCGCATGCACCATGGACAGACGATTGGCTTGCATTCACAACAGTGGAAGAAGCAGTGGTATCACCCACAGACACTGTTCCTGGAGCCTAGGGTTTGGCTCACAAATTCGGGTGCTTTGCTGCCATGTGCCTGATCATGCAGGTGGTGGTCAGGCTGGTAGTTTTGCTACCTCTGCTGATGCTGGCCTGGCAGGAGGTGCAAAGGGTCTTTAAAAAACAACCAGACTCGGGAAGACCTAAGAGTTGTACTGGCAACTTCCGTCGTGTTGGTGTTACAGGGAACCGATGCCCGCCTTCTGTCTGCAGCCACCACACTGCTTCTTCCTGTCTATTGGGGTGCTACGCCTACCTCCCCCTGTGTGATGCTGTGCTTGCTCTGCATGTCTTCCTGCCAGATTTGGTCAGTTACTATATCATCCACCACCTCGTCTTCCACATCCGCACCCTGGTCCTCCTCCTAACTTTCTGGCAATTGTGTCTCAACATCGTCCAACTCTTGTGACTCTTTCCCACCATCGCCTTTGTGTGAACGTGCCTGCTCAAATATTTGGGCATCGCTATATGCGATCTCCTCTTACCCAGCTTTAAGTGGACCGGGCGAGGGGCTCGAATCTATAAATGGAAAAGTGAACAACTCTTCAGAGTGTCCAAGTGTGGGATCAGTTGTCTCAGGACACTCTGCATGGTGGGAGGAAGGAGGATCAGGGTGAGGAATATGCAGTCCAGACTCACGGCTACTGAGACTTTACCGTGTGGAAGACAGGGTGGTGGTGGTGGCAAAGTGACTGGAAGCATTATCCGCTATCCAACCAACAACCTTTTGACAATGCTCTGGGTTCAATAGTGGTGTCCTGCTATGGTCCCCTAGTAATTGGGACAGGAAGGTCGGGCGAGAAGATGTCGGTGTTTGTTGTGGCACAATTTCAGCTTGCCCACGGCCTCGGCCTCAGCCTCTGCATGCACCATCACAATCACCATCACGTCCAGTTCCTTGTCCCTTGCCACGTGCCTTGCCATTTTAAATGGAGGACAATATTTTCCACGCTCACTACAAATGGCTGAATTTGAGCGAACCTAAATGTGATCCGTGTGACGACAAACCACAATTTGAAATATTTGACCTGTAGGTAACTATTTTTTTTCTCAAAACTGGTGTCAATAACTTGGCTCAGACACTGCAACAAAAATGAAATTGTCTCCTGAAATGGCACAATTTTGAGCGCACTTAGATGTGATCCATTTGACAGACAAACCACAGTTTGAAATATCTGGCCTGTAGTTAACTTTTTTTCCCCAAAACTGGTGTCAATAACTTGGCTCAGACACTGCAACAAAAATGAAATTGTCACCTGAAATGGTATAATCTTGAGCGCACTGAGATGTGATTCATTTGACAGACAAACCGCAGTTTGAAATATCTGGCCTGTAGGTAACTATTTTTTTATTCACAAAACTGGTGTCAATAACTTGGCTCAAATATTTTTGAGAAAACAGCCGCACTCAATTGAGGGTTAAAGTTTCGACCAGTACTGGTCTTTCTCAAAACCTCAATTTATAGAGAAGAATGGGATAGCACTTAAACTCAGTATGGGGTAAGTCCCCAATGTGCACTGAGGGGTTAACATGTTCTGCACATCTGGTGGAGTAGCCTGACAACAAAAATGAAATTGCGGCCTTAAATGGCACAATTTTGAGCACACAATGTGATCCATTTGACAGACAAACCACAGTTTGAAATATCTGGCCTGAAGATAACTATTTTTTTTTCACAAAACTGGTGTCAATAACTTTGCTCAGACACTACAACAAAAATGAAATTGTGGCCTGAAATGGCACAATTTTGAGCGCACTGACATGTAATTCGTGTGACAGACAAACCCTTGTTTAAAATAGCTGGATTTTTACTCTGTAATATGGAAAGGATCTGGCTGTATTCTGCAGTGCAAACAAGCAAATGGAGTAGAAAAACTGTGTTCTCTGGATTGCTTTTAAAGCAAATAATCAGGATTAAGATAAAAAAAATATTCCTGGTCCGATACATGGGGCTATGTCTTTAAATATCTGTTATAGGCAGCAGCAGCAGCAGACAGAAGTGGAATGGACCATCTTGCTATATACAATGAAGTCTGCCACATACACTGCCTGCTTGCTTAGCACTGATATTTATATACACCTTTATTAGTCCTCAGAAGGACTGTTGGTTGAGATGGATTTGCGATTTAGAAATGGTATACCCACACTAACTAATAAACTACCAAATCTCTCCCTAGATCAGCAACAACTCTCCCTACACTGCCTGAGTCCGAAGAAGACTGTGACAAGCATGGCGGCGCCCTGTCTGCTATAGACCTGATGATGCTGTGCGGCCAGCCAATCACTGTAATGCCACAACCAACATGGCTGCAGCATTACAGTGTGTGGCAGACAATCCCCGCATGTTCATTGGCTCTCAAAAGAGCGTCAAACATGCAGGGCATGGACACGAGCTACCGCCGAGCTTCTCAAGCAGTGGGATGCTTGGGCGAGCGCCGAGTAGTGATGAGCATGCTTGCTCATCACAAATGGCCACTCTTCCATAAAGGCCATATCTATGGAGTGTACAACTTATTGTGGTCATATGGACAGATACTCCAATCTCTGCTTGGGAACTCTAAAGATCATTCAGGGTTACCTTTGATCTCTGTGCTGCCTCTCTTATTAATGTCCTTCTTGCCCAAGCTGAGAGTTTTGGTGGGCGTCTCTCTTTTGTCAGGTTTGTTGTGATACCATATTTTTTCCATTTGATGATAATGGATTTGATGGTTCTCTGGGTGATCATCAGAAATTGAATTATTTGTCGTCATATGTACAGATACTCCAGTCTCTGCTTTTGAACTCAGAAGATTCTTCAGTGTTTCCTTTGGTTTATGTGCTGCCTCTCTAATTAATGCCCTCATTGACTAGGCTGAAATGTTTTCTTGGGCGGCCCTCACTTGTCAGGTTTGTTGTGTAACCATGTTCTTTACATTTAATGATAATGGATTTGATGGTGCTCTGGGGATCATCAGAGATTTAGTTATTTTTTTTTATAACCCAGCCCTGACTAGTACATTTCAACAACCTTTTCCTTGACTATTTGTTTGGAGATTCCCTTGATCTTCATGGTTTTGTTTGGTTAGTGGTGCTTCTTGCTTAATAATGTTGCAGCCTCTCTGGACTTTCAGAAAAAATGTGTATATACTGACAGACCATGTGACTCTTAGATTGCACACAGCTGAACACACAGAACTTCCTTTCATTAAGCATGTGATTTATGAAAGTAATTTCTTGCACCAGATATTTTTAGGGGCTTCATAGCGAAAGGGGTGAGTACATATCCAATCTTAAAAGATTCTATAATAACAGGGTCTGTACCACAGGACTGGCGTATAGCAAATGTGGTGCCAATATTCAAAAAGGGGACAAAAACTGAATTTAGAAATTATAGCCCAGTGAGCTTAACCTCTACTGTGGGTAAAATTCTGGAGGGTTTTCTAAGAGATACTATTCTGGAGTATCTGAGGCAGAATAACCTCACAACCCAATATTAGCATGGGTTTATTGGGACCGTTCTTGTCAGAATAATCTGATAAGCTTTTATGAAGAGGTAAGTTAGGGACTAGACCAAGGGAAATCAGTAGACGTGATGTATATGGACTTTTCAAAAGCTTTTGATACGGTGCCACACAAAAGGTTGATACATAAAATGAGAACAATGGGGATAGGGGAAAATATGTGTAACTGGGTTAAGAACTGGCTCAGGGACAGGAAACAAAGGGTGGTTATTAATGGAGCACACTCAGACTGGGTCACGGTTGGCAGTGAGGTACCACAGGGGTCAGTATTGGGGCCGCTTCTTTTTAACATATTTATTAATGACCTTGTAGGGGGCATACAGAGTAGTATTTCAATATTTGCAGATGACACTAAACTCTGCAGGGTAATAAATACAGAGGAGGACAATTTTATATTACAGGAGGATTTATGTAAACTAGAAGCTTGGGCTGATAAATGGCAAATGAGCTTTAATGGGGATAAATGTAAGGTCATGCACTTGGGCAGAACAAACAA
Organism: Oophaga sylvatica; assembly: GCA_033576555.1. NCBI lineage: Eukaryota > Metazoa > Chordata > Amphibia > Anura > Dendrobatidae > Oophaga > Oophaga sylvatica. The sequence goes on from JARQOD010000006.1 coordinate 53,191,836, forward strand.
GATGTATAATTATGTGCTTAACACTGGGCAAAACTGTCACTGAAAAAGACCTGGGTGTATGGGTGGACGACAAACTCACATATAGTGGCCAGTGTCAGGCAGCTGCTGCAAAGGCAAATAAAATAATGGGATGCATTAAAAGAAGCATAGATGCTCATGAGGAGAACATAATTTTACCTCTATACAAGTCACTGGTGCGACCACACTTAGAATACTGTGTGCAGTTCTGATCTCCGGTGTATAAGAAAGACATAGCTGAACTGGAGCGGGTGCAGAGAAGAGCGACGAAGGTTATTAGAGAACTGGGGGGTCTGCAATACCAAGACAGGTTATTACACTTGGGGTTATTTACTTTGGAAAAACGAAGGCTAAGGTGTGATCTTATTACAATGTATAAATTTATGAGGGGACAGTACAAAGACCTTTCTAATGATCTTTTTACTCTTAGACCTGTGACAGGGACAAGGGGGCATCCTCTACGTCTGGAGGAAAGAAGGTTTAAGCATAATCACAGACGCAGATTCTTCACTGTAAGAGCAGTGAGACTATGGAACTCTCTGCCGTCTAATGTTGTAATGAGTGATTCCCTACTAAAATTTAAGAAGGGCCTGGATGCCTTTCTTGAAAAGTATAATATTACAGGCTATATTCACTAGTTTCCTAGATACTGCGTTGATCCAGGGAGCTAGTCTGATTGCCGTATGTGGAGTCAGGAAGGAATTTTTTTCCCCCAATGTGAAGCTTACTGTTTGCCACATGTTTTTTTTTTGCCTTCCTCTGGATCAACATGTTAGGGCAGGTTAGGATAGGATATGGGTTGAACTAGATGGACTTAAAGTCTTCCTTCAACCTCAATAACTATGTTACTATGTTACATGCCAATTTTTAGTTATTTTAACACATGAATTACATTTTTGCCTAGATTTTTCTCACTTCACTTTACCAACTTAGGTTATTAGTGTTGATGCATCATACACAAATTGGATTGCAAAAATATTTAAACACAGGTTGTAATATAAAAAAGTAGGTAAAAGGTCAAGGGGGTGAATACTTTTGCAAGCCTCTGTATTCCGTTTTTTTTTTACCTGGGTTGCTTTTGAATAAATTGTGGGAGAAAAAATAGTTTTATGTTGCATTACTTTGTTCAAATATAAAGATAGAAGTGTGACGCTAATCACTTTTCACGACCAAGCCATGAGTCAGAGTGGTCAAGGAGTCCAAGGTTAGAAGCCAGGAGGGTACGTCATAAACAGAAGGTAGAAACAAAAGTGTAGTCAGGTAACGTTCCGAGGTCAGAGTACCGGGAGGATAACGGATCAGAGCTGAAGGGGTTAAGCAGACGGATGGTCAGAACAAAGTCCAAGGTCGGGCGACAGATCAAGCATACAGAACTCAAGGCACAGGAAAGCACAAACCTTACAGTCTGAATGTACATCTGGCAGAGTTCTGGGAGACACAGCTCAGTTAAGAAGCATGGCAATTAACTGTAATAATGAACACATGGAGACAGCCGACACCTCACTCTCTCAGATTGGATAGTTGAGCTGTCAATCAACACATCGACAGCTCATCCTGCCCCAGTACCAGATTGGATGGCCAAGCTGTCAATCAAAGTACTGACAGCTTCAGCACACCCCTATACCAGATTGGACGGCCGAGCTGTCAGTAACTGCATCCCAGACACACTGAGGGGTGGAACCATGACAGTACCCCCTCTTCTACGTGGGGCCACCGGACCCTCAGACTTCCCAGGAAATTTTAGTGGAAGGCCCTGACTAACTAATCGGCCTTTACATCTCAAGAAGGGACCCAGGATCTCTCCTCTGGTCCGTATCCCCTCCAGTGGATGATCATACTCCAGGCCACCGTCTACTGAAAGCGGAGGAGGTGGAGATGAGGGAGATAATGCAGAAGGGATATACCCTTTTATTAGAAATTTATGGAATATGTTATGGACTAAGGTCTAGGGGGTAAGGTTTCTCCTTGTGGAGAGTGACATACCAGCTCTGGCGTGTCGAGGTAAGGAGGCTTATTCGCCGTGCAATGCTCCTCTGGGAAATTTTAATATGCAAATTGCCTCTTCAAACAAAGAGGACTTGTACTCTATAGCGCCACCTATTGGAAGTAGCGATCCTACAAGTCACAATCAACCATTTAACGAGTCTTGTAATATGACTTAGGATAAAAGCCAAATCAGAATCTCCATTTGCAAATGCAAATGCAAATGGAGATTCTGATTTGGCTTTTATCCTAAGTCATATTACAAGACTCGTTAAAGGGTTGATTGTGACTTGTAGGATCGCTACTTCCAATAGGTGGCGCTATAGAGTACAAGTCCTCTTTGTTTGAAGAGGCAATTTGCATATGGAATATGTTAGGGATGCGAAGGGATGGAGGAAGCTTTAATCTAAATGCCACAGGATTGACCACCTCTAGGATCTCATATGGACCAATAAACTTTGGACCCAACTTCGCTGATGGCACTTTAAGTTTAATGTTCCTGGAAGACAACCAAACCTTATACCCAATCTTAAAAACAGGACCCACCGAAGGTCTTCTATCGGCCTTTCGTTTTTGGCGAATCTGGTTTGTCCCAATATTCTTTTGAATCTCCCTCCACACATCTCCAAGTCGCTGCATGGCAACCTCCACCCCCGGGCATACAGAACTAATTCTAGAAAATTCACCAAAATGGGGATGAAAACCATAATTACAGAAGAACGGTGAGCTTCCGGTAGATTTATTTACTCGACTGTTAAAAGCAAATTCAGCAAGAGGTAAAAATGAGGACCAGTCCTCCTGTTGCGCTGCCACAAAGCACCTTAAAATTTGTTCCAGTGATTGATTCGTCCTCAGTCTGACCATTGGTTTCAGGGTGATAATGTGATACTAGTCACTTCTCACGGTCAAGCTGTTAGTCAGAGTGGTCAAGGCGACCAAGGTCAGAAGCCAGGAGGGTAAGTCATAAACAGAAGGAAGAGACAAAAGCTTAGTTAAGTAACATTCCGAGGTCAGAGTACTGGGAGGATAATGGATCAGAGCACAATGGGTTAAACTGGTGGATGGTCAGAACAAAGTCCAAGGTCAGGCAACAGATGAAGCATACAGAACTCAAGGTACAGGAAGCACAAACCTCACTTGTTGTATGTGTGTCTGTCAGTGGTCTGGGAGAAGCTGCTCAGTTAAGTAGGCATTGCAATCAACCGGGATAGTGAACACTTGGAGACAGTCACAGATTGGCTAGTCGAGCTGTCAATCAACACACTGACAGCTCAGCATGCCCCTGAAACAGATTGGATGGCCATGCTGTCAATCAAAGTACTGACAGCTTCAGCATGCGCCTGTACCGGATTGGACGGCTGAGCTGTCAGTAACTACATCCCAGACTCCCTGAGGGGTCGAACCGTGACATATAAGCAGATGAAAATGACAAGTCAATCCCTAGTTTACCGCAGAAAGCTCTCCAAAATGTGGAGACAAAATGTACTCCCCTATCAGACACAGTGTTCAGAGGGATCCCATGTAACCTTACAATATGAGAAATAAACAATCTGGACAGTGTCTCTGCATTAGGTAATCCTGACAAAGGAATAAAAAGAGCTTATTTGCTGAATCAATTAACTACCACTCAAATAGCAGTCTTCTCATCAGGCAGAGACAAATCTGTAATGAAATCCATGGACAAATTAATCCATGGTCTTTCTGGAATAGGCAATGGAGCCAATTCCCCAGCAGGCCGGCTATGATTGACTTTGGCGCCTGCGCAGACTTCACAAGCAGATGCAAAATCTTAAATATGCACGGACGGCCACCAAAAAAGTCTAGCAATGGCTTTCCTTGTGGCAGTAACCCCAGGATGACCACTTAAAAGAGAATTATGAAATTCCTGTAACACCCGCAATTTTAAGAACACAGGCACAAATAATTTGGGCCCTGGGGAAGTGGAAGGAGCCAACGACTGGGCTTTACGAATTTCCCTTTTATTGGTTTGAGGTTACCATAAACACCACAATACCCTGAGGAATAATGGAGGATGGAGGATCTGGAGCAGAAATGGAATCTAGACTACCAGATAAAGCATCAGCTTTCATATTTTTATACCCTGGCCTGAGTGTAATAGAAAAATTAAACCGAGAGGAAAAACAAGGACCATCTGGCCTGTCTCGGAGTTAACCTTTTAGCCGATTCAGTGTAAGCTAAATTCTTGCGATCCATGATCACCGTAACTGGATGAACCGCCCCCTCCAAAAAATGCCTCCATTCCTCAAAGGCCAATTTGACAGAAAGTAATTTTTTTAGAAAGAAAAGCTCATGGACGCAGGTTAGTCAGAGTTTTGGGCCCCTGTGATAAGACTGCCTCCACTCTGATCTCCGAAGCATCCACCTCCACAATGAACGGTTCTTGGAAATCAGGTTGGATCAGAATGGGTGCAGACATAAAACAGTCTTTTCAGCTTTCAAAAGCTCTGATTGCACCCGGTGACCAAACCTTGAGATTGACCCCCTTATGTGTAAGGTCAGTAAGTGGTTTAGCAATTTGTTAAAACTCCTTGATAAATTTTCTATAATAGTTGGCGAATCCCAGAAAACACTGCAAAGGCTTAAGATCACGAAGTTGAAGCCAATCAATTATGGCCTGCACCTTCCCAGGGTCCATCTTAAACCCTTCTGCTGACAATAAAACCCAAGAAAGATATTTCCTGCACAGAAAAAACACATTTCTCTAATTTAGCAAACAGAGCGTTCTCCCTCAATCTCTGTAACACAACACAGACATGTTACTGGCGAGTGTCCAAGTCTGGACAGAAAATTAGAATGTCATCGAGGTAAACCACAACAAATCTTCCAATGCAATCAGAAAAAATATCATTCATAAAATTTTGAAACACAGCAGGTGCATTAGATAATCCGAAAGGCATGACAAGGTTTTCAAACAGTCCCTCAGAAGTTAAAAATGCCGTTTTCCACTCATCACCCTTCCGGATGCGTATTAAATTGTAAGCCCCTCTAAGAACTAGCTTAGAAAACATGATGGCCCCCAGAAGCTGATTATATAGGTCGAGGATGAGTGGAAGTGGGTAAATTTTTTTGATTGTGATCTTATTTAGTTCTCGGAAATCAAGGCAAGGACGGAGACCCCCATCTTTTTTTCTAACAAAGAAAAATACAGCAGCTATAGGGGAGGAGGAAGGACGGATATGACCCTTCCATAAACTTTCATTAACATATTCTTTCATGGCGCTCCGCTCAGGCCACGACAAATTGTAAAGGCGAGCTTTTGGCAACTTGGCGCTAGGAATAAGATCAATAGCACAGTCATAGGGACAATGAGGAGGTAATATCTCCGCCTCTTTTTCTGAGAACACATTTCCGAAGTCCTTCAGGTACCCCGGAAGACACTCCAAACTAGCGGAGCATACCGTATATACCCATGTATAAGCCGAGATTTTCAGCCCATTTTTTAGGGCTGAAAGTCCCCCTCTCGGCTTATACGCGGGTCATATACGGGGGTCGGCGGGGGAGGGGAAGCGGGGGTGTCGGATCATACTTACCCCTCCGCCGGCGCGGTCTCTGCAGCCCCCCTGCTTCTCCCACGATCTCCGGCTCCTTCCTGCAGCGGTCACATGGCACCGCTCATGAAAGTCATGAATATGCACATATTCATGACTTTAATGAGCGGTAGCACGTGACCGCTGCAGGACTGAAGCGCTGCGGAGAGCGCCGGGAGAAGAGGAGACACTGCAGGGACGCGCGGCGGAGGGGTGAGTATAGCGATATTTACATGTCCCTCGGTCCACCGCTGCGCACTAATCCCTTGGTCCGACTCCTCTGTGTGTAAATGATCAGGCAGAGGGCGCGATGACGTCGTTAGTGCGTGCCCCGCCCCCTGCCAGATCATTTACACACAGAGGAGTCGGACCGATGGAGCAGTGCGCTGCTGTGGACCGACGGTCAGGTAAATATCTCAGGTGCCGGGGTCCTGAGCGAGCGGTGACACCCCCGCCTGCTCAGGACACCGGCACCTGGCCCCCAGCGACGAGAGGTGAGTATGTCATTTTTTTTTTTGCAGCAGCATATGAGGCCTATACTATGGGGCATAATTGTGCAGAATATGGGGCATAATATGGAGCATATGGGGGCATAATATGGAGCATATGTGGGCATAATCTGGAGCATATGGGGGCATAATATGGAGCATATGGGGGCAAAAGCTGTGGAACATATGGGGCATAATCTGGAGCATATGGGGGCATAATATGGAGCATATGGGGGCATAAGCTGTGGAACATATGGGGCATAATCTGGAGCATATGGGGGCATAATATGGAGCATATGGGGGCATAATCTGTGGAACATTTGGGAGCATAATATGGAGCATATGGGGGCATAATATGGAGCATATGGGGGCATAATCTGGAGCATATGGGGGCATAATATGGAGCATATGGGGCAAAAGCTGTGGAACATATGGGGCATAATCTGGAGCATATGGGGGCATAATATACTATGTTACTATGTTACTATGTAATATGGAGCATATGGGGGCATAAGCTGTGGAACATATGGGGCATAATCTGGAGCATATGAGGGCATAATATGGAGCATATGGGGGCATAATCTGTGGAAAATTTGGGAGCATAATATGGAGCATATGGGGGCATAATATGGAGCATATGGGGGCATAATCTGGAGCATATGGGGGCATAATATGGAGCATATGGGGGCATAATATGGAGCATATGTGGGCATAATCTGGAGCATATGGGGCATAATATGGAGCATATGGGGGCAAAAGCTGTGGAACATATGGGGCATAATCTGGAGCATATGGGGGCATAATATGGAGCATATGGGGCATAAGCTGTGGAACATATGGGGCATAATCTGGAGCATATGGGGCATAATATGGAGCATATGGGGGCATAATCTGTGGAACATTTGGGAGCATAATATGGAGCATATGGGGGCATAATATGGAGCATATGGGGGCATAATCTGGAGCATATGGGGGCATAATATGGAGCATATGGGGGCAAAAGCTGTGGAACATATGGGGCATAATCTGGAGCATATGGGGGCATAATATGGAGCATATGGGGCATAAGCTGTGGAACATATGGGGCATAATCTGGAGCATATGAGGGCATAATATGGAGCATATGGGGGCATAATCTGTGGAACATTTGGGAGCATAATATGGAGCATATGGGGGCATAATATGGAGCATATGAGGACATAATCTGGAGCATATGGGGGCATAATATGGAGCATATGGTGGCAAAAGCTGTGGAACATATGGGGCATAATCTGGAGCATATGGGGGCATAATATGGAGCATATGGGGGCATAAGCTGTGGAACATATGGGGCATAATCTGGAGCATATGGGGGCATAATATGGAGCATATGGGGGCATAATCTGTGGAACATTTGGGAGCATAATATGGAGCATATTGGGGCATAATCTGTGGAACATTTGGGGGCATAATATGGAGCATATGGGGGCATAATCTGTGGAACATATGGGGCATAATCTGGAGCATATGGGGGCATAATCTGTGGATCATACGGGGGCATAATCTGTGGAATATATGGGGGCATAATCTGGAGCATATGGGGGCATAATCTGTGGAGCATATTGGGCATAATCTGTGGAGCATATGGGGGCATAATCTGTGGAGCATCATATGGGGGCATAATCATTTTTCACCCTAGGCTTATACGTGAGTCAATAAGTTTTCCCAGTTTTTTGTGGCAAAATTAGGGGGGTCGGCTTATACACGGGTCGGCTTATACATGAGTATATACGGTATTTATACATTTGTTAGACATTTCTTGTAACAATTGGGACTTGATTTCACAATCTCCTTCTGACACCAATCAATAACTGGATTGTGAATCTGCAACCATGGAAACCTCAGTACCAATGCAGCAGGTAAATTATCCAACACAAAACAGGAGATGGATTCAGAGTGCAGTGCTCCCACTTGGAGAGTGAAATCCACCGTTGCTCTCTTGATCAAATTGTAAGCTCTTGTAAACAGTCTCTTTTCAAGGGCGATGATTTGAATGGGTCTTTCTAAACTAACTGTCCCTAACCCTAACTTCAGAACCAGTCCCGAATCAATAAAGTTAGCAGTAGACCCACAGTCAATAAACACCAATGTTGATAACACCTGGTTCTCTGAGGAAATCATCATATTTATAAGTACTTTATCATTGGAAAGAAAATTTACCTGGGAGTCTGGGTGACCTCCTCGGCTGTCACCCACACTCAGACATTCTTCCGATATGGTTTGATAGCTTGAGGACGAGTTGGGCAATTCTTAAGAAAATGGCCTGAGAGACCACAGTATAGACAGAGTCCGAGATCTTGTCTCTGTCTTCTCTCCACAGTGCGAAGACTGGCAACTCTAACCTCGGGTAAATGGACCTGCTCCGAGAAAGTATAACATTCGGCCTGCTGTTCACCATGTCTCTCACAGATTCTGCAGTCCATTTGTATGGCCTGATTCATGGCCTCTATCAGAGAACAAGGGGCGTCATGGAGGACAAGAGCATCCTTGAGTGTCTCGGAAAAGCCTCTTTGGAACTGGCACCTGAGAGCAGCATCGTTCTATAGAACTTTGGTGGACCACTGCCGAAACTCAGTACAGTAGTCCCAGCTGTGCAACCCCCCTGTGCCAGGTTCATGATCTTAGCCTCAGCGACCTGGATTTTGTCTGGTTCGTCATATAACAGACCTACCGTATTTTTCGGACTATAAGACGCACCGGACCATAAGACGCACCCCAAATTTTGGGGTGAAAATAGCAGAAAACAAGATTTTTACAATATGGGGGTCCGTCTTATTGTCTGAATTTTAAGGTACCTGTGGGCCGGCGGTGGTACAGCAGGGGTTGCGGCAGTGGTGTGGCAGAGGTGCGGTGATGCTGATACTGTACTCACCTTCCTCAGGTGAGGTGACGCTGCGGAACGGAGAGCAGAGCCGGGTTTGTGGCTGTGGTGTGGCGGTGGCAGAGGTGAGGCGGTGGCAGAGGCGCGATGGACGGCGTGCACCTGAGCAGGGTCCCTTCCTCAGGTGTGGTGACGCCGCGGCACGGAGAGCAGAGCTGGGTTTGTGGCAGGTGTGGCGGTGGCAGAGGTGCGGCGGTGGCAGAGGCGCGATGGGCGACGTGCACCTGAGCAGGGTCCCTTCCTCAGGTGGTGAGGTGACGCCGTGGCACGGAGAGCAGAGCTGGGTTTGTGGCTGGTGTGGCGGTGGCAGAGGTGCGGCGGTGGCAGAGATGCGGCGGTGGCAGAGGCGCGATGGGCGGCGTGCACCTGAGCAGGGTCCCTTCCTCAGGTGGTGAGGTGACGCCGTGGCACGGAGAGCAGACAGGACAGCAGAGCCGGGTTTGTCGGTGGTGGCGGCCATCTTCCAGATGCGGCGGCGCATCTCTGCCACACCGCTACCGCAACCCCCCGGTAAGCTGCGGTCGGGCTTTAAGACGCACCCCCCATTTTCCTCACAATTTTTTTGGGGAAAAAGTGCGTCTTATAGCCCAAAAAATACGGTAAACTGTCAAAAAAGGAATCAACAGAAAACCGTTCTGAGGCTTGTGGGGACAAAGAAAATGCCAAGGTTTGAGGACCCCCTCACAGTAGGGACATGATTATTAAGAACTTATAATGCTGCCCTTCACCTCGCCAAACAGACCTACTTCACCACACTGATCTCCTCACTAGCCAACAACCCCAAGAAACTTTTTGACACTTTTCACTCCCTCCTCAGGCCAAAAGCACAAGCCCCTATCACAGACATTTGTGCTGATGACCTGGCCTCCCACTTTATAGAAAAAATAGATACTATCCGTCAGGAAATCTGCTCTCAACCACCAAGTGCTGTGACTCCCATCCCACCCTGCATTTCCCTTGGCTCAATTTCCACATTTGATCCCATCACAGAAGAAGAAGTCTCCAGACTCCTCTCTTCCTCTCATCCGACTACATGCACTACCGACCCCATCCCCTCACATCTCCTCCAGTCTCTTTCTCCTGTTGTCACAACTCACCTAACTACAATCTTCAATCTCTCACTCTCCTCTGGCATTTTCCCATCCTCCTTCAAACACTCCATCATTACTCCACTACTAAAGAAACCCGCTCTTGACCCTTCCTGCACAAACAACTACAGACCGGTCTCCAATCTCCCCTTCATCTCCAAACTTTTGGAGCGCCTAGTCTACTCCCGCCTCACCCGTTACCTCTCCACTCACTCCCTCCTAGACCCTTCACAGTCCGGCTTCCGACCCCTACATTCGACTGAAACTGCACTCATCAAAGTGACCAATGACCTTCTGACAGCAAAACGTAACGGCGACCACTCTCTGCTCATTCTACTCGACCTTTCTGCAGCTTTCGACACGGTTGACCACCGTCTCCTACTGTCCAGGCTCCACTCTCTAGGTATTAAGGACACTGTTCTCTCCTGGTTCTCCTCCTATCTTTCTGACCGCTCCTTCAGTGTTTCGTTCTCTGGCTCCACTTCATCTCCTCTCCCTCTCACTGTCGGTGTACCCCAGGGCTCAGTCCTTGGCCCCCTTCTCTTCTCTCTCTACACCGCCCCAATTGGACAGACCATCAGCAGATTTGGCTTTCAGTACCATCTTTATGCTGATGACACACAATTATACACGTCATCCCCCGACCTTACCCCGCTGTACTACAGAACGCCACCGACTGTCTGTCCGCAGTCTCCAACATAATGTCTGCTCTCTATCTGAAACTCAACCTCTCCAAAACTGAACTTCTTCTGCTCCCGCCGTCTACTAACCTCCCTAAATCTGACATTTCCCTCTCAGTGGGCGGCACCATAATAACACCCCGGCAGCAGGCTCGCTGTCTGGGTGTTATGTTTGATACCAATCTCTCCTTCACCTCCCATATACAATCTCTTGCCCGCTCTTGCCGCCTACACCTAAAGAACATCTCTAGAATCCGCCCTTTTCTCACCATGGAAACAACAAAAACCCTCACTGTAGCATTGATCCACTCCCGCCTGGACTACTGTAACGCTCTATTACTTGGCCTCCCCATTACTCGACTATCCCCTCTCCAGTCCATCCTTAATGCAGCAGCCAGGGTTATCCATCTGGCTAATCGGTACTCGGACGCGTCCGCTCTTCGCCAGTCCTTACACTGGCTGCCCATTCATTATAGGATCCAATTCAAAGTACTTGTTCTCACCCACAAAGCTCTCCACACTGCAGCACCCCCCTACATCTCCTCCCTCATTTCTATCTATCGGCCTAACCGACTGCTGCGCTCTGCAAACGACTTTCGACTAACCTCTGCACTAATCCGTACCTCCCACTCCCGACTCCAAGACTTCTCCCGCGCTGCGCCAATCCTCTGGAATGCTCTACCCCAAGAAATTAGGACTATCCACAATTTGCATGGTTTCAGGCGCTCCCTCAAAACACATCTGTTCAGAGCGGCCTATCACATTCACTAATCAAAGTCATTCTATGTGTAAGTGTGTGTGTGTGTGTAGCCCATTCACTATCTCCATCCATCCCTCACTCCCTTAAGATGGCTGGACCATCATTGTAAATGCACCATTGTATATACACACCTGTATTTTGTATCTCCCCCACCTCATTGTAGATTGTAAGCTCTCACGAGCAGGGCCGTCTTATTTTGCTTTAATTACTGTATTGTTAACGTTGTTACTTATGACTTGTGTTTTGAAACTGTTAAACTGTAAAGCGCTGCGGAATATGATGGCGCTATATAAATAAAGATTATTATTATTATTATTATTATTCCCACCCGCAGGAACTCCTCCCCTGACGACCGGGGGTGCAGGGTAAAAAATAGCTTACAGCTCTCCCTGAATAACCTAAACTGGTCTTTCTCTCTCGAAAATTTATCAAGGAGGGATATCACATATTCGGGAGAGACCAACTGTACATCAAAGGGTACAGACTTCACAGCCACTGCTGGCACTGGGGGGGTTATTGGGGGTTTTCATCAAGTTATTTATCTGACCCTTCTACTGATATTTTGATGATTCCATACTATGGCAATTCTTCGCCAGATCCTGAGTCATCTGCATCAAATTCGCCACCTGGTCACAAAGCTTGTGAACAGGATCCATACTGGCGAAAAAGAAAAACATCGGCCAGACGTAATGTGACGCTAGTCACTTTTCACGGCCAAGCCGTGAGTCAGAGTGGTCAAGGAGTCCAAGGTCAGAAGCCAGAAGGGTACGTCATAAACAGAAGGAAGAGACAAAAGTGTATTCAGGGTCAGAGTACTGGGAGGATAATGGATCAGAGCTGAAGGGGTTAAACAGGCGGACGGTCAGAATGAAGTCCAAGGTCAGGCAACAGATCAAGCATACAGAACTCAAGGTACAGGAAAGCTCAAACCTCACAGGCTGAATGTATGTCTGGCAGAGTTCTGGGAGATATAGCTCAGTAAAGAAGCATGGCAATTAACTGTAGTAATGAACTCATGGAGACAGCCGACGCCTCACAGTCTCAGATTGGATAGTTGAGCTGTCAGTCAACACATTGACAGCTCAGCACACCCCTATACCAGATTGGATGGCCGAGCTGTCAGTAACTGCATCCCAGACACACTGAGGGGTGGAACCATGACATGAAGAATTTATTTAATATCTAAAGACGACCAGATGCAAAAAGACCAACATCTGGCCAAATCCAATGACTTCATCAGGACTGGCTAACCATCTAAGTTGTATTTGTTGTTTTTTTATTTGGCCTTTATCAGGGAAAATAAAATCGGGCATGTTGAATTTCAATATGCCCAAGATAAATGGCTTTTAGGATCAAAACTGGTAACTATATAATCTGTATGGTCAACGTAGTATCTATATATCTTTACTTACTGTTCTGTGTCATTTAGCATTTGTATATGACAGCTATGACAAATATTATTTACATAGATTTTTACTAGCTATTTAGCATTAACATTATGTAATTTTTGTTTTGAAGGTATTCTTTTCAGTTTTTGTTGCTGCATTCACTGCGGGGACGGTATTACCAAACATGAATTATATTAACATTGCAAGAGGAGCAGCCTTTGAGATATACAAAATTATAAACCAGGTAAAAAATGTCTGTAAAAGAATATATGACGTTAATTATAGTGATATACACATGTGGTCAAAATTGTTGGTATCCCTCGTTTAATGACAGAAAAACCCACAATGGTGACAGAAATAACTTGAATCTGACAAAAGTAATAAATCAAAAATCTATGAAAATGAACAAATGAAAGTCAGACATTGCTTTTCAACCACTCTTCCACAGAATTTATAAAAAAAAATAAAACTCATGAAATAGGCCTGGACAGAAATGATGGTACTCTTACCTTAATATTTTGTTGCACAACCTTTTAGGAAATCAAACAATTCCTGTAACTGTCAATGAGACAGTTATTTTGTCAATGCAACAGGTATTTTGGCCCACTCCTCAAGAGCAAACTGTTTCAGTTGTCTCATGTTTGAAGGTTGCCTTTTCCAGACGGCATGTTTCAGCTCTTTCCAAAGATGCTCAATAGGATTTAGGTCAGGGCTCATAGAAGGCCACTTTAGAATAGTCCAATGTTTTCCTCTGAGCCATTCTTGAGTGTTTTTAGCTGTGTGTTTTGGTCATTATCCTGTTGCAAGACCCAAGACTTGCGACTGAGACCAAGCTTTCTGACACTGGGCAGCACATTTCTCTCTAGAATCCCTTGAACATCAAGCTGCTTGGAGATGGTGTGAGAAATTTCACAGGGAATGGGGGTGTCGACTTTGCTCACCTCAGAGGAGGGGAGAGAAGGACCCAGCAGGGCTCGGCTTTCTGGCGCCACCACTTGCCCCAGGTCAGTCAGGGAACTGCACCGAGGGCAAATAGTCGCCGGAAAGGCTTCCCTTATAGGTACGAGTTATCGAGGCGCTCCCACAGAGGGGGATATATATCCCAGACTGGGGCTATATATATAAACATCCCGGCCATCACTGTCATAGTTCCTCACTAACCACTACGGTATGCTGCCACCTGTTTCTAGTTCGAAATAAGCCCCATCCGACAACAGGCTTATATCTGGTCAGAAACCAACCCGGGTAGCGTATTGTTATGATTTGGTAACCGAGGAGGATACTAGAAAAATAGGCTAGGCAACCACACACCCAGAGAGGTTGGTGACTTAGCGGATTGCAGACCCCTATACTGACAACACAACTAGAATTAGCCATGTAACGTACCTATGATGCCCTAGACGCCTCGACACAGCCAAAGAGTTACCTAAGCCTAAAGAGAGAAAGGGGAAAGCTAAACTGCCCTGGAGTAGAGCCCCAAAGGAATAGATAGCCCCCAAACATATATTGCCGGTGAGACAGATGAAGTACAAAACACAGGCAGAAAATAGTGTGAGCAAATGCTGGGGCCCAAACTGTCTAGATAGAACAGGATAGGAAAGGATACTGTCTGCAATCCTGCAAAAACCCTAAGAAAAATTCCAACATGTCTGATATGTAAAAATACTGGGGCCACACGACCGCTCCCCACTAAATCAGACCTCTGGTGTGAACTGGACGCCAAACAACAGATACTGAAATAACAGGAGACTAGAAATACTGAAAAGACTGACATAAGCTGTGGCAAAGGAAAACAGAGTCCAGCACAGGTCCCAGCAGGGAACCCGTCTGAACTCACACCAGCAAGGTAGAGAACTGAGAAAAGCAAAATGGGAAAAAATGCCACAGATTAAAAACAGCCAAATAACTTATCTGAAAGATGCAGGACAAAGCAGGGAGCAAGCCGACTTCCAAAAGGTTCAGGAAGAAACCAAAATCATCGGCAACCACTAAGGGAAGGCTGCTCATTTAAATCTCCCCAGTCAGTAACACCTGACCCCCAATCATCCTTTTCAGGTGATTGACCTCTGTCAGCCAGACCAGCTCCATTACCAGCAGCAGCACCAGAGGGAGCCCAAACTCAGAAGCCAGATCCAAAGTGTTCATAACAGCGTATAATATACAAAGGAGCGTGCGGACGTGGGGATACGTGTATCGAGATAAAAGAGCAGCCCAAGATTAATTTTATATTTAATCGCCAAAAAGGCGCACAAGAAATATACAGGTATATATATATATACAGTACATATACAGAACAATATACAGGGTGGGCCATTTATATGGATACACCTAAATAAAATGGGAATGGTTGGTGATATCAACTTCCTGTTTGTGGCACATTAGTTTATGGGAGGCGGAAAACTTTTGCTCGGCTAGTCTCAGAGATATTGCATTCTGTTATTGTAGGTCATTTTCCAGATTCAATACCTCAGAGCCTTGTTGTGACTTGTTGTGCCACGGTGTCTCCATGTGCTTGAGTCAGACAAAAGAGTTCAGTTTGACTGTAGCTACACACGAGTTCACACCCTTGTTTTAAGAGCCTCAAAGAGCTTCTTCCTGGATTTTAATTAAAGAAAAACAAGGCATTGCTTTTTATGGTCTTGGGGAATTCATGTTAAGGGAGGGGCTGAGTGGTCTGAAACAAGTATTAAACTTAAGAGTTTAACGCCTCATTCAGACGTCCATATTTTTATGGATAGAACAGTTACCCATTATAACCTATGGAGTTTTTCACATGTCCGTATTTTTTGAGGGACTGTGTGTCCATGCAAAACTCATGGAGACATGTCTGTTTTTTTCTGGCAGTACAGGTGATAAAGGATGATGCAAGTCAAAGGGTCTATAAAAAATATGTACAGCATATGGATGGCATTTGTGTTTCGCCCGTATATAACATTGCAAATGTCCCACAAAATTTCTTAACAAGCCTTTCAAGGCTGCAGTTATCCCGGTTGCTTGTGCATCTTTTTCTACCACACTTTTTCCTTCCAATCAACTTTCCTTTAACCCCTTTACCCCAAGGGTGGTTTGCATGTTAATGACCGGGCCAATTTTTACAATTCTGACCACTGTCTCTTTATGAGCTTATAACTCTGGAACGCTTCAACGGATCTTTGCGATTCTGAGACTGTTTTCTCGTGACATATTGTACTTTATGATAGTGGTAAAATTTCTTTGATATAACTTGTGTTTATATAAAAATGGAAATATGGTGAACATTTTGAAAATTTTGCAATTTTCAAATTTTGAATTTTTATTCCCTTAAAACAGAGAAATATGTCACATAAAATAGTTAATAAATAACATTTCCCACATTTCTACTTTACATCAGCACAATTTTGGAACCAAAATTTTTTTTGATAGGAAGTTATAAGGTTAAAATTTGACCAGTAATTTCTCATTTTTACAACAAAATTTACAAAACCATTTTTTTAGGGACCACCTCACATTTGAAGTCACTTTGAGGGGTCTATATGGCAGAAAATACCCAAAAGTGACACCATTCTAAAAACTGTACCTCTCAAGGTACTCAAAACCACATTAAAGAAGTTTATTAACCCTTCAGATGTTTCGCAGGAGCTGGAGCAACGTGGAAGGACAAAATGAACATTTAACTTTTTAGTCACAAAAATGATTGTTACAAACAATTTTTTATTTTAACAAGGGTAAAAGGAGAAATGATTAAGTTGTTTTGCAATTTCTCCTGAGTACGCCAATACCCCATATGTGGGAGAAAACCACTGGTTGGGCGCACGGCAGGGCTCGGAAGGGAAGGAGCGCCATTTGACTTTTTCAAACCAAAATTGGCTGGAATTGAGATTGGACGCCATGTCATTTTTGGAGATCTCTGATGTGCCTAAACAGTGGAAACCCCCCACAAGTGACACCATTTTGGAAACTAGGCCCCCTAAGGAACTTTTGTAGATCTGTGTTGAGCACTTTGAACCCCAAGTGTTTCACTAAAGTTTATAATGCCTGGGCGTGAAAAAAAATTAAAGATTTACACAAAAATTATTTTTTAGTCCCCAATCTTTTATTTTTCCCAAGGATATTAGACCCCAAAAGTTGTTGTCCAATTTGTCCTGAGTACGTGAGTACGCTGATACCCCATATGTGGGGGGGGGACTGTTTGGGTGCATGGCAGGGCTCGAAAGGAAAGTAAAGATGTTTTGGAATGCAGACTTTGATGGGTGTCATGTTCCGTTTGCAGAGCCTCTGATGTGCCTAAACAGTGGTAATCCCCCACAAGTGAACCCATTTTGGAAACTAGACCCCCCCTAAGGAACTTATCTAGATCTGTGGTGAGCACCTTAAACCCCAAGTGCTTCACAGAAGTTTATAATGCCTGGGCATGAAAATAAAAAATCCTATTTTTTTCCACAAAAATGATATTTAAGTCACTAATTTTTTATTTTCCCAAGGGTAACAGGAGAAATTGGACCCAAAAGGTTGTTGTCCAATTTGTCCTGAGTACGCTCATACACCATATGTGGTAGGGGAACCACTGTTTGGGCGCACGGCAGAGCTCGTAAGGGAAGGAGCGCCATTTGACTTTTTGAAACCAAAATTGGCTGGAATTGAGATTTGACTCCATGTCGCGTTTGGAGAGCCCCTGATGTGTCTAAACCTTGGAAACCTCCCACAAGTGACCCCATTTTAGAAACTAGACCCTTTAGGGAACTTATCTAGATCTGTGGTGAGCACTTTAAACTCCCAAGTGCTTCGCACAAGTTTATAATGTAGAGTCATAAAATTAAAAAATCATATTTTTTCCACAAAAATTATCTTTTCACCCCCAATATTTATTTTCCCAAGGGTAACAAGACCCCAAAAGTTATTGTGAAATTTGTCCTGAGTATGCTGATATCCCATATGTGGGGAAAACCATTGTTTGGGTGCATGGCAGAGCTCGGAAGGGAAGGAGCGCCATTTGACTTTTTCAACACAGAATTGGTTGGACACCATATCGCGTTTGGAGAGCCCCTGATGTGCCTAAACAGTGAAAAAAAAGCCACAAATGACAGCATTTTGGAAACTAGACCCCTAAAGGATCTTATCTAGGTGTGTTGTGAGAACTTTGAGCCCCCAAGTGTTTCACTAAAGTTTATAATGCCCGAGCGTGAAAATAAAAAAATCATATTATTTACACAAGCATGATCTTTTAGTCCCCAATTTTTTGTCTTCCCAAGAGTAACTGGAGAAATTGGACCCCAAAAGTAGTTATCCAATTTGTCCTGAGTATGCAGATACCTCATATTTGGGAGAAAACTACTGTATGGGCACACTTCAGGGCTCGAAAGGGAAGTAGTGATGTTTTGGAATGCCGACTTTAATGGAATGGTCTGCGGGCGTCATGTCACATTTGGAGAGCCCTGATGTGCCTAAACAGTGAAACCCCCCCAAGTGATCCCATTTTGGAAAATAGACCACCCAAGGAACTTATCTAGATGTGTGGTGAGCACTTTGAACCCCCAAGTGATTCAAAGAAGTTTATAATGCCCGGGCTTAAAAATAAAAAAATCATATTTTTTCCACAAAAATGATTTTTAGACCCCAATTTTTTATTTTCCCAAAGGTAACAGGAGAAATTGGACCTCAAAAGTTGTTGTTCAATTTGTCCTGAGTACGCTGATACTCTGTATGTGGGAGAAAACTACTGTATGGGCACACGTCGGGGCTCTGAAGTGAAGTAGTGACGTTTTGGATTGCAGACTTTGATGGAATGGTCTGCAGGCGTCATGTCACATTTGGAGAGCCCCTGATGTGCCTAAACAGTGAAACCCCCCCCAAGTGATCCCATTTTGTGTGGGGAGAACTTTGAACTCCTAAGTGCTTCACAGAAGTTTATAAAGTAGAGCCATAAAAATAAAAAATCATATTTTTTCACAAAAATGATATTTTCGCCCCAATTTTTTATTTTCCCAAGGGTAACAGAAGAAATTGGACCCCAAGAGTTATTGTGTAATTTTTCTTGAGTACACTGATACCCAATATGTGGCGGTAAACTACTGTTTGGGTGCATGGCAGAGCTCAGAAGGGAAGGAGCACCGTTTGACTGTATCAACACAGAATTGGCTGGAATTGAGATCAGACGCTGTTATGATTTGGTAGCTGAGGAGAGCAGGCAAAAACGGCAATACACCAGAGAGGTTGGAATCTACTGGATTGCAGTACCCTGACTAACCACCACAACTAAAGGCAGCCGTGGAGCGTTCCTACGTTGGTCCTAGATGCCTCGTCACAGCCTGAGAGGTTAACTACACCTAAAGATAGAAAGAGGAAAGCTATCTGCCCCGGAGCAGATCCCCAAAGAACATAGGAAGCCCCCAAACATGTAATGGCGGTTAGATAAGAGGAAATACAGACACAGACAGAAAATAGTATGAGCAAACGTTGGGGCCCAATCTACCTGGACAGAAAAGGATAGGAAGGACACTTGCTGCAATCCAAAAAACCTAAAAAAATACAAACTCCACTAATTGCAAAAACACCTGAGATCACACGACCTCTACCACCTAAATTAGTTCTCTGGTGTCACAAAACTAAGCCGCAGCCACTGAAAAAACTAGAAAAGGCAAATGAACAAATAACAGTGGCTCAGATAAACTGAGAGGAGCACAAGCCCCCAGAGGGGACCTGGCTGACCTCCACAGAAGTGCAGGGAACAATACAAAAAGCAAGCACAAAAATAAAAGCAGAAAATATCTTATCTGATAGTAGAAGATGCAGGCAAGACTCAGCAAGCTTCCAAGTGAACCAGGAACCACAGTTGAGACAAGAACAATTGATCACCGGCAACCATGATGGGAGGGAACCTCCCTTATATAAGACCAGTCTGTAACTCCTGATTGCCAATCCTCATTGAATGGTTCAGTACTGTTTGTAACCACCAGAGGGAGCTTCTGCTCAGAATTCATTTCTAACACATTCACAACAGTACCCCCCCCTTGAGGAGGGGTCACCGAACCCTCATTTGGCAACCAGGTCGGTCAGGATGAGCTCTGTGATACGCACGGATCAGTCTCCTAGCATGGATGTCCGAAGCAAACACCCAAGAATTTTCCTCCTGACCATAACCTCTCCACTTAACCAAATACTGGAGTTTCCGTCTAGAAAACGAGAATCCAATATTTTCTCAACCACATACTCCAGATTGCCCTCAACCAAAACAGGGTCAGGAGGCGCAGCCATAGGAACCACTGGCTCGACAAACCTCTTCAATAAGGACTTGTGGAACACGTTATGGATCTTAAATGTCCCTGGAAGAAGTAAACGAAAGGAAACAGGATTAAGAATCTCCAAGATCTTATAAGGTCCAATGAACCTAGGCTTAAACTTAGGAGATGCAACTCTCATAGGGATATTTCTTGAGGACAACCAGACCAAGTCCCCCACTTCAAACCGAGGACGATCAGTCCTATGCCGGTTGGCAAACCGCTGGGCCCTCTCCTGAGAGAGGGACAACCTCTCCACTACCTGGTCCCAAATCTGCTGCATACGCTCCACAACAGAGTCAACACCTGGACAGACTGAAGCCTCCGTCTGTCCCGAAGAAAATCGAGGGTGAAACCCAAAATTGCAGAAAAATGGAGACATCAAAGTGGCAGAGCTTGCCCTATTATTAAGAGCAAACTCAGCCAAAGGCAAAAAAGAGACCCAGTCATCTTGCTCAGCAGACACAAAGCATCTCAGATAAGTCTCGAATGTCTGGTTTGGTCTCTCAGTTTGTCCATTGGTCTGAGGATGAAAAGCCGAGGAGAAAGACAATTGAACACTAAGTTTAGAACAAAAAGTCCTCCAAAATCTGGAAACAAACTGGACTCCTCTGTCAGACATAATGTTCTCAGGAATGCCGTGTAACCGAACCACGTGCTGAAGGAACAAAGGCACCAATTCGGAGGAGGAAGGCAACTTAGGTAATGGCACAAGATGTATCATTTTGGAAAACCTATCACAAATCACCCAGATAACGGTCATTCTCTGAGAAACAGGGAGGTCGGAAATGAAATCCATAGAGATATGGGTCCATGGTCTCTTGGGCACAGGCAATGACATCAACAAACCACTAGAGCGAGAGCAAGGCTTGGAGCGAGAGCAAGTCCCGCAGGACTGCACAAATTCCCTGACGTCACGAGACAAAGTAGGCCACCAAAACGACCGACTAACCAAGTCTCTGGTACCAAAAATTCCGGGATGACCGGCCAACGCGGAACAATGAATCTCAGACATCACACTCTTTTTCCACCGGTCTGGGACAAACAATTTCCCAATAGGGCAGCGCTCGGGTTTATCCTCCTGACATCCTTCCAGAGCCAGTCTCAAATTGGGCGAGATGGCGGAAAGAACTACACCCTCTTTCAAAATAACAGCAGGATCAGATAACTCAGGAGAGTCCGCAAGGAAACTCCTCGAGAGGGCATCCGCTTTAACAGTCTTAGTGCCAGGAAGAAAGGAAACCACAAAATTAAAACGTGTGAAAAACAAGGCCCACCTGGCCTGTCTAGGATTAAATCGCTTTGCTGATTCCAGATAAACCAGATTCTTATGGTCCATGAGGACCACCACCTGATGTTTGGCTCCCTCCAGCCAATGTCTCCACTCTTCAAAAGCCCACTTCATGGCCAATAACTCCCGATTACCCACGTCATAATTACGTTCAGTTGGAGAAAA
>JARQOD010000006.1:53213517-53322380 GCA_033576555.1 Oophaga sylvatica
ACTGAAAACCCCCGGGGTAAAGCCCCCAAAAAACCCCCCGGCGGGAAATTTTTTACCGGGGGAGGACCCCCAAAAGGACCCGGGGGAACCACTGTGGGCGGGGAAACCCGGAAGGGAAAACCAAAAAAGAAGGGGACCCGCACTTTGGCCCCACAAAGGAAAAAAAAACAAAACCAAACCAAAAGTTACGGGGGGAGGGATGGAAAACCGTGTAAAACCCCAAGGAAACGTTGGGAAACCGGATACCCTGGGGCACCTGCCAAAAAGGGATCGGAACCAGACGAGGAACCCGGCTGTCAAAGTATCCCGACCAACAAAACGGGAACCAGGATGGGAACCCGGTGGGGCAAGAAAGGGAAATTTTTCCCCAACACAGAGGACGCTGACTTACGGAAATAAGAAGGACGTGTTCCGCAACCACACCAGCAACTTTGGGGTTGTACCAGATGAAAGGAAAATGGGAGGCCGCGGGGCTTTTGGCTTAAAACCCCCAGGGACAAAGGGCAAACCAACCCCTAACAGGACCCAATGACTGTGCTAACCCGGGGCAGCAAAAAAGGCCTGGAAAAAAGGAGAGAAGGGCCGGTAGCAAAAGGTTTTGCCGTTCCAAAGCAAAACCGGGCTAACAAAAAAAAAAAAAAAAAAAAAAAAAAAAAAAAAAAAAAAAAAAAAAAAAAACTGAACCCCATGTACAGGAGTCACTGTACGTGCTAACGCACTTCCGAGCAACAACTGGCGGTGTTGAGCCCAGGGATAGAAAAGAACATGGTGGAGGCAGCAGGACTTTTTGCCGTTCACACAGCAGGGGAACAGCTGACATTACTGAACCCCATAACACAGGAGCAAGTGTTGACTGTGCTAACAGCACTTCCGAGCAACAACTGGCGTGTTGTAGCCCAGGGATGAGAAGAGAACATGGTGGAGGCAGCATGACTTTTTGCCGTACACACAGCAGGGGAACAGCTGACATTACTGAACCCCAGTAACACAGGAGCAAGTGTTGACTGTGCTAACAGCACTTCCGACAACAACTGGCGGTGTTGTAGCCCAGGGATGAGAAGAGAACTGGGAGGCAGCAGGACTTTTTGCCGTTCACACAGCAGGGGAACAGCTGACATTACTGAACCCCAGTAAACAGGAGCAAGTGTGACTGTGCTAACAGCACTTCTGACAACAACTGGCGGTGTGTAGCCCAGGAATGAGAAGAGAACATGGTGGAGGCAGCAGGACTTTTTTGCCGTTCACACAGCAGGGAACAGCTGACATTACTGAACCCCAGTAACACAGGAGCAAGTGTTACTGTGCTAACAGCACTTCCACAACACTGGCGTTGTAGCCCAGGATGAGAAGAGAACATGGTGGAGGCAGCAGACTTTTTGCCGTTCACACAGCAGGGGAACAGCTGACATACTGAACCCCATAACACAGGAGCAAGTGTTGACTGTGCTAACAGCACTTCCGAGCAACAACTGGCGGGTTTAGCCCAGATGAAAGAGAACATGGTGGAGGCAGCAGGACTTTTTGCCGTCACACAGCGGGGAACACTGACATTACTGAACCCCAGTAACACAGGAGCAAGTGTTACTGTGCTAACAGCACTTCCGAGCAAAACTGCGGTGTTGTAGCCCAGGATGAGAAAGAACATGGTGGAGCAGCAGGACTTTTTGCCGTTCACACAGCAGGGGAACAGCTACATTACTGAACCCCAGTAACACAGGAGCAAGTTTCACTGTGCTAACACACTTCCAGCAACAACTGGCGGTGTTGTAGCCCAGGAAGAAAGAACATGGTGGAGGCAGCAGGACTTTTTGCCGTCACACAGCAGGGGAACGTGACATTACTGAACCCCAGTAACACAGGAGCAAGTGTTACTGCTAACAGCACTTCCAGCAACAACTGGCGGTGTTGTAGCCCACGGATAGAAGAAACATGGTGGAGGCAGCAGACTTTTTGCCGTTCACACAGCAGGGGAACAGCTGACTACTGAACCCCAGTAACACAGGAGCAAGTGTTGACTTGCTAACAGCACTTCCGAGCACAACTGGCGGTGTTGTAGCCAGGGATGAGAAGAGAACATGGTGGAGGCAGCAGGACTTTTTGCCGTTCACACAGCAGGGAACAGCTGAATTACTGACCCCAGTAACAAGGAGCAAGTGTTCACTGTGCTACAGCACTTCCGAGCACACTGGCGGTGTTTAGCCCAGGGATGAGAAGAGAACATGGTGGAGGCAGCAGGACTTTTTGCCGTTCACACAGCAGGGGAAAACTGACATTACTGAACCCCAGTAACACAG
This sequence comes from Oophaga sylvatica, assembly GCA_033576555.1. Lineage (NCBI taxonomy): Eukaryota > Metazoa > Chordata > Amphibia > Anura > Dendrobatidae > Oophaga > Oophaga sylvatica. Next base: position 53,215,812 of record JARQOD010000006.1, read on the forward strand.
GAGCAAGTGTTACTGTGCTAACAGCACTTCCGAGCAACAATGCGGGTTGTAGCCCGGAATGAGAAGAGAACAGGTGGAGGCAGCAGGACTTTTTGCCGTTCACACAGCAGGGGAACAGCTGACATTACTGAACCCCAGTACACAGGACAAGTGTTCACGGCAACAGCACTTCCGAGCAACAACTGCGGTGTTGTAGCCCAGGGATGAGAAAGAACATGGTGGAGGCAGCAGGACTTTTTGCCGTTCACAACGCAGGGAACAGCTGACATTACTGAACCCCAGTAACACAGGAGCAAGTGTTACTGTGCTAACAGCACTTCCGAGCAACAACTGGCGGTGTTGTAGCCCAGGGATGAGAAGAGAACATGGTGAGGCAGCAGGACTTTTTGCCGTTCACACAGCAGGGGAACGCTGACATTACTGAACCCCAGTAACACAGGAGCAAGTGTTCACTGTGCTAACAGCACTTCCGAGCAACAACTGGCGTGTTGTAGCCCAGGGATGAAAGAAACATGGTGGGCAGCAGGACTTTTTGCCGTTCACACAGCAGGGAACAGCGACATACTGAACCCGTAACACAGACAAGTGTTGACTGGCTAACCACTTCCGAGCAACACGCGGTTTTAGCCGGAATAAAGAGAATGGGAGGCAGCGGACTTTTGCCGTCACACAGGGGAACCGAATACGAACCAAACACAGGAGCAAAGTGTTACTGTGCTACAGCACTCCAGCACACTGGGTGTTTAGCCAGGGATGAAAGAAACTGGGAGGCAGCAGGACTTTTTGCCGTTCACACAGCAGGGAACATGACATACTGAACCCAGTAACACAGGAGCAAGTGTTGACTGTGCTAACAGCACTCCGAGCAACAACGGGGGTTGAGCCAGGAAGAGAAGAGAACAGGGGAGGCAGCAGGACTTTTGCCGTCACACAGCAGGGGAAATGACATTATGAACCCCAGTAACACAGGACAAGTTTACGTCAACAGCACTTCCGGGAACATGGCGGGTTGTAGCCCAGGGTGAGAAGAGAACATGGGGGCGCAGCTTTTTGCCGTCCAAGCAGGGAACAGGACATTACTGAACCCATAACACAGAGCAAGTGTTGACTGTGCTAACGCACTTTCCCACAACAACTGGCGGTTTGTACCCGGATGAAAGACATGGTGGAGCAGCAGGCTTTTTGCCGTCACACGCGGGAACACTAATTATACCCCATAACAGGACAAGTGTCCTGTGCTACCACTTCCAGCAACCCGGTGTTAGCCCGGGAGAAAGAGAAATGGTGAGGCAGCAGACTTTTTGCCGTCACACAGCAGGGGGGGGGGGGGGGGGGGCATGGTGGAGGCAGCAGGACTTTTTGCCGTTTACACAGCAGGGGAACAGCTGACATTACTGAACCCCAGTAACACAGGAGCAAGTGTTCACTGTGCTAACAGCACTTCCGAGCAACAACTGGCGGTGTTGTAGCCCAGGATGAGAAGAGAACATGGTGGAGGCAGCAGGACTTTTTGCCGTTCACACAGCAGGGGAACAGCTGACATTACTGAACCCCATAACACAGGAGCAAGTGTTGACTGTGCTAACAGCACTTCCGAGCAACAACTGGCGGTGTTGTAGCCCAGGATGAAAGAGAACATGGTGAGGCAGCAGGACTTTTTGCCGTTCACACAGCAGGGAACAGCTGACATTACTGAACCCCAGTAACACAGAGCAGTGTTACTGTGCTAACAGCACTTCCGAGCAACAACTGGCGTGTTGTAGCCCAGGATGAGAAGAGACATGGTGGAGGCAGCAGACTTTTTGCCGTTCACACAGCAGGGAACAGCTGACATTACTGAACCCCATAACACAGAGCAAGTGTTGACTGTGCTAACAGCACTTCCGAGCAACAACTGGCGGTGTTGTAGCCCAGGGATGAGAAGAGAACATGGTGGAGGCAGCAGACTTTTTGCCGTTCACACAGCAGGGAACAGCTGACATTACTGAACCCATAACACAGAGCAAGTGTTACTGTGCTAACAGCACTTCCGAGCAACAACTGCGGTGTTGTAGCCCAGGGATGAGAAGAGAACATGGTGGAGGCAGCAGACTTTTTGCCGTTCACACAGCAGGGAACAGCTGACATTACTGAACCCCAGTAACACAGGAGCAAGTGTTACTGTGCTAACAGCACTTCCGAGCAACAACTGCGGTTTGTAGCCAGGGATGAGAAGAGACATGGTGGAGGCAGCAGGACTTTTGCCGTTCACACAGCAGGGAACAGCTGACATTACTGAACCCCAGTAACACAGGAGCAAGTGTTACTGTGCTAACAGCACTTCGAGCAACAACTGGCGTGTTGTAGCCCAGGGATAGAAGAGAACATGTGGAGGCAGCAGACTTTTTGCCGTTCACACAGCAGGGAACACTGACATTACTGAACCCCATAACACAGGAGCAAGTGTTGACTGTGCTAACAGCACTTCCGAGCAACAACTGGGTGTTGTAGCCCAGATGAGAAGAGAACATGGTGGAGGCAGCAGGACTTTTTGCCGTTCACACAGCAGGGGAACAGCTGACATTACTGAACCCCAGTAACACAGGAGCAAGTGTTGACTGTGCTAACAGCACTTCCAGCAACAACTGGCGGTGTTGTAGCCCAGGATGAGAAGAGAACATGGTGGAGGCAGCAGGACTTTTTGCCGTTCACACAGCAGGGGAACAGCTGACATTACTGAACCCCAGTAACACAGGAGCAAGTGTTGACTGTGCTAACAGCACTTCCGAGCAACAACTGGCGGTGTTGTAGCCCAGGAATGAGAAGAGAACATGGTGGAGGCAGCAGGACTTTTTGCCTTTCACACAGCAGGGGAACAGCTGACATTACTAAACCCCAGTAACACAGGAGCAAGTGTTGACTGTGCTAACAGCACTTCCGAGCAACAACTGGCGGTGTTGTAGCCCAGGGATGAGAAGAGAACATGGTGGAGGCAGCAGGACTTTTTGCCGTTCACAACAGCAGGGGAACAGCTGACATTACTGAACCCCAGTAACACAGGAGCAAGTGTTGACTGTGCTAACAGCACTTCCGAGCAACAACTGGCGGTGTTGTAGCCCAGGGATGAGAAGAGAACATGGTGGAGGCAGCAGGACTTTTTGCCGTTCACACAGCAGGGGAACAGCTGACATTACTGAACCCCAGTAACACAGGAGCAAGTGTTCACTGTGCTAACAGCACTTCCGAGCAACAACTGGCGGTGTTGTAGCCCAGGGATGAGAAGAGAACATGGTGGAGGCAGCAGGACTTTTTGCCGTTCACACAGCAGGGGAACAGCTGACATTACTGAACCCCAGTAACACAGGAGCAAGTGTTGACTGTGCTAACAGCACTTCCGAGCAACAACTGGCGGTGTTGTAGCCCAGGGATGAGAAGAGAACATGGTGGAGGCAGCAGGACTTTTTGCCGTTCACACAGCAGGGGAACAGCTGACATTACTGAACCCCAGTAACACAGGAGCAAGTGTTGACTGTGCTAACAGCACTTCCGAGCAACAACTGGCGGTGTTGTAGCCCAGGGTCAAGGAGGATGTTTAAATACTATATCAAGTATTTTCCTTGTTACGTGTCAATTAAAAATGTCTATACTCCAAACAATAGAAATATAACCTTTAGTACCATAAGATGATGATTTTACTTAAAAAAATATATGTAAATTAATAATTTACAAACATAAACGCATACATTAACATGTTGAAAAGCAATGCAAACCACAATTAAAATAGGTTAAATAATCTGCTATACGGTTTAAAATAAAAGCATACAAGTACATATCAGAATCCATTAATGATGGCTAAGTAACAGTATGTACACCATTTTTATTGTGTAGACAATGAATGGCTGACTTAAAAACATAATCAGCATTACAAGTTATCTTTGACATTCATAAAACTTTACATTTGGTGAATAATATCACTAAAATTTTTTTAAAAATATCTAAAATTTCCATCATGTAATACTGATAATATGTGCCAATCATTTATATTAACAAACAAAAAAATTTAAAAAGTGCATAGTGCAGAGTGAAAACAGATATTTATGCCTGACTGTGGACTTGCAAGCATGACAACGGATAGATAAGGTATATATAGATGAGACTGCATAGCCACAGATGGTGAATGGCGATGTAATACTGTACCTCAATAAAGTGTGCGTTACTACTACATCCTTTTTTTTATATAGCTTTATAAAAGGTTCGTGCATGTATGGTTGCGCCTTTGTTTGGACGCACAGACTGGCTTCCTGCTGTGACGCTTTGGGTATTGGAGCGTCTGTACGTCTTATGACGCAGACTAACATTCACGGTGCGCATCGTTCATCATCGCAAGCGTACCGACAACACAAAGGCGTTGTCATGACTGCTTTACTCAGTAAACATGCACCTATGATGAAACATACACGCATGTGCCCTATTACATAACAAGCTACAAGAAAAACGAGTGTGAGGTGTGACACAGCTGTTTTGTTAAGGTACAGTATTATATCGACATTGTACAGGTGTCGCTATTCAGTCTGATAAATAGATATCATTCACCTATTCTATCAGTTGTCGTTCTTTCAGCACCACTTACAGGTATATATTTTGCTATTGTGACTATGCACTATTGACTTTACCAAGGTAATGCATGATTTTTGTTAGCGATTATCATGTTTACATGAAGGACCTTTATGATATGGGCTGTTAACTTTCTAATTAAATATGTATTTTTTAAAATGACACAAATATAAGTAATGTTGAAGAGGACTATTCCTACATGCATTGTTTGCACAATATTACAGGTGTACATCACGTCCCTTAATCAACATTGGATTATTATATTTACTTGTATGCTTTTATTTAAAAGGCAAGAACACTGAAGTATAACCTTCGCACTGCAGCAGTTGTCAAAGTTCAACCCACATTATGCACTTCCAACATTGCAGAATTTGAGTCATGATGTGAGTTGGATTTGTCTAAGCTATGGAGTGACAAGGTTGACCATCAGTATCCTATAGCATAAGTAGGCTTTTGTGTTTGCATTTGTTTTCGACATGTGCATATCTGTAATAATATGTCACAATTATTTTGTAACAGATTTGTGACAAAGACTAATCATTTTATGGTTTTAAAGTTGACGTTTCAAATGTTTACAGCTTAGAAATCAGGGTGTAGCCTCATATCTATGTGTAGCACTAGACACTTTGACATGTCATGTTTTTTTCACCATGATTAGGTAGCTAGCAGTAATTTTTGCTGGACACACAGCAGGGGAACAGCAGGCGTTACTGAACCCCACAAACACATCAGCGATTGTTTTCATCTGTGCATCTAACACTTCTGAGCAGCAACTGGCGGTGTTGAAGCCCAGGGTCAAGGAGGGTGTAGGCAGAGGCCTAGTATGAGATGTTTGAAGTTGAAGTTGTAGTTAGCAGCAGTAATTTTTGCCAGACACACAGCAGGGGAACAGCAGGCGTTACTGAACCCCACAAACACATCAGCGATTGTTTTCATCTGTGCATCTAACACTTCTGAGCAGCAACTGGCGGTGTTGAAGCCCAGGGTCAAGAGGGTGTAGGCAGAGGCCTAGTATGAGATGTTTGAAGTTGAAGTTGTAGTTAGCAGCAGTAATTTTTGCCAGACACACAGCAGGGGAACAGCAGGCGTTACTGAACCCCACAAACACATCAGCGATTGTTTTCATCTGTGCATCTAACACTTCTGAGCAGCAACTGGCGGTGTTGAAGCCCAGGGTCAAGGAGGGTGTAGGCAGAGGCCTAGTATGAGATGTTTAAAGTTGAAGTTGTAGTTAGCAGCAGTAATTTTTGCCAGACACACAGCAGGGGAACAGCAGGCGTTACTGAACCCCACAAACACATCAGCGATTGTTTTCATCTGTGCATCTAACACTTCTGAGCAGCAACTGGCGGTGTTGAAGCCCAGGGTCAAGGAGGGTGTAGGCATAAAATATTGAGTTATTGCCTTGTTACGTGGCCATTCCAAATGTATGTACTTCAAACAAGAATAAATGAAGTTTTACTAGGACAATAAAATGATGAATTTCAATTCCAAGAATAGAAAAATATTTATACTTGAGAGTCCTCTGTGGTTGATACCGTTTAATGGGTAACTGAAAATATGGTAACAAATTCCAAGCTTTCGAGACTACTCAGGTCTCTTCATCAGGCTAAGACTAAAACAAAAAATGAAGAATCACATATTTCTACACACAACAGGACACAGGAATAGGTAAGACAAGTGAGGGAGGGACAAGTGAGGGGAGACCGGCCAAAAAATGAGAACAAGGATGAATTATCAGCGCCACACAATAAGAGAAAAAATAATGGATTTACCTGTGGCAAAACAATTTTGTATGCCCGGTCATAGCATGATGGATATGGAATTACTGGTATTAAAATATAACTTCAAATATGAGAAAGATACAAAGGTTTCAGAATATAAGCTCATCATGACCTTTGACACTGTTAGTGATGGAATGAATAGATCACACGGATTTATGTCATTCTATATCAATTAAGGAATCTGCGTCTCTGCCCTTCCAGGGGCATGAAAACACAAAACCAGACCCCAATCAGAGGGCAATAAAACTTTCTATCCTTATCTAGGAACTGTTCCAATATTTATGTTCATCCCTCTGTGATAATGACAGTTCTGCTACACGTCACTTACTTGTCTTACCTATTTCACTATTCCTGTGTCCTGTTGTGTATAGAAATATGTGATGCTTCATTTTTTGTTTTAGTCTTTGCCTGATGAAGAGACGTGAGTAGCCTCGAAAGCTTGTAATTTGTTACCATCTTTTCAGTTATCCATTAAAAGGTAACAACCACAGCGGACTCTCAAGTCTAAATATTTTTCTATCTACTGGCTAACACGGTACGAAGATACACATGTTTCCTAACTTCAAGAATAAAAATAAAGACACTGCAAATATAAACGCATATATGCACATGCCAACAAGAAATGGAACAACACACCACCCAAAAAATTGGTTACAAAATATAGTGTTGTAAATTTAAGAATAAAAGTCCATTTTTGTATTTATGAATAATGCTTAAGGAACGCTATGTTAAACCATAACATAGTGAAGACAATGGATTTTGTAATAGTCACTCATCATCATCATCATTGCAATTTAGATGTGACAGTCACAGACATTTCAATTATTTAAGTTAATAAAATCGTTACTTTGTACAGCATGTATGACATGTCCAGCATGGACTCATCAATGTGATGACACAATAATGTACGATAAAAAATAACCATTTAAAAAAACATAATGCATTGTCACAATTTAAGTGTGTGCCTGCAAGTGTAGGTGAAACAAAGGCTACGGATAGCAAAGGTATATTCTATGTCTGTATCAGACAGTGGACAGCCTCTGATGGGTAATGGCGATGTTATACTGTACGTCAATAAAGTCTGCGGCTGCAATCATGCATTTTTTGCTTGTACAGTGTTGAAGAGGGTAAAAGCATGTCTGGTTGCGCAAGGCTTTATCCGTCAACACTACCTTCCTACTGTCACGCGTAGAGTAGGGTAGCGTGTGTCAATTAGATGACTCTATAAAATGTGACATTACGCAGCGTTATTGCGCCCTAGGGACGCCAAAAATACAACAGCAGTAATCATTTACTGTCTAATACTCCACCTATGACCAACAAAAAAAGAACGTTCCCTCTTTAACAATCTACAAGACTAACAAGCATAATGGTTGACGCTGACTTTATTGAGGTACAGTATTACATCGACATTGTCCATGAGTAACTATGCACTGTGATACCTATATACCATTATTAATTTATATCTGTTGTGGTTGTTTCAACAGCACTTGCAGGTATAACTACCTATTGTCAGTATGCATGATGCACTTTCTAGATGTAATAATTTATTATTGCACATTATTACCAGGTTTACATGCTGGCCATTTCATATATGGTGTGTGAAGTTACAGTTGGCATCAGTATGTGTATTTTATAATGTCTGTCATAAATAAAACTCGTGATGATGATGATGAGGATTTTATGATTCGTACATCCATTGACTGCATTATCTTACAGGTACAGATAAAGTTCCTTAAAAAGCATTAATTGATAAGTATGAAATGTACTTTTATGCATTAATTTCAAAAAGTGAACACTATGTTTTAGTTTTTGTTACCATTTCTAATAGACATGTGCAGATATGCGCTGTGATGACAAATTATTATTTGTCCATATTTGTCATAAAAATTTATCATTCTAGGCCTGGAAAACTTCACAATTTCATGTTTTAAGCATAACAATCAGGGTGACGGCTCTTCCATATTTGGAGCATGTTCGACATGGGTTTTTCTGTGCATGTGTAGGGAACAGGAGACTTCTTGCCGGACACACAGCAGGGGAACAGCTGGCGTTACTGAACCCCACTAACACTATAGCTTGTGTATTGGTCTGTGGACACGACACTTCTGAGCAGCAACTGGCAGTGTTGTAGCCCAGGGAGTAGAGTTCAGGTGGTAGAAAGATGAACATAACAGGAGACATGGATAACGTTGCGAACCAGTTATTTAATCTGAAAACGGACAGACATATTCTGGCGAGATCCATGCCTTGTTCATTTTCAGAAAAGTAAGCCGGTCTACATTATCGGAGGATAGTCGCATGCGACGGTCTGTTAGTACACCACCTGCAGCACTAAAGACGCGCTCCGATAATACACTGGCAGCAGGGCAAGCCAGCACCTCCAATGCATACTGGCTAAGCTCTGGCCATGTATCCAGCTTAGAGACCCAAAACTTGAATGGGGAAGAGCCATCTGGGAGTACACTGAGAGGGAAAGACATGTAGTCTGTCACCATCTTACGGAAACGTTGCCTCCTGCTGACTGGAGCCGTCTCGGATGGTGTAGACATTTGTGGCGCTGCCACAAAACTTCGTCACATTTGAAACATACTGGTCTTGCCTTTTGAAGAGGCGCTGCTTGTGCTCCCTCTTGTTGCAGAGCTGTCTCCACTGCCTCGACGCACAGAGCTGCTTTGTAAAGCAGTAGCAGCAGCAGAAGTGCTCTCGGCTGGAATGGAGAACATTATGGATTGCACCAGTGTGTCTTGGTACTCCCGCATTTTACGCCCCGGTTCAACGGTGTGATGAGGCTTTGTAAGTTGTCCCGGTAGCGAGGGTCTAGGAGGGTGTACACCCAATAATCAGACGTGGTGAGAATGTGGGCGATGCGGCGGTCGTTTCTCAGGCACTGCAGCATGAAATCAACCATGTGCTGCAGACTCCCAACTGGCCAAGAAACGCTGTCCCCTGCAAGAGGCGTCATCTCTGCCTGCTCTGCATCATCCCACCCTCGCTCTACATACTGACTAGAGCGTTGTGTACCTCCCTCTGGAGCGATGTCTTCCTCCTCCATTGACTCCTCCTCATCCTCCTCACAAAGTGAGCCCTGACCAGCCCTTTGTGAGGAACCACGTTGCGCTGACTGTCCAGAAGGTGATGGAATTTGTGACTCCTCATCCTCCACCTCTTCCAAAACCTCATCCCTTAGTGCTTGCAGTGTTTTTTGAAGCAGGCAGATAAGGGGGACAGTCAGGCTGACTAGTGCATCATCTGCACTCGCCATCCGCGTTGACTCATCAAACGCACGCAAAACGTGGCAGATGTCCTTCATAGAGGCCCACTCAGTAGTGGTGAAGTGTGAACGGCGCAAATTGCGAGTTGATTGCGCCTGATGCAGCTGATACTCCATTACTGCTGGCTGCTGCTCACACAACCGCTCCAACATATGTAACGTGGAATTCCACCTGGTGGGTACGTCACATATGATTTCTGTGGAAACTGTTTGGGTAAGAATACAAGGACAGAACAATGGAAAGGACACCATTGTAGGCATTTACTACAGGCCGCCTGTGCAAGCTGAAGATATGGATGAACTCTTTATGCATCAAATGGCCAAGTTCTCCAAAAAATATGACCTAGTGGTCATGGGAGATTTCAACTATCCAGACATTTGTTGGGAATCTCTCTCAGGCAAAACTAACAGGTCCAGGAAATTCTTATCCTCTCTTGCTGACAACTTTATCTTCCAAAAGGTAATGGAGAAAACAAGGGGATCTGCTACCTTGGATCTAATCCTCATAAACAGGGAGGAAATGGTGGAGGAGGTAAGGTGGCTGGGACTCTAGGAGGTAGTGACCATGCTATTTTAGAATTTTGGATAACAAGAGGAGGAAGACCTGTGAAGACTCAGACGTCAAGGTTAGATTTCAGAAAGGCAGATTTTAAGGAACTCAGAAAGAGAATTGGAGGGATCCAATGGCTGGATATCCTTAAGGACAAAAATGTCCAGGAAGGATGGAAAATCTTGAAAAATGAGATTCTCAAAGCACAATCGTTAACAATTCCGAAAAGAGGGAAGAATGGGAAGCATTTAAGGAAACCAGGATGGATGAACATAGAACTTAAACACATGCTAAAAAGGAAGAAAGAAATGTTTATCAAATGGAAAGAGGGAGGCATATCTAAAGAAGAATATAATGCCGTCTGCAGAACCTGCAGGGCACAAATCAGATTATCTAAAGCTGACAATGAATTAAGGCTTGCAAGTGACGTCAAAAGCAACAAAAAAGGATTTTGGGGATACGTCAAAAGTAAAAGAAAAGTCAAAGATGCTATAGGATTTTTACAGGATGAAAATGATGAAATGGTAAGTCAGGATGTTGAGAAGGCTGAACTTTTAAATTCCTATTTTGCATCTGTTTTCTCTCAGAAAGGAAATGTAACATCAACTGATCTTCACTGTCCTATTAAAGGAATAGAAGAATCCAGGATATCTATAAACAGAAAGACAGTGCGGAAACACTTAGCTAACATAAATGAATTCAAGTCTCCAGGTCCAGATGAATTACACCCCAGGGTACTGAAGGAGATAGCAGAAGAAATTCTTGAACCACTGTCCATAATCTTTGAAAATTCTTGGAGAACAGGAGAAGTCCCAGAAGACTGGAGAAGAGCAAATGTTGTTCCTATCTTCAAAAAGGGGAAGAAGGTGGACCCAGGGAACTACAGGCCGGTGAGTCTGACTTCTATACCAGGAAAGATCTTTGAACAAATTATTAAAGAACATGTATGCAAGTACCTGGATAAGAATGAAGTGATTAAACAGAGTCAGCATGGGTTTGTAACTAATAAGTCATGTCAGACTAACTTAATTTCCTTCTATGACAGAATCACTGACTGGGTGGATCAGGGAAATGCTGTAGATATAGTATATCTTGACTTCAGCAAAGCATTTGACAAAGTATCTCACACAATCCTTATTGAAAAAATGACTAAGTATGGAATGGACAAGGCAACTGTTAGATGGATTCATAACTGGCTTAGTGATCGGACCCAAAGAGTGGTTGTAAATGGCTGCACATCCAGTTGGAAGAATGTCTCAAGTGGGGTACCACAAGGCTCTGTTTTGGGCCCTGTATTATTCAACATCTTTATCAATGATTTAGATGAAGGAATTGAGGGTAAACTGATCAAATTTGCTGATGACACAAAGCTAGGAGGGGTAGCTAATACTAGAGAAGAGAGAGAGAGGATTCAAAAAGATATACATAAACTGGAGCAGTGGGCAGCAACTAACAGAATGGATTTTAACAGGGAAAAATGCAAAGTACTACATGTGGGCAATAAAAATGAAAAAAGCATATACAAAATGGGAGGAATAGGGCTAAGTAACAGCACATGTGAAAAAGACTTGGGTATACTAATTGATCACAGACTTAACATGAGTCAACAGTGTGATGCAGCAGCAAAAAAGGCAAATGCAATTTTAGGATGTATCAACAGAAGCATACAGTCTAGATCACGTGAGGTCATTATTGCCCTCTACTCCTCTTTGGTCAGACCTCATCTGGAATACTGTGTCCAGTTTTGGGCACCACATTTTAAAAAAGACATCAACAAACTGGAGCAAGTTCAGAGAAGAGCCACCAGAATGGTGACCGGTCTGCAAACCATGTCCTATGAGGAACGGTTGCAGGATTTGGGAATGTTTAGCTTGCAAAAAAGAAGACTGAGAGGAGACTTAATAGCTGTCTACAAATATCTCAAGGGCTGTCACATTGTAGAAGGATCATCTTTATTCTCATTTGCACAAGGAAAGACTAGAAGCAATGGGATGAAACTGAATGGGAGGAGACACAGATTAGATATTAGAAAAAACTTTTTGACAGTTAGGGTGATCAATGAGTGGAACAGGCTGCCACAAGAGGTGGTGAGTTCTCCTTCAATGGAAGTCTTCAAACAGAGGCTGGATAGACATCTGTCTGGGATGATTTAGAGAATCCTGCTTTGAGCAGGGGGTTGGACCAGAAGGCCCAGGAGGTCCCTTCCAACTCTACCCATTCTATGATTCTATGATGCGATGTTCAGGAAGGCGAAATCTGCGTTGCAGAGCTGCAATGCGCGATCTGGCCATGCTGGAACGTCGCAAGTGAGCACACTCTAGGCGGACCTTGTGCAGCAGTGCATCAAGATCCGGATAGTCCCCAAAAAACTCTGCACGACCAAGTTGAGCACATGTGCCAGACATGGTATGTGAGTGAGGTTGCCAAGGCCCAGAGCTGCCACCAGATTTCGGCCATTGTCACACACTACCAAGCCTGGCTGGAGATTCGCTGGCAAAAACCACACGTCGCTCTCCTGCTTGATGGCATTCCAGAGCTCCTGCGCTGTGTGGCTTCGATTCCCCATGGAAATTAATTTCAGGACGGCCTGTTGACGTTTGGCCACGGCTGTGCTCATATCGGTCGCATCAGGTAAGCGTTCACGGGTCCATGTGGAGGTAGACCGTGACGGCTCCTGCAGCGATGATTCTGAGGAACTGGAGTAGGAGGAGGAGTCAATGTGGACAGACTTGATTCCTGCAATCCTTGGAGTTGGCAGAACACGTACAGCGCCACTTGCAAGATCTGTACCCGGCTCCACAATATTGACCCAATGGGCAGTGAGGGAAAGGTATCGTCCCTGGCCATGGGTACTGGTCCACGCATCGGTGGTCAGGTGGACCTTGCTACTGATGGCGTTTAGTAGCGCATGTTTAATTTTTCCCTCAACATACTTTTGCAGACCAGGGACGGCTTGCCTGCTGAAATAAAATCGGCTGGGCACATTGTATTGTGGGACTGCCAATGCCATTAAGTTACGGAAACTGTCAGTCTCCACCAGCCTGAATGACAGCATTTCAAGGGACAGGAGTTTTGCAATGCCAGCATTCAGAGCCTGTGCTCGTGGATGGTTTGCCGAGTATGGCCGTCTTTTATCCCATGCCTGTGCTACCGATGGCTGTTTTGTGGCCTGGGAGTGTGAGGATGACAGGGAACTTGCAGCTGTGGGTGGAATAACACTGGGTCTCTGGACAACAGTGACAGAGGTTCTTCCATGGCAATCATGTGAGGAAACCGAACCAGCTGTGTGTGAGCTGGAGGAAGAGGCTCCAACACGAGCTGAAGATGTAGGTGCTGCTGTAGGTTGGCCTACATCTCCAGTGTGTCTTTGTAACTCAACCACGTGCTTTGACCGCACATGTTTCCACATATTTGTGGTATTAAGGTTACTGACACTTTTACCTCTTTTTACTTTTTGATTACACAGCTTGCATTTGACATAGCAAATATCATCTGCAAGTGTGTCAAAAAAGGACCACGCAGTGCAAGTCCTGGGAGCGCCCGTTTTGGCTGTTGGAAGAGAACTGCTACGAACGGGTGCCAAACTGGAGGCTACAGGCAACCGAGTCTGCAGCCTACCTCTCCCTACTGTTTGGACCGTTGGGGCAATCTCTTCCTCAGAGCTGCTACCACCACCTTCCTGTTCCTCACGCCATGTTGGGTCTTGGACCTCATCATCTCCACTACCCTCTTCCAACACCTGCTGCTGTTGGGTGGTCTGGCCAGCACCATGCTCAACAGAAACTGGCACCTGAGTCTCATCATCATCAGATGCGTTCTGCGGTGTGCTGACCATCGGCACTGGCTCACCCGCCTCTTCACATTCAGAGAGACACAGCTGTTGCGCATCACTGCATACTGCCTCTTCTTCACATTCCAGAATGCTGCTTGGCTGGGCCCCTGTTTGCAAGCCAACAGATTCTGAGAACAGAAGCAGAGACTCAGCTGGCTCCAGTTCAGAACTCTCTGACTGCCTGGGCAATTTGGCAGGCGGTGAAGAGACAGATGGTTGTTCAACAGTGCTGTGGTCCTGAGAGGAGGTGGAAGCAATTGAAGTCGATGCATTGGCTGCCATCCAACCAACAACGGCTTCAATTTGTTCTTCCCGCAGCAGGGGGGTACGCTGAGCTCCTACAAAAGTGCGCATAAAGGAACGCTCACGGGGAAAACTGGTGGATGCTGTGTCACTGGGTGCGGCAGCAGCCACAGAATCCCCACGTCCTCTCCCTGCTGAAACTCCACGACCACGTGCCTTACTCCCTGCCTTCTTCATCTTGGTAGATTGATAAAGAAAGTCAGAAAAGTTATAAGGCCTAAGTGTGGTTATTCCTCAGAGACTGCAGTGAGCACTGCAGACAACTGTTCAGTAGCTGTGAAAGGCCCCTTTGTGTACTTCTATAGTGTTTGCAACCAATGTATTGTATACGGATGGAAGCGCGTCACACTAATAGATTAGATTTTTTTCAAATATAATGGAGCAGCACCAATTAGAGAAAAATGTGAAGGATGAGGCAGTGACACACACTCAGCAGACTACAACCAGCAGTGGTTGAAGAACTAACTGGAGCGTAATCTGCACTCAAAAAATGAAAAGCTCACAGACTACAGTGAACACTGCAGACAACTGTTCAGTAGCTGTGAAAGGCCCCTTTGTGTACTTCTATAGTGTTTGCAACCAATGTATTGTATACGGATGGAAGCGCGTCACACTAATAGATTAGATTTTTTTCAAATATAATGGAGCAGCACCAATTAGAGAAAAATGTGAAGGATGAGGCAGTGACACACGCTCAGCAGACTACAACCAGCAGTGGTTGAAGAACTAACTGGAGAGTGATCTGCACTCAAAAAATCAAAACCTCACAGACTGCAGTGAACACTGAAACACAACTGTTCACTATCTGTGAAAGGCTCCTTTCTGTACTTCTATAGTGTTTGCAACCAATGTATTGTATACGGATGGAAGCGCGTCACACTAATAGATTAGATTTTTTTCAAATATAATGGAGCAGCACCAATTAGAGAAAAATGTGAAGGATGAGGCAGTGACACACGCTCAGCAGACTACAACAGCAGTGGTTGAAGAACTAACTGGAGCGTGATCTGCACTCAAAAAATCAAAACCTCACAGACTGCAGTGAACACTGAAACACAACTGTTCACTATCTGTGAAAGGCTCCTTTCTGTACTTCTATAGTGTTTGCAACCAATGTATTGTATACGGATGGAAGCGCGTCACACTAATAGATTAGATTTTTTTCAAATATAATGGAGCAGCACCAATTAGAGAAAAATGTGAAGGATGAGGCAGTGACACACGCTCAGCAGACTACAAGCAGCAGTGGTTGAAGAACTAACTGGAGCGTGATCTGCACTCAAAAAATCAAAACCTCACAGACTGCAGTGAACACTGAAACACAACTGTTCACTATCTGTGAAAGGCTCCTTTCTGTACTTCTATAGTGTTTGCAACCAATGTATTGTATACGGATGGAAGCGCGTCACACTAATAGATTAGATTTTTTTCAAATATAATGGAGCAGCACCAATTAGAGAAAAATGTGAAGGATGAGGCAGTGACACACGCTCAGCAGACTACAAGCAGCAGTGGTTGAAGAACTAACTGGAGCGTGATCTGCACTCAAAAAATCAAAACCTCACAGACTGCAGTGAACACTGAAACACAACTGTTCACTATCTGTGAAAGGCTCCTTTCTGTACTTCTATAGTGTTTGCAACCAATGTATTGTATACGGATGGAAGCGCGTCACACTAATAGATTAGATTTTTTTCAAATATAATGGAGCTGCACCAATTCCACAAAATAAAATAAAAAAAAGAGTCAGTGAGTGACACGTGCAGATGCCTACAAACAGCGGTGGATGCAGAGCAAACTGCAGCGTCACCTGCACTCTCACACACACCTTGCACAGAGCTGTTAAAACAACACTGCAAGGCAAAAGGAAGCTTTACACAGCGGTTGGTGCTAGCCTGCGTACAGCACAGTACACTAAATCGCAATCTCTAACTGTCCCTCAGAGTCAGCACAGCAGCGTTCTGTCCCTAACTGAGTTCACAGCACAGTGACGCTAAAATGGCGGCGGCGCCTTTTATAGTGCATTCTGACATCATTTCAGCAGCCAATCACAGCCATGCCATTAGTTAAGATGACCGCAGCATTACAGGATGTGCCCACACTTCATAAGATTCCTCATTGGCTGACTAAAATCACATTGCCTCTCAAAGAATTATGGGAACTTCCGATTCCGGTATACGATATTGGAAAAATATCGGAACTAAGTATCGGAATTCCGATACAGCGAATATCGGCCGATACCCGATACTTGCGGTATCGGAATGCTCAACACTAGTCGGAATATAACATGTGGGGAGGGGGCAGGGGGCAGCGGTGGAGTGGGATCGCAGGAGGCAGGAAAATATCCCCTCCGCTGCAGGAATCCAGCGCTGGGGAAACCACTGGTCCCGATACTTAAGTGCAGTGAATATTAATTAGCCGTTTCCCCGCCCACCTATCAGCTGAGCAGTGAGCGGGAGCAGCAAATGACAGAGCCACATGGTTCCCCAGCGCCTGGTTCCTGCAGCAGCTGTGGGGATCTGTGTGGGAAGTAGAAGGAGGCAGCAGAAGCAGAGTGCAGCAGGAGGCATCACATACCTGACAGCACAGGAGCTGTGCTGATGCGATGCTGAATGCTCCTGTGGAGGATCTGTGATGAGGTCATGAAGAGGGCGGGCTGGAGCATCACATGACCACACAAAGCCCTGCCTCTTCATGATGTCATCACAGGTCCTTCAGACACACTGTACAAGAAAAAAAAATTAAAAGGTTAGTAAATACAGCACATTAAAAAGCACTCTGCCATCCTGTGGTGGACTACAACTCCCAGCATGCCATAGGATCTGCAGGACATGCTGGGAGTTATAGTTCTCCCATGGGATCTTAAAGCAGCACTCCAGTGTTATCAGTGCTGGAGTGTGGCTTTAAATACCAGCCCTATGCCCCCATTCTTAGGCTGTGGTCATACATGCGAGAAATTTGCACGATTTTTGTGCGAATCTCTCAAATGAACACCCGGCACTGCCGCCGGCACTCGGACCGGAGCGTGCGGCTGCATGTATTTCTATGCTGCATGTATTTCTATGCAGCCGCACGCTCCAGTCTGAGTGCCAGAGGCAGTGCCGGATGTTCACGAGAGAGATTCGCACAAAAATCGTGCAAATTTCTCGCATGTGTGACCCCGGCCTTATACTCACCCTCCAGCGTCTTCACATAGTACTTTACAGACACCACACTGGTCCCGCAGCACCATCTCCTACCCGTAGCTCCTACATAATAACATGCTATTATATATAATAACACCACATATAATAGTATGTTATTTATGTTATTAAATATTTTACCACATTTTTTGCTTCAAATATATTTTTCCCTATTTTCCACCTCTAAAACCTGGGTGCGTATTATAGTCCGGTGCGTCTTATAGTCCGAAAAATACGGTAGTTTTACTCTCCTTAGCAATGTGCTTCTCTGTTTCCTTTTAGGCAGCTTTAATTAGTTTTTTTTTCCCTATAGTTTTTTAGAGCTTCAACGCTGCCATCCTGCTTTAGTAGTTTAAATGCTTTCTTTTTACTGTTAATTGCCCCTCTTACTTCTTTGTTTAGCCACATTTTTTTTTCCTATTTCTTGTCCTTTTATTCCCACAAGGTATAAACCACTTACAGTGTCTATTTAGGATGTTATTAAACATTTCCCATTTATTGTCTGTATTCTTATTTCTGAGGACATTGTCCCAGTCAGCCAGATTAAGGGCATCTCTAAGCTAGTCAAACTTTGCCTTCCTAAAGTTCAGTGTTTTTGTGACTCCCTGACCAGGGGCGTACATAGAAATCATGGGGCCCCATAGCAAAAGTCTGAATGGGGCCCCCCCCAAAAAAAAGAAAAAAAAATCAACAGGTGCTCTTAACTCCAGGCATGCATGTTATAGGTCAAACATGCCTGCACAGTGAGGGGACACATTTAACAAAAAAAATCCACCCCATCCCCCAGCCAGCCGGGCTCACCGTCTTGTGAGTGTGTCCCTCTCCCTGAGTGAGAGAGGCTCATGAATGTTTTCTGATTTCTGCTTCATGCAATGCACGTGTGCTGCTCTCTGGCTGCCAGGAGGCGTGGCGTTCTTATGCAAATCCAGCCAGAGACTTCAGCCAACTGCTGACCAGAAAACAAGGAAAGGGGTGCTTCAAGGGGGTATACAGCGGCCGTCGGCCGTCGCTTACATTTAATTAAAGGAGATAGTACTATGTCAGCACAGCACAGCTGCCAAACCGCAGCGGCTGTCGCGGGCCCCCTCACCTGTTCGGGCCCCATAGCAGCTGCGTGGTCTGCTACTATTAACGGTACGCTACTGTCCCTGACAAGTCCCCCTAGCGAAAGACAAGTGAAACTGTACAATATTGTGGTCGCTATTTCCTAGATGCCCGATGACCTGCAGATTTGTTATTCTGTCAGGTCTATTAGATAGTATTAGGTCTAAAAGTGCTGCTCCTCTGGTTGGATTCTGCACCAATTGTGAAAGATAATTTTTCTTGGTTAATAGCAGAAACCTGTTGCCTTTATGGGTTTCACAGGTCTCTGTTTCCCGATTAATATCTGGATAAAGTCCCCCTTAACAAGCACCTCATTATGGGTTCATCTTTCTGCCTTAGTAGTAGACTTTCCATGATTTCTGTTATATTTGGGGGTTTGTAACAGACACCAATGAGAATTTTGTTACTATTTTTCCCTCCATGTATTTTGACCCATATGGACTCGACATCCTCATTCCCTTTACTAATATCCTCACTTAAAGTGCACTTTAGACAAGACTTTACATAAAGACAAACCCCTCCTCCTCTCCGATTTTTACGATCCTTTCTAAACAGACTGTAACCCTGTAAGTTAACTGCCCAGTCATAGCTTTCATCTAACCATGTCTCAGTTATTCGCACTATGTCATAGTTACCTGTAGATATTTCTGCTTCTAGTTCTTCCATCTTGTTTGTTATGCTTCTGGCATTTGCAAACATGCAGTTTAGAGTATTTTTTTTTTGTTCCAATCTCCTCCCTTTGGATTGTTTTAGAAATTTTCTTATCCTTGCTACTCTAGTTTGCATCTGGTGCTCACATATCCACAGAATATCGCGGGTGCCTGCCACGCATGATTAGCGGCTGTTAACCCAAAAAAAATATGGGGATCTGCAATACTCTGTGCGTACTCGAGCACCCGATGCAAACTGGAGTAGAAAGCACTTGCACTTTAAAGTAGCCATCATATCACCTTTTTTTTTTTACTTTTGAAGAAACCTCAATTCTAACATCAACCCTAACCCCAACCCTAACCCTAACACATCCCTAACCTTAACCCCAACCATAACACACCCCTAACCACAAACCTAATCCTAACACACCCCTAACCCTAACACAACTCTAATCCCAACACGAACCCTAAGCCCAACTGCAAAGAATGGAAAAATAAATATATATTTTATCATTTTTATCTAACCAAGGGGTGACAGAAGGGGTTTGATTTACTATTTTTTTTATTTTGATCACGGTGATCAAAGAAAGGCCGTTGGTTATGCTGACCTGATCGTGAGTTACATAGAAAGACATGCTGCCATCCTCGGGTCAGGAGAGATGCCAACCAGTCCAAGTATTGTGATGCCATCGTTGTCCGTGTTATATAGCCGCCTGACTGCGCCCTTACCATTATTCTGTAACTGCCAAGCCCTGTGCCTTTTAGACATGTGGCAGTAGTTTTGTCCAGTGTGCCAGCACTACTTTGGGTACTGTGAGTTAGGAGATGTAATACATTGCATGTCTGTACAATGAGGATTCATAAGTGTGCATTGTAATATGTACTTTGCTGCTATCTACTGGTCCGTATATGCATGTGAAAGTTATGTGTTTAATCTCCTCACAACAAGCTACCTTAGAAATGGCTGGGAAGAGCACGCCAGCTTACTGATAACACAATTCTTGTGAGGTGGTACAAACTATTTCAGTCCTGTTAAGTCTAGTCAAGGAACAGCAAGGGAGCTCCACTGCTCCCTGAATCCATTCCAGTACATGCTGAGGAAACTTCATTCTCCACATAGTCACCTCCACAAAGAAGTGAAGTCTCATACAGTCAGTACCATAACCATTAAAGGGGTTGTCTAGGTGTAAAGTATTCCTAAAGGCAGGGCCGGTTTTAGACAAAGTGGGGCCCTGGACAAAAGTCTAAAGTGGGGCCCCAAATGGTCACACATTGCACCATCACACAGAAATATTTTGGTTGTATTTACATGCGCTGAGTTCAGACTGTTATACCAGCGTAATCAACAATATTGAAGTCGTTCAACGATTGCTCCCGGGTCTCTTTACACCGTCTGAGGAAGAATGATGGGGACAGAATGATCACTAGTAGAACAATCTGTCCCCATGCAGCATCATGTTATCAGCAGCATATCTGTAGTTTTCACTGGGCGATGTGCTGCTGAGAACAATGATTTTTGTTCCAGCATAAACGACACAAACATTCGATGAATAGGTAGCATTTTTCTTGTTTAGTATAATACACCCCATAGTCCTCCACATAGTATAATATACTCCATAGTCCTCCACATAGTATAATACACTCCATAGTCCTCCACATAGTATAATACACCCCAAAGTCCTGCACATAGTATAATACACCCCATAGTCCTCCATATAATACAATGCACTCCTCATAGTATAAGGCACCCCATAGTCCATCATATAGTAAAATTCATTCCTCATAGTCCTCAATACAGTATAATGCAGGTCCCATATAGTGTAATGCACTCCCTGTGGTCCTTAATAGCATATAATGCAGCCCCCATATAGTATAATTCAATCTATAGACCTCAATAGAGTATAATGCAGCTCCCCTCATAGAGTATAATGTGGCCACCCTATAGAGTATAACGCAGCCCACCTCAGAATATAATGCAGCTCCTTCATAGAATACAATGCAGCCCCCCTCAGCGTATAATGCAGCCACCCCATAAAGTATACTACAGCCCCCTCATAGAGTATAATGTAGCCACACTCAGAGTATAATGCAGCCCCTTCATAGAGTATAATGCAGCCCCCTCATAGAGTATAATGCAACCCCTACACACACAGTATAATGCAACCCCTTACACAAAGTATAATGCAGTTCTGACACAGACACAATATACTACAGCCCCCATGCACACAATAATGCAGCCCCTTCACACAGTATAATGCAGCTACCCCCCCACAGTATAATGCATACATACACACACACACTATAATGCAGACCCACAGTCCAGCAGTATTACACAGAGTATAATGCAGATGCACACAGTATAATGCAGCCCCACACACACAGTATAATACATACACATACACACAGTGTAATGCAGCCCCCACACACAGTATAGTGCAGCCCCCCACGCACACAGTATAATGCATCTACCCCCATACAGTATAATGCATACACACACACACTCACTATAATGCAGCCCCAAAGTCCAGCAGTATTACATACACAGTATAATGCAGACACACACAGTATAATGCAGCCCCACACATACAGTATAATGCATGCATACACATACACAGTATAATGCATCCCCCCACACACATAGTATAATGCAGCTCCATAGTCTGGCTTCTGCAGCACGTCTTATCAGCTCCACTACTGGCAAGCTTGGCGCTCGCTGAAGTGAAGTCATTGCGCGCCCGCTGCATCAAAAGCAGATGAAGAATTATGGGAGAAGGAGCGACACATGACGCTCTTTCCTCCATCATTGCTTTCAACTGTATCGGCATTAATGCCGATAAGTTGAATGCGTGATGTGGGTAGAGAGTAGCCTACTGCTTGGCCCCTCTTGCTCACGGGTCCCATAGCGGCCGTTTGGTGTGCCGCTATTAGTGGCATGCCACTGGCTGGGGGCCCCTGGGGGATCGTGGGCCCTAGGCAGTGTCACGCTGTCTAATGATATGTGTACGATGTCAGTAAACTATTCTTACAGAAACAACACTCTATACAACATATAGTTTAGCAACATCAGCATGTAAATATAGAATAGATTTACCTGACACGATATCCGTTGAACTCAGGGTTAATCTTGAGGACTTGATACGCTGTCACAGGAAAGAGGAGGACCGGGGTCTAACCTGACCCTAAAACTGGGGTCCTAACTAATCCCTCACCTTGGAGGTACTGATAATGGTTCAGAGGTCCAAGTCTCCAGCCTAACCTAGTCTCCTATCAGTCCCTGAACCCTGTAATCAGTCCTAAGAAGGACCCTGATTACCACCAAAGGGATATGGGCTGATCTCTGCTAAATACACAGATTAGACATATAGGACAGACTGGAGAAAACACAGACTCGCATACACACTCAAACACAGAAGGAACATAAATGGTCTGGGATATAAAACTCTAAGCAAGTTGAGCTTAAAACAACTAAGGAGCTCTTTAACTTAAGTCTATACAGATTCAATCCTATCTGTGGTCTGCATGAAGAATTTCACTGGCAATTCCCAAAACAGACAACCAGGGATTTAAAGGAAACCAATCAACAAATAATCAATTGCAGCCAGGAGAAACTGAACCCAGTCCCAGAACCGAGCACAGACAGAATTAACTCCCTCACTGCCAAACACAAAGAAACAGCAACTCAGCTGTGAGAAGTCAGAATGTGCAACCGCGACGATCTTCGTGGCGATGCACACATGACAGTACCCCCCCTTCTACGAGGGGCCTCCGGACCCTCAGGGCCAGGTCTGCCCGGGTGAGTTCTGTGGAAGGTCCGAACCAAACGATCTGCGTTAATGTCAGACGCAGGAACCCACG
Organism: Oophaga sylvatica; assembly: GCA_033576555.1. Classification (NCBI taxonomy): domain Eukaryota; kingdom Metazoa; phylum Chordata; class Amphibia; order Anura; family Dendrobatidae; genus Oophaga; species Oophaga sylvatica. The sequence goes on from JARQOD010000006.1 coordinate 53,238,939, forward strand.
TCCTCTCCTCTGGACCATACCCCTTCCAATGCACCAAGTACTGAAGGGACCGGCGATTCAGACGTGAGTCAATGATCTTTGACACTTGAAACTCCAAGTTACCATTGACCACCACTGGAGGAGGAGGTAGAGGTGACGGTATGACTGGTGCCACGTACCTCTTAAGTAATGACTTGTGGAACACATTGTGGATTTTAAACGTAGGAGGGAGGTCCAGACGAAATGCCACAGGATTAATTATGGAACTGATCCTGTACGGCCCGATGAATCTGGGACCCAGTTTCCAGGAGGGAACTTTAAGTTTTATATTCCTGGTAGACAACCATACCAGATCGTTCACATTCAGATCTGGACCAGAAACTCTCCTCCTATCAGCCATACGTTTATAACGGTTCCCCATAGCACTCAGATTATTCAATACACCTCTCCACACTGAAGCAAGTGACGACGAGAAACGCTCCTCCTCAGGAACCCCAGAAGGGCCCCCCCCATTGAAAGTACAAAACTGGGGATGAAAACCATATGCCCCAAAAAACGGGGATTTACCAGTGGACTCGCTCCGCCTGTTGTTAAGAGCGAACTCTGCCAGAGGCAAGAAAGAAGACCAGTCCTCCTGGTTCTCTGAGACAAAACACCGAAGATAAGTCTCAAGGCTTTGATTCAGACGCTCTGTCTGACCATTGGTCTGCGGATGAAAAGCCGAGGAAAATGACAATTGCATCCCCTGACATAAACAAAATGCCCTCCAAAATTTAGACACAAACTGAGACCCCCTATCTGACACCACATCAGAAGGCAACCCATGAAGTCTCACAATCTCCCCAATGAACACCTGCGCCAGAGTTTTAGCATTAGGGAGGGCAGGAAGAGCAATGAAATGTGCCATCTTACTGAACCTGTCAACAACCACCAGTATGACAGTTTTCCCTGACGACGGAGGAAGATCCGTAATGAAGTCCATAGACAAATGAGTCCATGGACGCTCCGGAAGTTTCAAGGGTAAGAGGGTCCCAGACGGACGGGTATGAGGGGTCTTAGAGCGAGCACAAACCCCACAGGACGCGACAAAAGTTAAAACATCTTTATTAACGTTAGGCCACCAAAACCGGCGAGAAAGGAGATCTAAAGTAGCCTTACTCCCTGGATGTCCTGCTAAAGCAGAATTATGATGTGCCTCAATAACCTTTTGTCTCAACTGATTTGGGACAAACAGTCTCCCTGAAGGTCCTGCAGGGGCGTCCCCCTGAGCCTCTAATACCTCCTCCTCAAGCTCAGAACATACAGCCGACACTACCACCCCCTCCTGAAGGATAGGAATCGGGTCATCCGTTTTCCCGGCCCCTGGGAAACTGCGAGACAAGGCATCAGCCTTAACATTCTTAGACCCAGGGTGATATGTGACGACAAAATTAAACCTGGTAAAAAACAACGACCATCGAGCTTGTCTGGAATTCAGACGCTTAGCAGATTCCAAATACAGCAGGTTTTTGTGATCAGTAATGACGGTGACCGGGTGGACTGCCCCCTCCAAAAAGTGACGCCATTCTTCAAAAGCCAACTTAATGGCCAAAAGTTCCCTATTGCCGATATCATAATTCCTTTCGGTGGACGACAACTTCTTAGAAAAGAAAGCGCACGGATGCCATTTACCAGGGGACGGACCCTGGGACAATATTGCACCCACCCCTACGTCAGACGCGTCCACCTCCACAATGAACGGCTGTGATGCATCTGGTTGGATGAGAACGGGTGCCGAAGCAAAACATTTTTTCAAAGAGGAAAAAGCTTGGCAAGCTTTGTCCGACCATTTAGAAAAATCCGTCCCTTTTCTTGTCATGTCAGTGAGAGGTTTGACAACAGATGAGAAATTACAAATAAATTTCCGGTAGTAGTTAGCAAACCCCAGAAAACGCTGCAGAGCCTTAAGATCCTCTGGCTGATCCCATTCAAGCACTGCTCTCACTTTTTCAGGGTCCATACGGAAACCAGAGGCTGACACCAAGAAACCCAAAAACTGAAGTTCCTGTACAGCAAATACACACTTTTCCAGTTTGGCGTATAATTTATTGTCTCGCAAGATCTGCAACACCTGTCTCACATGCTCCTGATGAGACACAAGATCTGGCGAGTAAATTAAAATGTCATCCAAATATACGACCACAAACAGCCCCACAAGGTGATGAAAAATGTCATTAACAAAATGTTGGAATACTGCTGGTGCAGTAGTCAGACCAAAAGGCATGACAAGGTTCTCATAATGTCCCTCCGGCGTGTTAAACGCCGTTTTCCACTCATCCCCCTCTTTTATCCTAATCAGATTATACGCCCCCCTGAGATCCAATTTAGAGAACCATTTGGCGCCCACAATTTGATTGAAGAGATCAGGAATAAGAGGGAGAGGATACGGATCTCGAACAGTAATCCGATTAAGTTCGCGGAAATCCAAGCAAGGGCGTAGGCCTCCATCTTTTTTCTTCACAAAGAAGAACCCCGCGGCCACTGGGGAAGATGAAGGTCTAATATGCCCTTTGGCCAGACTTTCCGAAATATAGTCTTTCATAGCCTGCCTCTCAGGACCAGAAAGGTTATATAACCTAGCTTTAGGTAACTTAGCATCAGGAAGTAAATTAATAGAGCAGTCATACACGCGATGAGGAGGCAACTCCTGACACCCCTCCTCAGAGAACACATCCCCAAAGTCCTCCAAAAAAGGAGGCAATGTACTAGGCACGACCGCACTGATGACTGTGTTCATGCAGTTACTTTTGCAAAACTCACCCCATTGGCTTATCTCTCTGGACTGCCAATTAATCACAGGGTTATGTTTAACCAACCAAGGAAGTCCCAACACAATAGGAGTAGGTAGACCCTCCAACACATAACAAGATAATTGTTCCCTATGTATCGCCCCTACCCGAATATCAATGTTATGGACCTCATGAACAAAGCTACCTTGGCCGAGAGGCCTGGCATCAATGGAGAATATAGGGATCGGTTTGGCCAATACACTCAGAGGCATACCTTGAGCCTGAGCAAACTGAGCGTCAACCAGATTAGCCCCGGACCCACTATCAAGAAGAACAGAAAATCTCTCCACTCTCGTACCAACCACCATCTCCACTGGTACAAGGAACTGAGAAGAACTAGCGGACGAAATACATACTCCCAGGTTGTCGTCCACCACACAACCTGGGATTAACAGTTTTCCGGCAACTTTTTGCTCAACAAGGCACGGGATGGACATCCCCCAACAAAATGTCCCTCTTTCCCGCAGAAGAAACACCTTCTAGTCCTGCTGCGTACCACCAATCCCCTCCTACGAAATTATGTCCCTCCCAACTGCATAGGCTCCTCTGAACAGACAAGGGGAACCTCAACATAAGGGACTTTTGTAGTAGGTGGAGCAACTACCGGGGGCGGAGTTACCTCACCCCTCTCCCGAAGCCGTCTATCAGTACGGATAGCTAGGGCCATAGCAGCCTCCAGTGATGGAGGAGAATCATACTGAGCCAAAACGTCCTTTAATTTGTCAGAAAGCCCATGACAAAACTGACTCCTAAGAGCTGGGTCATTCCACTGAGTATCTGTGGCCCATCTACGGAACTCAGAAGCAAATTCCTCCGCCGGACGATCTCCCTGCTGTATCTTACGTAATTTTGTCTCAGCAAGAGAGACCCGATCTGGGTCATCATATACCAAACCCAGGGCAGTAAAAAATCGATCTACAGACTGTAGAGCCGGGGATCCCGGAGGAAGGGAGAATGCCCAGGATTGAGGGTCCCCTTGTAGGAGCGAGATAACAATTCCCACTCTCTGCTCTTCACTCCCTGATGATCGAGGCCGAAGCCGAAAATACAATTTACATGCTTCCCGGAATGTGAAAAATTTGTCTCGCCCACCAGTGAACCTGTCCGGGAGAGCTACTTTAGGTTCAAATCTGGTTTGCTCCAGGGGAGACAAAACTTTGGACTTAATGTCCGTCAGCTCCATGGATAATCCCTGCAACTGCAGAGCCAGCTGGGCTACTGGATCCATGGCAACTGGGGATAATTTTATTGGCCAGTGAAAATGTCACGCTGTCTAATGATATGTGTACGATGTCAGTAAACTATTCTTACAGAAACAACACTCTAATACAACATATAGTTTAGCAACATCAGCATGTAAATATAGAATAGATTTACCTGACACGATATCCGTTGAACTCAGGGTTAATCTTGAGGACTTGATACGCTGTCACAGGAAAGAGGAGGACCGGGGTCTAACCTGACCCTAAAACTGGGGTCCTAACTAATCCCTCACCTTGGAGGTACTGATAATGGTTCAGAGGTCCAAGTCTCCAGCCTAACCTAGTCTCCTATCAGTCCCTGAACCCTGTAATCAGTCCTAAGAAGGACCCTGATTACCACCAAAGGGATATGGGCTGATCTCTGCTAAATACACAGATTAGACATATAGGACAGACTGGAGAAAACACAGACTCGCATACACACTCAAACACAGAAGGAACATAAATGGTCTGGGATATAAAACTCTAAGCAAGTTGAGCTTAAAACAACTAAGGAGCTCTTTAACTTAAGTCTATACAGATTCAATCCTATCTGTGGTCTGCATGAAGAATTTCACTGGCAATTCCCAAAACAGACAACCAGGGATTTAAAGGAAACCAATCAACAAATAATCAATTGCAGCCGGGAGAAACTGAACCCAGTCCCAGAACCGAGCACAGACAGAATTAACTCCCTCACTGCCAAACACAAAGAAACAGCAACTCAGCTGTGAGAAGTCAGAATGTGCAACCGCGACGATCTTCGTGGCGATGCACACATGACAGGCAGATGCCTAGTCTGCCTGCCCCTAACGCCTCCCCTGCCTAAAGGAACTCACAACACAGAATGACTGTTCAAACCAAGTACAGGTGCTCGATGCATCATGGCATGGCCAAACATTTAACTCCAGGAGAGGAGAGGAGGAAGTGAGTGGTGAGGTGAGTAAATGTTTTTTTTTATTTTTTACTTATTATGTTTATTATGCTCTAGGGTCTTGAGAGACCCCTGGGCATAATAAGGGAAATTAAATTCACAGCGAATTTATATTTCTGGAAAAACTGCATGAAAAGGTGAATTTGAACACAGTGTATCAATTTACCATTGTAACTGAGAGATCCAACTGAAGCAAAAGTAGGCGAATGCACCCTACGTGGCTCACTCATCACATGTGCTAAGACACTGAAGGGGCACACTAACGTAATATTAACGTCAAGTGTCCCATGCAAGCAGAGTGCCGTGGAGGGGCAGATCATCACACAGGGATCAACCACTGCAATACCCAGACCCCAGTATGGACGTACAGGTATACCACTTGAAATCAAGTAGAAAACAGAGTACATTCTCCCTCAACAATAAATAACAGATCATGCTGCACCATATTGATAATTTATTTAGAGAACCATAGAAACAATACACAAATTAGAAAGTAACACAATTAAACAAAAAAAAACTTAAGCAGCTATGTCAATCATGCATAGAGGCCTGATTGCTCAAAGAACTCAACATCAGTGGGCATAAAATATTGAAAACCTGTAAAGAATAAAAAATAGAAAACATTAAAACCACGTAAAATATGACAAATTCTTATGCCAAATAACTTTAGAAAGACCACATGAGGGGAATGTTAGAGGACAACTAACAGAACAACAATTAGATAGATATATGTATGAACCTTATATTCAACATTCAGACCTGGTGGTTGAAGTGTGTCGAGACTGTGAATCCATTTAAGTTTGTGCAATTTCAGAAGTCACTGTTTTTTTCCCCCGACACAAAATCTAATCCGACTGATAGAATTTTCCAGAATGTTCAATCTTAGCACAATAATCGCTATCAGTTTTTTTCCAGTTCTAATGGAACTTCTGTGATTCTTCATCCTCAGTTTAACCTTTAGGCCGGAGTCACACTTACTATAATGTATGGAAAATCAGTCTGAGTCTCCCTGACGAGAGTCGCACAAGTGTTCTCCGTATGGTCATCAGTATAATGCGCTTGCAATGCGATGATGTGATTTTCTCGCACCTATGTATCCGTATGACATCCATATGACATGCGTATGGCTTTACATTTCTCACTGATATCCCCCTTTGATTTATATGACTCAATGGGCTGAAATGAGGAAAATGTGTGCGCACTTATCGCAAGCTGGACGGATGGTCCGTGTGATGTCTGAGTTTTTCTCGCACCCATAGACTTGCATTGGAGAGTCTCGCATGACATACACGTACAATCCCAGCATGCTGTGATTTTACACGCACGTCGAATACACCTGAGAAAAAAATATGGTGATGTGAGCTGCCCCATAGATTAACACTGAGCCGAGTGCTATGTAATGTTTTCTCGCATAGCACTCGCCCATATTCTACGGTAGTGTTACTCCGGCCTTATAGTGGTCTCACCTATATAGGTTAGGCCACAGGGGCAAGTAATCATATAGATCACATACTTAGATAGACACGTAGTAATTTGTGATCATAAGCCTTTCACCTGTATAAGGGTGCAAAAATTAATCACAATTGTTTTCTAAGCAAACGTGAAAGCCCACCCACCGGGTGAAGAGAATTGCTACATCTCCAGCCCAGCTTGAAAGAATCTGAGCTTCTCCGGTTCACTGACAACATGCAGCATCTCCGTGAGTAAGGAAAGTAAGCATTTTGCTGCTTCCTGTCAAGCGCCACAATCCGCCATCTGAGGCAAGATGCTCATCTTGCCTCAAGACAGACTTGGGTTTCTGTATAAGTGTGTAGAAAAAATGCAAATTAAGTGACATGCCATTTTTCTTTTTCATTCATTTCCTCCTTTCTTTTCTATCAGTTCCCGACCTCCATGATTATTATGATTATATGCTAAACAGAAAATTAGTGTCCCATACAAAAATAGTGACCGTAACAGTGACTTCATAGTAATAGTGCCCCTCACTTTCAGATACAACAATAATCCTACCTTACTACCTCCATATAGCAATGGTGCGCACTTGATGGCCCCATAGTGGTAGTGTCCTGACTCATATTATAATTGCCTCGACAAAATACAGCCCCCAAAAGTAATGGTGACACAGTTGGGTGCAAAACAGCGATGTCATTAGAACCTGAGAACGAGCCTATAGTTGACAGTGACATTTTCAAGGATACCCAATAAAAAGAGCAAAAAGATTTGCACTACACTGGTCCATTGGAACACTTCAGTACTCTCTGGCATTTGTACCACAGCAATGTGAATCTTTTTGCTTATTTCATTTGATTTCTTGCAGTATATATTACTTTTTTATGATGGATCAGACAACAGATCCTTTTAATTTCCATTTGAATAAAACTGATGCCAAAAGTTATGAACTTATATTTTATTTCAGAATGTTGGGGACTATGGTGAATGTTCCTGCTTTAGTTGTGTTACCAGATTTTTCCAGATCATACAGTATATAATCCTACCTAGACTTGGGAGTTTGCAAAAGCATAGTATTCGCCGTGTTTGGCCAATAGCTGGCTATGGGTGCCGCATTCTACCACTTTCCCTTGCTTTATCACTGCGATAATGTCAGCATTCTCGATAGTGCTTAGATGGTGAGCAATCACTATGCATGTTCGTCCATGCCTGGCATTATCCAAAGCTTGCTGCACAATCTGTAATACATAAAAAGAAGCTCCCAGTTGATACATTGATTTACAACTGTAATAATGCAAGTATGATGTGGTTTACAAAAGGAAACTAAAGAATTGATTCTGGGCTCAACATGAACTGAGGGTATGCAAAACTGTCAAGATGCATATATTGAAATGTTTAACTATTAGGCAGAATTTCCGCCCATGTTTGAAACAAACAGCATACGGAGGCGACAGGGATGCCACCCATATGCTGTCTTTTTACATCACCCATTCCCACTTCATCCATTTACATCACGTATCCAACCCAATCATTGACTTAAAGTTTTATACAAGATAAATAAGGGTATATGAAAGGTGAAAGACTATAATAAGTATGTCTGCATTTGTGATATGAGGCCTTAATCATATGCAAAAAAACATAGCTTTCTGTTTCATAGAAACCTATTAACATGTCTCATTATGCATTACCATATTTTTGGACTATAAGATGCACTTTTTAGCAACAAAACATCTAGCTAAAAAGTTCTTGCATCTTATAGTTCGGAGGCAGCTCTCCATGCTTGCCCCCTGCAGAGTCAGACCTTTCCCATTGTATCCTCAGTGAACTGCGAGTACACTAAGAGACCTGCTGCTCCCCTGATGACTGACAGCAGAGCACAGCGACATTCATGGCTCTGCAATGCTTACTCTCCATGTTGGACACTGACCTCTTGCAAGGAATTAGAGAAAGTATATCTGCTCCTGTGCTGAGCTCATACATAAATACAGTGGAGAAAATAAGTATTTGATACACTGCCAATTTTGCAAGTTTTCTCACCTACAAAGAATATAAGGGGTCTGTAATTTATTTTGTAGGTACACTTCAACTGTGAGAGACAGAAATTTTTAACGAGCTCTCCCAGACCTGTTAACTTTCTTTAAGAATTCCTTCTACTCTGCTCTCATTATATTAATTGCACCTGTTTGAACTTGTTACCTGTATAAAAGAGACCTGTCCACACACTCATTCAATCACACTCCAACATCTCCAAGAACAAAGAGATGTCTAAGGACACCAAGGACAAAATTGAAAACCTGCACAACGCTGGGATGGGCTATAGGACTACAGGCAAGCAACTTGGTGAGAAGGCAACAACTGTTGGCACAATTAGTAGAAAATTAAACAAACACAAGATTGTCCAGACTGTCAATCTTCCTCAGTCAGGGGCTCGAGATCTCACCACATGGGGTAAGAATGATTCTGAGAAAGGTCAGGAATCAGCCCAGAACTAAACGGGAGGACCTGATCAAATGACCTGAAGAGAGCTGGAATCACAGTCTCAAACATTACCATTAGTAACACATTACATCGTCATGGATTAAAATCCTGCAGGGCAAGCAAGATCTCCTTACCCACGACAGCAAATGTCCAGGCCCATTTGAAGTTCAGCATTGATCATCTGGATGATCCAAAGGAGGCATGGGAGAATGGCTTGTCATCAGATGACACCAAAATAGAACTTTTTGGTATCAACTCAACTCGCCGTGTTTAGAGGAAGAAGAAGGATAAGTACAACCCCAAGAACACCGTCTCATCCATGAAGCATGGTGGGGGAAACATCACTGTATTGAAGGGAGGATGGAAGGGGTCATGTATCGTGAGATTTTGGCCAGCAACGTCCTTTTCTCAGTAAGAGCATTAAAGATGGGTTGTGGCTGGGTTTTCCAGTATGACAATGGCCCGAAACACACAGCCAGGGCAACTAAGGAGTGGCTCTGTAAGAAGCATTTTTAGGTCCTGGAGTGGCCTACCCAATCTCCAGACCTGAACCCAATAGAAAGTCTTTGGAGAGAGCTAAAACTCAGTGCTTCCCAGTGACTGTCCTGAAGCCTAAAATATCTAGATAAGATCTTTATTGAAGAGAGGGGTAAAATCCCTGCTGCAGTAGGTGCAAACTTGGTCAAGAACTACAGGAAATGCCTGACCTCTGTAATTGCGAACAAAGATTTCTGGACCAAATATTAATTTCTGTTTTTCTATTGTATCAAATACTTATTTCATGCAATAAAATGCAATTCAATTAAAAAAAAATCATATGTAATTTTCTGGATTTTTAAAAAAATTCTGTCTCTCACAGTTGAAGTGTACCTATGATAAAAAATTACAGCACTCTCCATTCTTTGTAGGTGGGAAAACTTGCAAAATCTGTAGTGTATCCAATACTTATTTTCTGCACTGTATTTTATCAATTGGACAGTATATCAGTCAGGAGAGCAGTTCATGTTTAGTAGCATCAGAAGTAAAACGAGCCCATGTACGTGATGTGAGTGATTCTGATCTATACGAACCAAGAAAAAAAATAATGAGATATTTTAACGAAATGACATTGAAGGTGGATGCAATCTGATCAGAAACAATATGTAAAAATTATGTCTAGTAGGGCAAGACGAGAGAATAAAGAGGGTATTCGAAACGTTGAAAAAAACAAATATGCCTAAACACTAACAGGCAGGTAGTTACTATCAACCTGCTTGTTGTGTTCAGCACCGTTCTTCACCGGCACAGTGCGGCCATAAACCACTCCTGCCAGCAATTCAGCTGCACCCTGTCAACAGAGCAGCTCTTGTTCTTCCAGGCTGCTCTGTTGACGGGGGTGTCACTGCCGACGTCATGATAATTGATAGCCAGCTCCCTCAGTTATGCAGAGGGGAGCCGACTGTCAATTAGCATGATGTTGGCAATCTCACCCTGTCAATAGAGCAGAGTGAAAAAGAAGCCACCACTCCATTGACGTGACGTCAGCAGAAACAGCTGTGACTGCTCTGTGCCGGCGAAGAATGGTGCCGAGCACAACAGCTAGATAGTTTTTACTTTAAGTCCAAGGAATCACCTTTAAGGATGAAATTTAACAGCATTATATAATCCCTTTGAGCCTATGTGAGAAAAATGATGAAAGACAAATGTCCTTTAGGCTATATAGTTACTTTGGTCTTGACACCTGTCGTGCAGCCAAAGATCGATAAGTGTTGCTCATACATTGCATTGCAATACAAGTGAACTGGCCACATTGGGACCCTAAAGGGCACTCCGACTTTGACAAGCAAGTTCCAAAAATCCAACCAGGTTTGACTTTCTGCAACTTGATTATTGTGGTTGCAGTACTCTCAAAGATAACCTGCAACCTCATAAGATAGTATTGCGCTGCAATGTGCAGCGATCCCTAGCAATCTTTGGCCGTGCAACAGGCGTCACAGCCAAAGCCAACCTAAATCTCCCCATACATTTTGCAATCATACATTATGTACGTTCTGAAAAGAAGTGAACAGATGTAAGAAAATACGATGCAGAGGATTTTTTTGTAGTCTGTGCCTATGGAGAATCACAGGTCTGCAAAGGGGCTGTAGTCATGACACAGTTAAGGCTATGTCCAAAGTCGCTTCATTTGTCATTTAGATGCATAAGGACAATACAAATTTGGTTAGAAAGGTATTTTATTATTATTATTATTTATTTATATAGTGCCATTAATTCCATGGTGTTGTACATGAGAAGGGGTTACATACAAAGTTATAGATATCGTTTACATTAAACAAATTTACAATGACAGACTGGTACAGAGGGGGGAGGACCCTGTCCTTGCGGACTTACATTCTACGGGATAATGGGGAAGAAACAGAAGGTCGGGGTGCGGCAGCTCTGGTGGTGGTGGCGGTGAGGCGGCAGCTCTGGTGGTGGCGGCGTGGTAGCAGTTAGAGTGGTGGTGGCGAGGCCGCAGCTCGGGTGTTTGTGGCGAGGCAGCAGCTCGGGTGGTGGCGGTGAGGCGGAATGGTTATTGCAGGCTGTAGGCTTTCCAGAAGAGATGGGTTTTCAGGTTCCGTCTGAAGGATCCAAGGGTGGTGGATAATCGTACATGTTGAGGCGTGGAATTCCAGAGGATGGGGGATATTCGGGAGAAATCTTGGAGGCGGTTGTGTGAGGAACGAATAAGTGTGGAGGATAGTAGGAGGGCTTGGGAGGATCGAAGATTACGTGAAGGAAGATATTGGGAGATTAGTTCAGAGATATAGGGAGGGGACAGGTTGTGGACGGCTTTGTAGGTCAGTGTTAGTAGTTTGAACTGGATTCGTTGGGGAACTGGGAGCCAGTGGAGGGATTTGCAAAGGGGAGTAGCGAGGGGAGAGGTGGATTAGTCGGGCAGCAGAGTTGAGGACAGACTGGAGTGGTGCAAGAGAGTTGACGGGGAGGCCACAGAGGAGGGTGTTGCAGTAATCAAGGCGGGAGATGATGAGGGCATACACAAGAGTTTTAATAGATTGAGGGTTGATGAAGGGACGGATTCTGGAAATGTTTTTAAGTTGGAGGCGACAGGAGGTGGCAAGAGTTTGGATGTGTGGTATGAAGGACAGGGCAGAGTCGAGAGTTACTCCGAGGCAGCGGATTTCAGGTGCGGGAGAGATGCCATTTACCATAATAGATAGATCGGGTAGGGAAGATACGTGAGATGGAGGAAAGATGATGAGTTCGGTTTTGTCTACATTGAGTTTTAGGAAGTGAGAGGTGAAGAAGGAGGATATGGCTGATAGACACTCCGGGATTCTGGACAGCAGAGAGGTGACATCTGGGTCAGAGAGGTAGATCTGAGTATCGTCCGCATACAGGTAGTACTGGAAGCCATGGGACTTTATGAGTTGTCCTAGGCCAAGGGTATAGATGGAAAAAAGTAGGGGCCCCAGGACAGAGCCTTGAGGGACTCCAACAGAGAGAGGGTGGGATGAGGAGGTGGAGTGGGAGACGCTAAATGTGCGGTCGGAAAGGTAAGTGGCGATCCAGGACAGGGCAAGGTCTTTGATGCCATGGGAAGAAAGAATCTGCAGCAGTAGGCAGTGGTCGACTGTGTCAAAGGCAGAGGACAGGTCAAAGAGGAGGAGGATGGAGAACTGTTTGTTAGCTTTGGCTGTGAGTAAGTCATTAGTAATTTTGGTCAGGGCAGTTTCAGTGGAGTCGTGGGGGAGGAAGCTAGATTGGAGGTTGTCGAGGAGAGAGTTAGATGAGAGGTGGGAGGAAATGCTGCTCAAGGAGTTTGGAAGCAAACGGGAGCAATGATATTGGGCGATAGCTGGGCATAGAAGTTGGGTCAAGGTTTGTTTTTTTGAGAATGGGAGTGATGGTGGCATGTTTGAAGGCAGAGGGAAAGGTACCAGAAGATAGCGATAGGTTGAAGAGATGGGTTAGGGCTGGGATGAGCATGTTAGTGAGGTTGGGGAGCAGGTGGGAAGGGATGGGGTCAAGTGCACAGGTGGTGAGGTGTGATTTGAAAAGGAGATGAGTAAGCTCTCCTTCAGTGATGTTGGAGAGGGAGGTTAGTAGGGAAGGACAGAGGTCTGGTATATGGAGTGGTTGGGGTGGTGGAACTGTAAAGGTTTGCCTTGTTTGGTTGATCTTATTTTTGAAGTAGGTGGCAAAGTCCTCGGCAGATATGAAGGGAGTTGGAGGTGGCAGTGGTGGGTGGAGGAGAGAGTTAAATGTGCTGAACAGTTGTTTTGGGTTGTAGGATAATGAAGATACAAGGTTTGTGAAATAGGTCTGTTTAGCAGAGGTGAGGGCTAATTTGAAGGCAAGTGTAGCTTGTTTGAAAGCAGTGAAGTCGTTCTGGCAGGCGTGTTTTCTTCCAATGCCGCTCTGCGACCCTGGATGATTGTCGAAGATTGTTGTGCCAGGGTTGCCTATTGATTCGTCGCACTTTGCCGTGTGTGAGAGGGGCGACTGAGTCTATGACAGATGTGAGAGTGGTGTTATAGAAAGCGGTGGTGCTGTCTGTGTCGTGGAGTGGAGTGAAGATATGGTATATATAATTTTAACTGATTGTTTGATTACCTTCTCACTCTCTGTATCAAGTGCAGAAGTGGCTTCATCCAGGAGTAATACCTTTGGCTTTCGTACAAGAACGCGTGCAATGGCTATCCTTTGTTTTTGCCCACCTGAAATTAGAGCTCCCTCACTTGTTGCAGTGCGCTCTGGTTTATGCACGCCATTCTATCTGTTTTTTTTGTGATTGACCTAGGCTGCTGTACACACATACAGCAGCCCTGCCCTGCCCTAGGCTCTATTTGATTGTGCACCTGTGTCTGGGCCTGTTTCACCCTTCATCTGTGGTTGCTGGTTTGGCAGTGTGGAAGTCAGATCTGAAATGCCCATCTCCGGACCTGGTCGGCTTTTACCTGCGCTTGCCTTACTGGCACCATGGGAGTGATTCAGCAATGCTTCAGGTACTTTTGCATTTTGCAAAAAAATTTTTTTGCAGTCTTGCTTTTAATACATTTAGGAGGCCGTAATGGCACAGCGAATATAAAAAACGTAGAGTAGGACTGCACCATATGAGAATACCTTGTCGTGGTGGGGTGGCTCAAAGAATTGATCAATTATTTGCCAAATGTCTCATTTTTAAATACAGTTAGAAACCAATATGTGCATATGCACTTTATGTATTGCAGGCTGACCATAGGCAGCGCTGGCTTCTCCCCCTTTTTTTACTTGATGTTGGTTTGTGGCTGACCACCACTTGTTGCCGTGCGCGCTTGGTTATGCACGCCATTCTATCTGTTTTTTTGTGATTGACCTAGGCTGCTGTACACACATACAGCAGCCCTGCCCTGCCCTAGGCTCTATTTAATTGTGCACCTGTGTCTGGGCCTGTTTCACCCTTTATCTGTGGTTGCTGGTTTGGCAGTGTGGAAGTCAGATCTGAAAAGTCCATCTCCGGACCTGGTCGGCTTTTACCTGCGCTTGCCTTACTGGCACTATGGGAGTGATTCAGCAATGCTTCAGGTACTTTTGCAAAAAAAAAAAAAAAAAAACATTTTTTTGTTGCAGTCTTGCTTTTAATACATTTAGGAGGCCGTAATAGTACAGCGAATATAAAAAACGTAGAGTAGGACTGCCCCATATGAGAATGCCTTGTCATGGCGGGATGGCTCAAAGAATTGATCAATTATTTGCCAAATGTCTCATTTTTAAATACAGTTAGAAACCAATATGTGCATATGCACTTTATGTATTGCATGCTGACCATAGGCAGCGCTGGCTTCTCCCCTTTTTTTACTCTATGTCCAAAGTCGCTTAATTTGTCATTTAGATGCATAAGGACAATACAAATTTGGTTAGAAAGGTATATATAATTTTAACTGATTGTTTGATTACCTTCTCACTCTCTGTATCAAGTGCAGAAGTGGCTTCATCCAGGAGTAATACCTTTGGCTTTCGTACAAGAACGCGTGCAATGGCTATCCTTTGTTTTTGCCCACCTGAAATTAGAGCTCCCTTATCTCCAACACAAGTTTCATATCCCTTCAATATAAAAAAGGCAAAAATGGTTGAAATGAAATGTTCAAGGGCCAGTAGTTTAGAAACACATACTGTGATATTAATAAATTACTTTGGGTAAACCGATAATGAAATCGTGAATATTGGCTGCTTTTGCTGCCTCTATAACGTCTTCATCTGGAACAGATCTACTGTTATCTCCATACTGAATATTTTCTTTGATACTGCAGTTAAAAAGGATTGGTTCCTGTGATACAATGCCAAGTTGATTCCTCAACCACTTCAAACGAATAGTCTTGATGTCAATCCCATCAGCAAGCTGAAACATGTCAAGTGAATATATATATGATTATAGTCATATAGTAGCGAAAACAAACTTTAATTCTGATTATAACAAGTTGTCAAATGCTATTCTGGTTAGAGTCTCCACCTAATTGTCAGAATATAGCATTTCTGTCCCCCAATACATGGAATTTAAATGTTGAAGTATCCTCAAGGTGTATGTTGGAAAAAGGAGAGGGGGGCAATATGTTGAAAGAAGAAAGAAAAGTGAAATCATGGAAAAAAGTTCAGAAACCAGGTTTAAATAAAAAAGAAAATCATTGCTAGAGTAATTAGCTGCTTCTTGCCCTGCCCCCTCCCCAAAAAAGCAACAAAAAAAAACAACATATATCTGATATATAAAAGAAACATAATTAAAAATGTACTTTAATGGTCCTATGTTTTAGAAAAAAATGTCAAAAACAGACACTTTTTAACTTAATATGAGCAAAAAATAAAAAATTATAAATATAAAAATTATATAAAAATGAAGCTTGACATATCACCAAAAAAGGCAAAAATTATTTGAATAACAAAGACAAGAAAAGAATTAAGGCAAGGTCGACAAACTCAATTAGATATATACCTTTCTGCAGAGCATGGTACTAATTAATTCTATTATTTGTTTAGCTCACAGCTAAGAGAGAATTGTTCCTAATGACCACTCAAATAAAGGGCCCGTCTCACATAGCGATATCGCTACCAAGATCGCTGCTGAGTCACTAGTTTTGTGACGCAGCAGCGATCTCCCCAGCGATATCACTGTGAGTGACATTCAGAGATGATCAGCCCCCCTGCTGGGTATCGCTGATCGTCGCTGAAATGTCAGGACATTTTTTTGATCGCTGCTCTCCCGCTGACAGGCACGCATCGCTGCGTGTGACAGGCGGGAGAGCAGCGATCCGCTGGTATCCAAGGTACACAGCGGGTTTCCAGGCGCGGGGCTGTGCCTAGAAACCCGCTGTGTACCTTGGATACCAGCGCCCTGATGCAGGGAGCTGGTATCCAAGGTACACAGCGGGTTTCCAGGCACCGCGCAGCGCTTGGAAACCCGCTGTGTACCTTGGATACCAGCTCCCTGCATCAGGGCGCTGGTATCCAATGTACACTGCGGGTAACTAAGCGATGTTACCCGCAGTGTCGCTGTCCCAGATCGCTGCCTGAGCTGCCTGTTTGGCAGCTCAGCAGCGATCATGTAGCGATACACCAGCGATCCTGACAAGTGCATATCGTTGTCGGGATCGCTGGTGTATCGCTATGTGAGACCCAGCCTTAAGTAATCAAAATCATTCAGCTCCCAGTGCAAATTAGGTTTGTTAACAAAATGTACAAACTTTTTAGTGCTTGCAATCAACTAGTCAAACAAGACCAATTTAAATTGGTTAACACATTGAAAATAACAAGTGGTTTCTCCAAATTCAACATAAAATGACACTTTTACTGGCTACTGAACTTACAAAATAATTAAAGCCAGAGATGAGCAGATCTATCCCTAGACTCTGAAATTCGCTATTTCATGCAAATTTGAACATTTTGAGACTTGATTCACGGTTTGCAAAAATAAAAAAAAAAACTTGCCTTGCATCATATCCCACACTGCTGAAGCAGTAGAAAGCAGGCAAATGTAATTTTGCGTTGTGGCACAGACCTCCCAATAATGCCCAGCAGCTATGGCATATTACGGATTATCATGCCGATGATTATTGGTACGTTGACATAAAAATGCATTATGGGAGCTTGGCATATGTAGCTTGATAAACAACGCAACTTACGTTTGAAACGTGTGGCCTTAGACAATCATGATATGAATTTTTTTAAATTTTATGACTGAATAAAGTTTTCTATTTTTATGAAGCTGGATTTTTCTTCATCGATTTTCTACTTTGGTCCCAAGAGATCCGTGCTTCAACACACAGAGTTTTACTGAGCTGGTTTTCTTTTTTACATATGGATTATCATAGCTTGTCCAGTGGTGGTTAGTACTTGGGCCATCACAGATAAGCGGTTCCCATTGGAGCACAGTTTTCATGGCAGCGTCGTTTTGAATCTCCAGAGTCTCTCTTTTTTGTAGAGTGTAAGCGCTTGTGGTCAGTGTGATCCTTTCTCTCTTTTGCCTGTAAAGTGTAAGCTTTTATGGTCAGTGGGTCCTGTCTCTATAGCTCTTCTAGAATGTAAGCTCTTTTAATCAGCAGGGTCCTCTCTCTCCTGTAGTGTCAGCTCTTATGGTCAGCCTGGTACTCTCTTTCTCCTATAGAATATAGGCTCTGATCAGCGGTTCCCAATGGAGCACAGATTTTATGACAGAGTCGTTTTCCATTTACAGAGTCTCTCTTTTCTGTAGAGTGTAAGCCCTTGTGGTCAGTGTGGTCCTTTCTCTCTTTTGCCTATAAAGTGTAAGCTCTGATGGTCAGTGGGTTCCTCTCTTTCTCTCTCCTGTAGAGTGTAAGCTCTTATGATCAGCAGGGTCCTCTTTTTCTCTGGCTTGTAAAGTGTCAACTCTTATGGTCAGCTGGGTTCTCTCTCTCCTTTTCCCACATGTTTTTTTCTGAGCAATTACAAGCTTTCCAGTATTGAGATTTATGCAAATGTAGCTTTTTGGGAAAAATCTGTGATGTCGGCAAATTCGAATTTCAATCACTCATCATGAAGGACGTGAATTAAAGATAACATAGTAACATAGTAACATAGTTATTAAGGTTGAAGGAAGACTTTAAGTCCATCTAGTTCAACCCATATCCTATCCTAACCTGCCCTAACATGTTGATCCAGAGGAAGGCAAAAAAAACCCAAGTGGCAAACAGTAAGCTTCACATTGGGGAAAAAAATTCCTTCCCGACTCCACATACGGCAATCAGAGTCTTTAGTACTTAGTAGAGCATGTCTGGCTGCTATAACCTACTAAAACCGTGATGTATAACCAGAAACCATCTTTTGGCAGCATTTCTTGGAAATCTCATTCTATTGTTTTGATGTTTTTAAGCATCAACCACCTTCTTCAAATCCCTCCAAATATTTCTATGGGGTACAAGTCAAGAGATTTTGACTGTCACTCCAGATTCTTCCAGGACTTCTGAAATATTCTGAAAGCTTTGGTGGACTTTGAGGCATGCTTAGGATCATTTTCTTTCTCGATGGTCGAATGGCCCCCAAGCTTCCTAATATAAGGCATAATGCTTACGCCTAGGATTTCCTGGTACTTCATTAAAAATCCATATTGCCCTCCACACACTGCAGGCTTCCATTGCTAGAGGAAGCAAAGCAGCTTTAATGCATCATTGAGCCACTGTAGTCATCACTCAGCCACCACCATGCTTTACTGTAGGGCATCACTGTGCTTCCGATATGCTTCACTGCAGGCAGGGTCTTTTTTTTGCATATGGTTATTTCATCATAGTCCAGACATGCTGCTAATCCATAAGACTGAAAAGTTCCACTTTGTTTAACTGCTCTACAGAAAAGAATACCAAAACTTTTGAAGCTTATTGATAGTGTTGAGCATATTGGAGCTGACTTTTCTTGAGCTTAGAGACTGGGCATCGAGACAGTCAGCATTTATCATGCACCTTACTGTGCAAATAGAAACATCAGTGTCTACTGCCATCAAATCTTGCTGTAGGTCCTATGCTGTCACTTGAGGTTTTTGACCACCTATCTCCTCAGAAATCATGTGGCAGGCAATGAAATCTTCTTCTTTATGCCTCTAATGTATCTCTAGGAACATGTGATGCATTTGTCATTTTTTTAAATCTTTTTCTTTTTCGTGTAAGGCTAACATCACATTTTTGCCACACAAGAGTGGCTCAAAATGGGATTCAGGCATATTCCTAGACAAAGACTTTCATGAAGCAGAGAAAGTCACTGTGTGCTTTCTAGAACCTAATTTTTGACAGTGTTGTGCACCTTTTTGAAGCAGACACAAAATCGCAGTCAACCAATAAGTGACTCCATCTGCTTCATTAAACTCAATAGCTCCATTGCCAGATACTTCTGAATCTCATTTTTAAGGGCTTAAGACGAAAGCCCCAAATGAACCACTGACGTGAATAAAATGTGGTGTGAACCCAAGCTAAGGCAGTGAGCTTTTCTGTTACCTTTTGGGCTAATCTCTTGATTTATTTGTCATATTTTTAACATGCACTCAAATATCACAGTCAATACCTGTCCAGGTATTTGATGTGTTTTATCTCAAGCTCATCTAATGCAATGAATGAAGCCTTTGATTAGTTATATCAGGTGTTCTTCAGACATCAGGTTTCCAACCGTGTGCGCCTATGATGAATTCTATTTTGGGGTTTGAATAATTTAGATACTGTAGTAATAATTAAAAATGGCACTACATGTACTCTTTGTCCTCTGCCCTCACAGTTTCACATCCTAATAGCTTTGAAAAACTGTGCATGGCAGAAGTCTCAATTAAGGGTTTTATATCACATATTTATCAGGTATTACATGACCCCTGTCCAGATGATTATCTGAAACACTCGTATTTGAGCAAATGGGAACACTTTCTGGGGAATCTATATCACCTAATGTTTGGCAAGGGATATGTGTTATGTTTCGGTAGCTAAGGAGTGCAGGCAAAAAAGGCAATACACCAGAGCAGTTTGAATCTATGAGATTGCAGTACCCTGACTAACCACAACAACTAGAGGCAGCCGTGGAGCGTTCCTACGTTGGTCCTAGACGCCTCGTCACAGCCTGAGAAACTAACTACACCTAAAGATAGATATAGGAAAGCTATCTGCCCCGGAGCAGAACCCCAAAGATAATAGAAAGCCCCCAAACATGTAATGGCGGTTAAACAAGAAGAAATACTGACACAGAAGGAAAATAGTATGAGCAAACGTTGGGCCCAAACTAACTAAATAGAAAAGGATAGGAAGGGTACTTACTGCAATCCCAGAAAACCCTGAAAAGCACCAACTCTACTAATTTCAAAAACACCTGAGATCACACGACCTCTACCACCTAAATTAGTTCTCTGGTGTAACAAAATCAAAACAGCAGCCACTGAAAAAACTGGAAAAAGCAAAAGTACAAACATCAGTGGCTGAACTAAACTGAGAGGGTAAAAGCCCCCGGAGGGGACCCTGAAGGCCCCCACAGAAGTGCAGGACAAAATGCAAAAATCAAGCACAAAAACAAAAAGAAGAAAATGTCTTATCTGTTAGCAGGAGATGCAGACACGATACAGCAGGCTACAAGGGAAACAGGAATCAAAGATAGAGACCAGAACAATTGATCACCGGCAACCCTGATGGAAGGTGACTACCTTATATAAGACCAGTCAGTAACACCTGATTCCCAATCCTCACAATCTTCACAATCTTCACTGGACAGACCAGCACCTTTTGTAACCACCAGAGGGAGCCTCTGCTCAGAACTCATCCCAAGCCCACTCACAACAGATATGGGAAAGGACAGCTAAGACTTCCAAATGCTTTGTCTAGAGGGAAAATCAATATAAATTACTTATGTTTTGGTATCATACCCCCTCCCTGTTATATAAACCCAACCCTAACATTTCTAGTTGTTGTTGATGTGGTAATGACGATGGAGATTTACCTAATTTGTTTTGGTCGTGTATAGGTAATTAAGGCTATTGGCACTTTGTTAAAACTCTTATTTTCAATGTTATGCTTTTTCGCATCCCCTTAGATCCTAAATTGTATTTACTTAATACCCACCATTCTAGATCCGTCATAAATCTCAACAGCTTCTACTGAATATAACCACAGATGCAAGATGTCTAATTGCATGCAAGTGGAGGTTGGTTCAACCCACATTAAACACTGAATTACATGCTCGTGTAAACGTTATATGAAGCATGGAATATCTCACAGCATTATTAAATAATACACGAACACTTCAAAGCAGTCTGGAAGCTCTGGGGTATATATTGGGTTCAGAGAAATTGTTTACAGATTTGGTCATGAAAGCTAGTTCTCAGAGTGTGTGTTGAACTGGGTATATGTTCTTCCTTCTGTGTCAATGTCCTGTCAATATATTTGTCCCAGTACGAATTTAAGATGTAGGCACTTCAGTGTTGGATCCACTCATTGTTGACTGTAGTTTACTTGCCTATTTTGATACTCATTGAATCTTACTACCTTTGTAACTTTTTATATTGAAAAATGTAATAAATATTCAGGCAAAAAAATTGCATTTTTTTGTTGAATTTGAAGAACTCACTTTATATATTAGTTGCATTGAGATATTAGAATTGCTACTAATAAACCTAATTTACAATCGAGGTTGAATAATTTTGACTGCATTTGTAAATGTCTTTATTCTTGATGTAAAAATTTCATGTATTCCATATTGTCATGCTTTAGTATGATAGAGTGCAGCCTTTTTTTGTATGTTTTACATGGGGTAGCTTCCCTTGGCTTGCACCTAGTTCACATTAGTCTGGAAGTGCCAGTCAGGTTTTTTTGTCTATTGTATGTTAGCTTGCTGACCGAGCACTCCGCCCCCACCAGGTGGTGATTTTAATTACACCAGGTCCCTACTTTACCATAAATGCAGGCATTGCTGACAGAGGTGCATATTCACCCAGAAATTCAGATATCAGCCTAATAGAGGTATGTTCACATTAGGTTAGGGACTCACCAGTATTGAGACCACCTTGACGATGGTTGGTGGGCTTCAAAATGTTTGGCCAAATGTTTATACTAAGCGTCTCAAATTTTTCCTTAGATTCCAAAGCCATATTGCTATTCTAAATTTCATGTATTCCATATTGTCATGCTTTAGTATGATAGAGTGCAGCCTTTTTTTGTATGTTTTACATGGGGGTAGCTTCCCTTGGCTTGCACCTAGTTCACATTAGTCTGGAAGTGCCAGTCAGGTTTTTTTGTCTATTGTATGTTAGCTTGCTGACCGAGCACTCCGCCCCCACCAGGTGGTGATTTTAATTACACCAGGTCCCTACTTTACCCATAAATGCAGGCATTGCTGACAGAGGTGCATATTCACCCAGAAATTCAGATATCAGCCTAATAGAGGTATGTTCACATTAGGTTAGGGACTCACCAGTATTGAGACCACCTTGACGATGGTTGGTGGGCTTCAAAATGTTTGGCCAAATGTTTATACTAAGCGTCTCAAATTTTTCCTTAGATTCCAAAGCCATATTGCTATTCTAAATTTCATGTATTCCATATTGTCATGCTTTAGTATGATAGAGTGCAGCCTTTTTTTGTATGTTTTACATGGGGGTAGCTTCCCTTGGCTTGCACCTAGTTCACATTAGTCTGGAAGTGCCAGTCAGGTTTTTTTGTCTATTGTATGTTAGCTTGCTGACCGAGCACTCCGCCCCCACCAGGTGGTGATTTTAATTACACCAGGTCCCTACTTTACCCATAAATGCAGGCATTGCTGACAGAGGTGCATATTCACCCAGAAATTCAGATATCAGCCTAATAGAGGTATGTTCACATTAGGTTAGGGACTCACCAGTATTGAGACCACCTTGACGATGGTTGGTGGGCTTCAAAATGTTTGGCCAAATGTTTATACTAAGCGTCTCAAATTTTTCCTTAGATTCCAAAGCCATATTGCTATTCTAAATTTCATGTATTCCATATTGTCATGCTTTAGTATGATAGAGTGCAGCCTTTTTTTGTATGTTTTACATGGGGGTAGCTTCCCTTGGCTTGCACCTAGTTCACATTAGTCTGGAAGTGCCAGTCAGGTTTTTTTGTCTATTGTATGTTAGCTTGCTGACCGAGCACTCCGCCCCACCAGGTGGTGATTTTAATTACACCAGGTCCCTACTTTACCCATAAATGCAGGCATTGCTGACAGAGGTGCATATTCACCCAGAAATTCAGATATCAGCCTAATAGAGGTATGTTCACATTAGGTTAGGGACTCACCAGTATTGAGACCACCTTGACGATGGTTGGTGGGCTTCAAAATGTTTGGCCAAATGTTTATACTAAGCGTCTCAAATTTTTCCTTAGATTCCAAAGCCATATTGCTATTCTAAATTTCATGTATTCCATATTGTCATGCTTTAGTATGATAGAGTGCAGCCTTTTTTTGTATGTTTTACATGGGGGTAGCTTCCCTTGGCTTGCACCTAGTTCACATTAGTCTGGAAGTGCCAGTCAGGTTTTTTTGTCTATTGTATGTTAACTTGCTGACCGAGCACTCCGCCCCCACCAGGTGGTGATTTTAATTACACCAGGTCCCTACTTTACCCATAAATGCAGGCATTGCTGACAGAGGTGCATATTCACCCAGAAATTCAGATATCAGCCTAATAGAGGTATGTTCACATTAGGTTAGGGACTCACCAGTATTGAGACCACCTTGACGATGGTTGGTGGGCTTCAAAATGTTTGGCCAAATGTTTATACTAAGCGTCTCAAATTTTTCCTTAGATTCCAAAGCCATATTGCTATTCTAAATTTCATGTATTCCATATTGTCATGCTTTAGTATGATAGAGTGCAGCCTTTTTTTGTATGTTTTACATGGGGGTAGCTTCCCTTGGCTTGCACCTAGTTCACATTAGTCTGGAAGTGCCAGTCAGGTTTTTTTGTCTATTGTATGTTAACTTGCTGACCGAGCACTCCGCCCCCACCAGGTGGTGATTTTAATTACACCAGGTCCCTACTTTACCCATAAATGCAGGCATTGCTGACAGAGGTGCATATTCACCCAGAAATTCAGATATCAGCCTAATAGAGGTATGTTCACATTAGGTTAGGGACTCACCAGTATTGAGACCACCTTGACGATGGTTGGTGGGCTTCAAAATGTTTGGCCAAATGTTTATACTAAGCGTCTCAAATTTTTCCTTAGATTCCAAAGCCATATTGCTATTCTAAATTTCATGTATTCCATATTGTCATGCTTTAGTATGATAGAGTGCAGCCTTTTTTTGTATGTTTTACATGGGGTAGCTTCCCTTGGCTTGCACCTAGTTCACATTAGTCTGGAAGTGCCAGTCAGGTTTTTTTGTCTATTGTATGTTAGCTTGCTGACCGAGCACTCCGCCCCCACCAGGTGGTGATTTTAATTACACCAGGTCCCTACTTTACCCATAAATGCAGGCATTGCTGACAGAGGTGCATATTCACCCAGAAATTCAGATATCAGCCTAATAGAGGTATGTTCACATTAGGTTAGGGACTCACCAGTATTGAGACCACCTTGACGATGGTTGGTGGGCTTCAAAATGTTTGGCCAAATGTTTATACTAAGCGTCTCAAATTTTTCCTTAGATTCCAAAGCCATATTGCTATTCTAAATTTCATGTATTCCATATTGTCATGCTTTAGTATGATAGAGTGCAGCCTTTTTTTGTATGTTTTACATGGGGGTAGCTTCCTTGGCTTGCACCTAGTTCACATTAGTCTGGAAGTGCCAGTTAGGTTTTTTTGTCTTTATTCTTGATGTATCAGCTCGACTCAGTTCCTTTGTTTCACAATGTGACTATGACTTTCTAGCTCCAATATGTGGATCAGTTTCTCTATGTATTCCAATGAAAGCCTTAATGTCTCACAAGAATGGGAAGGGAAACTGGCTCTGCATTCACACATAGGAGCCGGCCCGGCATGAGTAAAATTAAGAGTCACAAGGAACAAACAGAACGTATGGTAAGAAGATTATCTGCTTACCATTTAAGAACCGCACAATAAAAAAGTTCTAGTGCTTTTAACAGTATGCAAATTGCCTCTTCAGAGAAAAAGAGGACTTGAACTCTATAGCGTCACCTGTTGGAAGTAGCGATCCTACAAGTTACCCCAAATTCTCTATTGAGCCTGGCAAAAGACATTTTTTGCATAGGTAAATATAGGAAACATGTTTTCTATTTTTCTAAAGATATTATATCCACACAGCATTTTCTTCTTAAGGGTAAATTAATCTATATTTGATAACATTCTTGTCTACTATTCCTTAAACTTTGTCCAGATTTTTGATACAAGGTTCTTATGAACTTGTTCCCAAATTGGACTGCATACTGTACACCAATGCTTTATAAAAAGAGAAACTCTTTCTTTTCTGGAAGTTACATCTTACTTAATACAGCATAGTTACAAAAATGTTATATATATATATATATATATATATATATACAGGTCCTTCTCAAAAAAATAGCATATAGTGCTAAATTTCATTATTTTCCATAATGTAATGATTACAATTAAACTTTCATATATTTTAGAATCATTACACACCAACTGAAATTTGTCAGGTCTTTTATTGTTTTAATACTGATGATTTTGGCATACAACTCCTGATAACCCAAAAAACCTGTCTCAAAAAATTAACATATTTCAACCATCCAATAAAATAAAAGTGTTTTTTAAAAACAACCAAAAAAACATCAAATAATAAAGTTCAGTTATGCACTCAATACTTGGTCGGGAATCCTTTTCAGAAATGACTGCTTCAATGCGGCGTGGCATGGAGGCAATCAGCCTGTGACACTGCTGAGGTGTTATGGAGGCCCAGGATGCTTCGATAGCGGCCTTAAGCTCATCCAGAGTGTTGGGTCTTGCGTCTCTCAACTTTCTCTTCACAATATCCCACAGATTCTCTATGGGGTTCAGGTCAGGAGAGTTGGCAGGCCAATTGAGCACAGTAATACCATGGTCAGTAAACCATTTACCAGTGGTTTTGGCACTGTGAGCAGGTGCCAGGTCGTGCTGAAAAATGAAATCTTCATCTCCATAAAGCATTTCAGCCGATGGAAGCATGAAGTGCTCCAAAATCTCCTGATAGCTAGCTGCATTGACCCTGCCCTTGATGAAACACAGTGGACCAACACCAGCAGCTGACATGGCACCCCACACCATCACTGACTGTGGGTACTTGACACTGGACTTCAGGCATTTTGGCATTTCCTTCTCCCCAGTCTTCCTCCAGACTCTGGCACCTTGATTTCCGAATGACATGCAAAATTTGCTTTCATCAGGAAAAAGTACTTGGGACCACTTAGCAACAGTCCAGTGCTGCTTCTCTGTAGCCCAGGTCAGGCGCTTCTGCCGCTGTTTATGGTTCAAAAGTGGCTTTACCTGGGGAATGCGGCACCTGTAGCCCATTTCCTGCACACGCCTGTGCACGGTGGCTCTGGATGTTTCTACACCAGACTCAGTCCACTGCTTCCTCAGGTCCCCCAAGGTCTGGAATCGGTCCTTCTCCACAATCTTCCTCAGGGTCCGGTCACCTCTTCTCGTTGTACAGCGTTTTCTGCCACATTGTTTCCTTCCAACAGACTTCCCATTGAGGTGCCTTGATACAGCACTCTGGGAACAGCCTATTTGTTGAGAAATTTCTTTCTGGGTCTTACCCTCTTGCTTGAGGGTGTCAATGATGGCCTTCTTGACATCAGTCAGGTCGCTAGTCTTACCCATGATGGGGGTTTTGAGTAATGAACCAGGCAGGGAGTTTTTAAAAGCCTCAGGAATCTTTTGCATGTGTTTAGAGTTAATTAGTTGATTCAGAAGATTAGGGTAATAGGTCGTTTAGAGAACCTTTTCTTGATATGCTAATTTTTTGAGACAGGTTTTTTGGGTTATCAGGAGTTGTATGCCAAAATCATCAGTATTAAAACAATAAAAGACCTGACAAATTTCAGTTGGTGCGTAATGAATCTAAAATATATGAAAGTTTAATTGTAATCATTACATTATGGAAAATAATGAAATTTAGCACTATATGCTAATTTTTTGAGAAGGACCTGTATATATATATATATGTAATACATTTTACTTAAGAGGGTTATTTTCATGTTAGACTTTTGTGGCATCCAATTTTTTATCAGATGGCCCTTGTCAAATTTATATGCAAGTGTGAGAGAACCCTAAAGAAGAGGATCACCTACCCCTTCCATCTCATCCTGCTAGGTGTTGCAGTTGCTATCGGTGGAGAGGTGGCCATATATGAGCAACTCTCCCCACTAAGTTCTGTAGGAAAACAATCCATCATCTATATCCAGAACTCCCATGGAAGTCAGTGGAGGGGGTTGTACTTTTAGATCAGCTGAGATCTAATTAATTCTATCCATATATAGAATTATATACACACAGAAAAGGATTTTGCACTGTAGGATTTTACTGTAGACTAATAAAGTATTGTTCTATTGCATTTCACATATACTGTAACAAAAAGATTACCACATGTCCTTCGGATGGGTCATAAAATCTCTCCAGTAGCTGAACCACAGTACTTTTTCCACAGCCGCTGCTTCCAACTAATGCAAGAGTCTGACCTTTAGAAACTTTGACGTTAAATCCCTGTAGAGTCTGACTATTTGGTCTTGTTGGATAAGCAAATTGGATGTTTTTAAATTCAATATTTCCTTCCATTTGGTCCTTTAAAATAAATATTGCAATTATCATACAGAAACGTAGTCTTTCTGACAATATTGTAACAATATCAGTGTAGGAAGCATGGGCGTACCCAGGATCAAAACTAGGGGGGGGGCAAGCCAATGTCGCATCTTATACAGGTTACATCATATACACTGTACATTATCCTGCATATTAGGTATGGAGCATTAGAACTGTTGTATATTGTATAATACAGCAGTGTATGCGACACTACGCTGTATATACCATATATTATACATGGCAGTCACGCTCATGTCAGGAGCGGTACCAGCAAGTCCGAGGATTGCAGTGCGATCCTCGCATGAGTTATATGGCCGTCTGTCTATGCCCTTGTTATAATAATACTGAAATATTAATCTATTATTAAAGTATTAAGGAGCTCACAAGTAAAAAAAAAAAAAAGGCCCCTACCTCCCCTGTCCCCCACCCACAACCCAACAGCCCATTGTTTCACATGCACCCCTTAGTGTTCTCTCCCACTGACCCCACAATACCCATCCTCTCACATGCACCCCTCAGTGCTCTGTTGCCCCTCCCCACTTCAGCCCCCACAATACCCCCATCCTCTCACAGTAAACCCCCAGTGCCCTAGCCCCACAATACCTCCATCCTCTTACATTCAACCCCAGTGACCTGTCCACCCTCCCTCACAATACCCCATCCTCTCACATCAACCCCTGTGTGCCAGCCCCCACAATATCCCCATCCTCTCACACTCACCAACCAGTGCCCTGTATCCCCTCCCCCATAATACCCCATCCTCTCACATTCACTCTCTGTGCCCTGTTGCCCCTCCCCCACTTCAGCCCCCACAATACCCCCATCCTCTCACATTAACCCCCAGTGCCCTAGCCCCAAAATACCCCATCCTCTCACATTAACCCCCCAGTGCCCTAGCCCCACAATACCCCATACTCTTAAATTCACCCCAGTGCCCTGTACCCCTCCCCCACAATACCCCATCCTCTCACATTAACCCCCCCAGTGCCCTAGCCCCCACAATACCCCATCCTCTTACATTCACCCCCAGTGCCCTGTACCTCTCCCCCACAATACCCCATCCTCTCACATTCCCCCACAGTGACCTAGCCCCCACAATACCCCATCCTCTTACATTCACCCCAGTGCCCTGTACCCCTCCCCCACAGTACCCCATCCTCTCACATTAACCCCCCAGTGCCCTAGCCCCATAATACCCCCATCATCTTACATTCACCCTAGTGCCCTGTACCCCTCACCCAAAATACCCCATCCTCTCACATCCCCCCACAGTGACAATGACATGCCTGAGCAGAATGAATTTAATAAATTCCATCCCCTCTTACCATGAAGCTTGCAAGCAGTGACTGAGGCAGGAGCAGGAAGTGTCCAGTGTCTGCACACAGAGGGCACTAGGACCCAGTGTGGCTGAGACAACCAGAGCCTGCACGTCAGAAAGTGAAACTACAGCTGCTGCCGCCAGGAAGGAAGGAAGAAGCTCCTCTGGTGAGACAGCAGCTCCGTGCACTGCGCACACAGACAGGCACAGCAATCTGTGGCAGAGGGAGCCGGCATTGTGCTGCTCTCTCCGCTCACTTTCATTGTGTGCCCCTGCTTCTAGGGGGGGGCAGGTGCCCATGGTAGGAAGCAGATAACATATACTCTATAAGGCTGGAGTCACCCACAACGTATAAAAAAATCGGTCCGTTTTTCACGGACGAGAATCGCACAAATGTTCCCTGAACAGTGATCCATATGTCATCCGTTTGCAATGCGAGGATGCGATTTTCTCGCATCTAAGCATCCATGTGACATTTGTATGGCATCCGTGCAGCGATCTCGCCGGCTTGCAAAATGGACATATAATGGATCCATGGCCCAAATATTCGTGAAAACATATATACAGTCTATATATACATATATATATATGTCAGTGAGACACATATATATATTTATATTTTATACAGAGGTAGATAACAAAGTAGCCGATAATTCAATTGTCTGCTTCTCTAAAATCATTGCAGAACCCAACAGGATATGAGACATGGTTTACATACAGTAAACCATTGCATATCTGTTAGATTTATATATGTCCCTCAGAGGGCAAGCCAGTGACTGAGAACAGATATTAACCCCTTTATCCCATCTGACATACTATTCCGTCCATGTGACCTGGGACTTAATTCCCAAGGACGAAATAGTACGTCACATGCGATCAGCTGCGCCCCCGGGGGGAGCGCAGCTGATCGCAGCCGAGTGTCAGCTGATTATCACAGCTGACACTCAGCACTATGTGCCAGGAGCGGTCACGGACCGCTCCCGGCACATTAACCCCTGGCACACTTCAATCAAACATGATCGCAGTGTTCCGGCGGTACAGGGAAGCATCGCGCAGGGAGGGGGCTCCCTGCATGCTTCCCCGAGACCCTCAGAACAGCGCGATGTATCGCGGTGTTCCGAGGGACCCTCCTCCCTGCAGGACCCCGGATCCAAGATGGCCGCGGGGTCCTGCAGGGTCCTGCAGGGAAGCGACTTCCTCAGTGCCTGCTGAGAGCAGGCGCTGAGAAAGCCTCAAGCAGTGCCTGTCACATCGCCGATCTGACACAGTGCTGTGCACACTGTCAGATCGGCGATCTGACCTTATACAGTGATGTCCCACCCTGGGACAAAGTAAAAAAGTAAAAAAAATAAAATAACATGTATCAAAAAAATTCCTAAATAAAGAAATAAAAATATTCCCCAATAAATTCATTTCTTCATGTAAATAATAATAAAAAACAATAAAAGTACACATATTTAGTATAGCTGCGTCCGTAACGACCCGCCCTATAAAACTGTCCCACTAGTTAACCCCTTTGGTGAACCCCTTAAAAAAAAAAAACAAGGCAAAAAACCAATGCTTTATCATCATACCGCTGAACAAAAAGTGGAATAACACACAATCAAAAAGACGGATATAAATAAACATGGTACCGCTGAAAATGTCATCCCGCAAAAAACGAGCCACCACACAGCATCGTCAGCGAAAAAATAAAAAAGTTATAGCTCGCAGAATAAAGCGATGCAAAAATAATTATTTTTTATATATAAATATAAAAGCGCCAAAACATAAAAAAAGATATAAATGAGGTATCGCCGTAATCGTACTGACCCGAAGAATAAAACTGCTTTATCAATTTTACAACACACAGAACGGTATAAACGCCCCTCAAAAGAAATTCATTAATTGATGGTTTTTGATCATTCTGCCTCCCAAAAATCATAATAAAAAGCGATCAAAAAATGTCATGTGCCCAAATATGGTAACAATAAAAACGTCACCTCGTCCTGCAAAAAATAAGACCTCACTTGACTCTGTGGGCCAAAATATGCAAAAATTATAGCTCTCAAAATGTTTTGATGCAAAAACTATTTTTTGCAATAAAAAAGCGTCTTTTAGCGTGACAGCTGCCAATCATAAAAACCCGCTATAAATAGTAAATCAAACCCCCCTTTATCACCCCCTTATTTAGGGAAAAATAATAAAATTAAAAAAATGTATTTATTTCCATTTTCCCATTAGGGTTAGGGTTAGAGTTGGGGCTAAAGTTAGGGTTAGGGTTGGGATTAGGGTTAGGGGTGTGTTAGGGTTAGGTTTGTGGTTAGGGTTATGATTAGGGTTGCGATTAGAGTTAGGGGTGTGTTGGGGTTAGGATTGGAGTTAGAATTGGGGGGTTTCCACTGTTTAGGCACATCTGGTGCTCTCCAAACGTGACATGGTGTCTGATCTCAATTCCAGCCAATTCGGCGTTGAAAAAGTCAAATGGTGCTCCAACCCTTCTGAGCGCTGCCATGAGCCCAAACAGTAGTTTACCCCCACATTTGGGGTATCAGCATACTCAGGAAAATTTGTAAAATAACTCTTGGGGTCCAATTTCTTCTGATACCCTTGGGAAAATAAAAAATTGAGTGAGAAAATATTAACCTGCCTTAAGGTCACCTTTCAATACTAAGGTGACATTAACGCCTTATTAACCCATTCGCCACCGCTACAGGGCAATGGGAATAGACGGGCAAAGTGCCAGAAAGGGCGAATCTAATTATAGATTTGCCCTTTCTGGGGTGTCTGGGGGCAGATGTTAGTAGCCAGGGGGGCACAAAAAAAATGTACCCTCCCTAGGCTATTATTATCTGCCCCCACTCGCTTGCTTTGTCTGTCTGGTGGAGAAAATACAGCGGGAGCCCACGCATTTTTTTTCAATGAATTTACACCTTTAATTAACCCCTACATGTCTGAAATTTTGTACAAATACACTCATGTAATTGTAAGTTCAAACCATATATCAAAATACAGGAAATGACATGGTTAACTGTGTGGAAACAATGTATCATTTCATGTCGGCTTCTGTGATTTCTCAAAAGCCGGCAATTGAATTAGCGGCTATTACAGTATGTAGAAGTCTAGGAACTATAAATATATATATATATATACATGTCACAATTACATATATATATATATATATATATATATATATATATATATATATATATATTCTATGTGTGTATATGTATTGTTTCTATTCTTTATTAAAGCTGTCAGTGTGATTTTACAGTAATGCCAGGGATGAATTAGCGGCTATTATACTATGTAGAAGTGTATGACCTATATATATATTATATATATATTAGATGTATATATATATATATATTATATATATAATTATTTGCTTTTTGTGTACATTTTTTGTTACAATGTGATTTTTACATGACTTTTTACATAGAGATAACTGCTCTATGTAAAACTTCATGTTAAAATCGCATTGCATACAGATGGAAAACTGATGGAAAACTGACAGAAAACGCATGGTGCGATTTAAAATCGCATCAAAATCGCATGCCTTTTTACAACAAATGTACCGTTTTTTTCCTGCAGAAAACGGACCGATTTTTTTCCAGCCAGTGAGTATGAGGCCATATTGTAAAGTTCAACTTATTCTAATATGAAACATTTTTTAGTTCTCTGAATACATATGGTAATATTAAAGGGAATGCATCAACAAGATATTTTTGAATCTGTGAAACACACATTTTAAAATATAAGCGGTACTTTTTTTTCAAATGATTTTCTCATTGTAGATTTTGCATTCTGTCCTGTGAAAAAAAACGTCTATGACAATTATACCTGACCTTCTGTTCTGAGCTGTGAAGAGCAGATCAGAGATTTATTTACAGCAATTTACAGCAGGCACAATTGAATATAAGACACTACAGTCAGAAAATGATCTGTTAACATTTATTTTAAAATATTTGATTTTCTATACTTAAACTTCCATTAACCCCTTCTTGCTGCAGACAATTTCGTCTTTTTTTTCAGTCTCATTTTTTCCTACCCTACTTCCAAGAGCAATAACTTTTATTTTTCAGTCAATAAAAGGGCTGTAAAACTGACCAAGCAATATGATTCTCCAGGTCCCTAAGATTATATAGATACCAAACATGTATAGTTGTTTTTTTATTTAACCCCTTTGCGACATGCGCCGTACTAGTAAGTCAGTAATTCAGCTACATATATAGGCGTTCTGATCATCGCCTATATATAGCAGAGACGATCGGGCTATGGCAGCTTCTAGTCTCCCATGGAGGATCTTGAAGCACGCCAAAGGTAAAAAAAAGTTTTTAAAAAAATGAAAAAATTACAAAAGTTCAAATCACCCTGTTTTCGCCCCATTCAAAATAAAACAATGAAAAAAATCAAACATAGACATATTTGGTATTGCAGTGTTTAGAATCACCCGATATATCAATAAAAAAAAGATTAACCTGATCAGTAAATGGCGTAGCGAGAAAAAAATTCAACCGCCAGAATTACATTTTTTTGGTTGCTGCGACATTGCATTAAAATGCAATAACTGGCGATCAAAAGATCGTATCTGCACGAAAATGGTAACATTAAAAAGTCAGCCCTCAACCTACCCAATATCATGAAAAATGAAGACGCTACGGGTATCGGAAAATGGCACATTTTTTTTTTTAACAAAGTTTGCAATTTTTTTTCACTACTTAGATAAAAAAGAACCTAGACATGTTTGGTGTCTATGAACTCGTAATTACCTAGAGAATCATAACAGCAGGTCTGTTTTAGCATTTAGTGAACATGGTGAAAAAAAAAACAAAACAAGTGTAGGATTGCACTTTTTTTGCTATTTCATAGCACTTGGAATTTTTTTCCTGTTTTTAGTACACGATATGGTAAAACCAATGGTGTCATTCAAAAGTACAACTTATCCCACAAAATACAAGCACTCACATGACCATATTGACTGAAAAATAGAAAAGTTATGGCTCTGGGAATAAGGGGAGTGAAAAACAGAAACACAAAAACAAAAATTAGGTCTTTCATCTACAGATTGAAAACACAAAAAAGCACAGTAAAACCAAAAAATACTCCATTGCAAAAAAATATAACAGTAAACAGCAAGTGCCAATAAAAAGAAGGAAAACACAGAGTATTTGGTTACTACGTTTTTTGCAAAAAATGTATATTAAGCCGCTCTACCAAATGTCAAAGTATACCCATATTAGAGTAGTCCCTGACTAATGTATGTAATCCCTATCTGATGTATTTAAAATGGGCTCACAAAGGAGGGGTGGAGAACTCCCTGGTCTTGTAGAAACAAGAAAACAATTGGTTAAAAACAGAAACATATGAGCCATGCACACAGTGAATGGTTTTACTCTGCTTTTTTGTGTTTTCAGTCTTCTGGTGGTGTGAACAATGTCTCTATAGGCTGTGTGCATGGCTCATGTGTTCCTGTTTTTCTTCCATTTACAGATGCATCAAATTCCATCAAAAATTGTAGTACAACACTTTGATAAATTTGCTGTAAATAAAACACTGCAGCCAGAGGCAAAATGTATTTACCATAAATTGTTCTCATGATGAATTTCTCCCAATTTTCATAAATTTGTCACAAACTGACTTAAATGAAAGGAAAAATCTCCCTTTAAACTAAAATAGTAAAATTTTATCCAGAAAAATGTCCGCTCAGATTGCAATAAGAAGCTCTCGCACAAAGTTTCTTTGGCAGTAAAATAAGAAAGGTACGAGTCTCAAAAAAATGTCAACAACACAACAAATCTAATTGTATTATAAAAAGCCATACATTTTTTAACAACTAAAATATAAAATATAAAATATTGTCACACTTGCTTACTAGTGTTGAGCGATACGATACCGCAAGAATCGGGTATCGGCCGATATTAGCTCTATCGGACTTTCGATACTTAGTTCCGATATTTTCGTCTTATCGGATACCGGAATCGGAATTGTCACTGTCAGTGTCCGTCGGTCGGGTCTGTCAGGAGTCAGCGGCACTTACCTGGCAGAAGATCTCCGGCGGTCACGGGCTGGACTGCTTGATGGCCGCCATCATCTTTCCCCGGCGGTCACATGCAGTTTCTCACGATAACTGCAGTGACTGCTGGGTAATCCCGGCCGTAAAGCAGTCAGTCCGATGACGTCACCGCCGGGGAAGCAGGTAATCAGCTGTGCTGCGTCGAGATGACAGGCTCTGCCTGTCATTGCGATGTAGCAGAGCTGGATCGTCGTGGGACTGTCGTTACTATGGACTGCGTCGGACAGGTGGTATACTGTTGGTTTGTTTTTTTTCTTTTTTTACAGGAGATCGATGGCGTCGCAGGAATGAGAGTACAATAAAATTAATGAAAACTGTGTTGTGTCTTTTATTTCATTAAAATACTTTTTTCTTGCTGTGTCTTTTTTTTTATACATTTAAAAACTTTGGGATTAATAATGGATCGGTGTCTTATTGACACCTCTCCATTATTAACCGGGCTTATTCTCACCGTGCAATCAACGGTGACATTAACCCCTTATTACCCCACTTGCCACCGCTACAGGGCAGTGGGAAGAGCCGGGTAAAGTGCCACAATTGGCACATCTTTTGATGCGCCAAATGTGGGGCTGCTGTAGCCTGGTATTATCAGGCTGTTGAGGGCCAAAATCCATGGGCCTTGACAGTCTTTTAATACCAGGCCGCAGCAGTCTGCATTTTACTTGGCTGGTTAACAAAAATAGGGGGACCCCTACGCCATTTTTTTTTCGAGGGGATCCCCTATTTTTGTTAACCAGCCAAGCTAAGCAGACTGCTGTGGCCTGGTATTATCAGGCTCGCAAGCAGGGTCGGACTGAGGCACCGGGACACCGGAGAAACCTACGGTGGGCCCCAGCTCCTGCGTGGTGGGCCCTGATTTGAAAGGATAGGTCGCGGGGCAGAGGGTGACCCCGCTCTGAGGGGGCCCACCCGGAGCTACGATACAGTTACATTCTGCGGCAGAGCAGGGAGAATCGCTCTCCCTGCTCTGCCGCCCGGAAGCTATGGGGCCTGAACAGGCGTTGGGGGGGCCCGGTGCCAGCAGTGGGCCACCACCCGTCATCGGAGGGTCAGCTGTATCGGCATCCAGCTGATAAAGCTGACCGCATGGAGAGAGAAGGAGCGAGCGCTCCTTCTCTCCCATAATCCCCCTCTCAGCGTATGACAGCGGGCGCAATAACATAACCTGCCGGCGCCCGCTGTCAGACGCTGAGAGGGAGAACAGTGAGCAGCACAGGAGCCGGGAGGTGAGTTTTTTTTTAATTTTTTTTTTAATGGGGGTGCAGTTGAGTCCTGGCTGGAGAAGTCGTCATGTCGGTGTGGGCCAGATGGAAAAGACATGAAAAGTGAACAATTCCATTAGAAAGAACATCAGCGGTAAGTCATTATCTGTACCTGTGCTGTAATCTATTATATGTTCTGTAGGACTGGTATTATTTAACACAGACCATATGGCGGTAATATCAATATTGGTCTTTTTATATATAGATTATTTTGGCCAACAGCGCGGTCATTTGCTGAGGTTCTCTGATGATGGGCCCACTCAGAAGTTTTGCCCCCACTAAACCAAAACCCTAGCTACGCCTATGGCTCTCTCTCTAGTCTTTCTTTCTCGCTCTCTGCTCTTTCCTTCTCGCTCTCTGTTCTTTTTTCTCTCTGTTCTTTCTTTCTCTCTTTTCTTTCTTTCCTCTCTTTCTTTCTCTGTTTGTTCTTTCTCTCCGCTGCTCTTTCTTTCTTTTCCTCAGTACCAGCCACTGTGCCCTCATTACCAGTCAGTGTGATCAGCAGTGCTAAATGGTTACGCTTGGGGCGAGGATATGGGTGTGATTAGCTGTGAAATGGGTGTTGTCGGGGCGTGGCCTAAAATTTTCAGCGGCGCGCAACACGCGCCGCAGCCTTTAATCCTCTTTCCTGTCTTCCAAATTTGGGAGGTATGCTGTATACCTCCCTATAGTGTTGAGCGATATTGCTCGATATCTAAAAATATCGTATCGAAATTGTATCGCCGATAGCACTAAAACGTCGATATCCGATTTCGATACCGGAAGTCCCATGTAGTCTATGGGAACAAAATATCGCAACAAAAAAAAACCTTTCTTTCGTTGTAAACACAAAATATACACACATAGAATGCATATATATATATATACATGTCATTGGACATATATATATACGATATTTTATAGTTTATACACTTCTACATAGTAAAATCGACTCTAATTCAATTGCCGGGTAAAGACGTGACATACCATAAAGTCGACGGGCTCGGTGCCGAGTACCCGAAAACCTCTGGCTCTGTGCGACTCAACTGGGGTCACGAACAGGATTCTGTAGCTCGCTATAAGCGAGTTCTGTGGTCCTGAATTGACTGGTTTTGTGCTTGAGAATTGCTAAAATCATCAAGAATGTATTTGCATTTTTCCGCCATATCTGCGTCACGACGAGGCACTGGTGAAGAAGAAGGGCGTGCTCTTCGTGGGTGTCACTCACTCAGTGGCGTGAAAACGATGGCCGCCCACTGTAAATGGTACTGCAATGTAACATCGTGCCCCACAGCTCTGGAGTTCCGCCTCCTCATCCTCCTCAGTGTGCGGAAACTAACACGAAGGTCCCGCCTCCCTACAAAAGAGGGGCCCTCTCCAGATATGACACATGTGACTTGGCAGAGATGGCTAATGGACACGACGAGCAGAAGTGGGAAGGGATGGAGCAGTCAGAGCTCTCCCCCCACGGAAGCGACCCGATCGCCACAGAATCACCGTTGGGCACCCGGTCTGGAAACCCTCCTACGCTGCAAGAAGCGGCGGATACCCTAAGAGGCCTGGCCCGGCACCGGGAGGAGGTCGCCAGGATGGAAGCCAGCTGGCGTGCCCTAAAACTAAACTTGGAGCGGCACCAATCCCTCTTACCTGAAGTGTCTGTACCGGAAGGTGAGGCACCCGTTCTAGTAGAGGAGTCCTTGCAATGTGATCCGGTTGACGTTGTCGCAGTGGAGGCACCCGTTCCTGCAAAAACCGCAGCACCGTCAGCAGCACCCCAGATCCCGCTGTCTGCCCCTGTCGCTGAGATAGAAGAAGCGACACCCGTCCTCATGGAGGAGGCCGCGCAGGCACCAGAGCACTACCTGCCTGTACCGGAGCCCCGACTGTCATCTGATTTAGAGCCGTCTGCTTCCTCCGCAGGGGAGCGCCGCCAGGACTGGGGGGCGACAGGAGAGCTGCCGCAAACCGGACACTGTAAGCTGCAGTGGAGTGGTGGAGACATGGAGCAGCTGGTGGAGAAGAATTTCAACCGGCGTCAGGAGGAAGAGTGGAGACGTTGGGAGCGGGAAGCAGAGCGACAAAGGGAGCAGCGAGAATCCCTAAAACTTCGCCAACGTCACCTGGAGAAGGACCGGGCAGATAAGGACCGGATGAGAAAGGATAAAGGAACCCTGAGTGAGCCGCGGCGTAAGGGTGCAGTACGGAGCTTTAAATTGAAAGGTGGTTGGGGCTTCATCAAGGAGCCTGGACTTTATTTAGAAGTCTTTGTGACCCGGCGGGACGTGGAGGCTCACCTCCCAGAAGGACACCCGGGGAGGGACCTGTTGCCAGGAGACTTGGTGACTTACACCCGACACTGGGGTTACAATGGGTGGTACGCCCTAAATGTTACCAGGTGCGACCCCTACTCCCCAGTGTGTCAGGAACCTGTGAGACCCTCGAAGCCTTCAGCCTCCCACATCCAGGCCTCTGCAAAAGTGCCCACCCCATGCCGTAAATCTCCCCAGCCTCCCTCAGTGGTCTCCTCAGCAGCCCCAGCTATGGACATGATAAGTATAGCTGGCCCGTACCCGGCCCCTGTTAGGCACCCTGGGGTTCGTACAGTCCGGGACATAGGGCTCCAGAACCGGAGGGAGATGAAAGAGGTGGCCACACAGACCCAGATAGCGGGTCACGACGTCACTGTACAGGCCACACGACGTCATCAGGTCCTGGTGGTCCTTGGTGCCTCGGATGTTTGGCAATCTCAAGAAGAGTACCAGGTGGTACCTGGAAGAGGCCAGCCAAAGAAGTCTAAATAACCCGGACAGAGTCCCTGTATGTAAATAGTTAACTTGTTTATGTACCCGGACGGGTGAATGTTCAAAAAAAAATTTTTTAATTTAATAAAAAAAAAAAAAACACAGTTTTCATTTCTTTTATTACTGTCTCATCCTGCTGCGACGCCATCGATCTGTAAAAAAAATGAAAAAAAAAAAAAAAAAAGTATACCACCTGACCGACGCAGTCCATAGTAACGAGTGTCCCACGACGATCCAGCTCTGCTACATCAGAATGACAGGCAGAGCCTGTCATCCCGGCGCAGCACAGCTGATTACCTGCTTCCCCGGCGGTGACGTCATCGGACTGACTGCTTTACGGCCGGGATTACCCTGCAGTCACTGCAGTTATCGCGAAAAACTGCATGTGACCGCCAGGGAGAAGATAATGGCGGCCATCAAGCAGTCCAGGACGTGACCGCCGGAGATCTTCTGCCAGGTAAGTGCCGCTGACTCCTGACAGACCCGACCGACGGACACTCACAGTGACAGTGACAAATCCGATTCCGGTATTCGATAAGACGAAAATATCGAAACGAATTATCGAAAGGCCGATAGAGCTAATATCGGCCGATAGCCGATATTTGCATTATCGTATCGCTCAACACTACTCCCTACAACTTCTGGCCATGCTCCTGATGAGCGCGACGGATGGTCTCGTGAGGGATCTCCTCCCACACCTGGACTAAAGCATCCACCAACTCCTTGTCATGGGTGCATCGCCACGAAGATCGTCGCGATTGCACATTCTGACTTCTCACAGCTGAGCTGCTGTTTCTTTGTGTTTGGTAATGAGAGAGTTAATTTTATCTAGCTGTTTGCTAAGACTAGGTCCAGCCTCGCCCGGCTGCTTTGGATTATGTTCTAATTAGTTTCCTTTATATTCCTGCCAGTCTGGGTGTTGGATGCCGGTGAAAGCATTCATATAGTTTAGCAGACTGGATCGGTTCTGGGAATACTTAAGCTAAGAGCTCCTTAGTTGTTTTTACTCTTACAGCTTATAGTTTATCTCTGAGACCTAAGGTGTTCCTACTGTGTGTGAGTGTTGTATGTAAGACTTTATTTACTTTATTTCTTATCTTTCTTGTATGTCTTTCTGTTCATTAACCGTTACCCGGTCATTCCCTTTGGTGGTATTCAGGGTCCTTCTTAGGACTAGAATACAGTTGGCAGGGATTGATAGGAGACAGGGTTTACGCTGGTGGCCTGGACCTCTGTACCTTTAACAGTACCTCCAGGTTGAGGGATTAGTTAGGACCCCAGTTAGGGTCAGCTTAGACCCCGGTCACCCTCTAGCCGGAGACAGCGTATAACGGATTCCGTTTTGACCCACTGGACTTTCTGTCAGGTAAATCTATGTTATCATATAGCTATGCGCATGTTATATAGTATGTTGCCCTTTTGATATAGATTATTGTCATCACATATATATATCTGCTATACAGCGTGACATTTTCACCGGCCAATACTAAAGATTCTCCCCAGCTATCATGGATCCAGTAGCCCAGCTGGCCCGGCAGTTGCAGGGATTGTCCATGGAGTTGGCAGACATTAAGTCCAAGGTTTTGTCCCCCCCGGAGCAAACCAGATCTGAACCTAAGGTTGCTCTCCCGGACAGGTTCACTGGTGGGCGGGACAAATTTTTTACTTTCCGGGAGGCATGTAAATTGTACTTTCGGCTGCGGCCTCGGTCATCTGGGAGTGAAGAGCAGAGGGTGGGAATTGTTATCTCGCTCTTACAAGGGGACCCTCAATCTTGGGCGTTCTCTATTCCTCCAGGCTCCCCAGATCTCCAGTCAGTGGATCGATTTTTTACTGCCCTGGGTCTGGTATATGATGATCCGGATCGAGTCTCCCTTGCTGAAACAAGGTTACGTAAAATACGGCAAGGAAATCGTCCAGCGGAGGAATATTCTTCTGAGTTCCGTAGATGGGCAACAGATACTCAGTGGAATGACCCAGCTCTTAGGAGCCAGTTTTGTCAAGGGTTGTCTGACAAATTAAAAGATGTGTTGGCTCAGTATGATTCTCCTCCATCACTGGAGGCTGCTATGGCCCTCGCTATTCGCATTGATAGACGTCTTCGGGGAAGACGCGAGGTAACTCCGCCCCCCGTGATGACTCCACCTACTACTAAAGTCCCTTATACTGAGGTTCCCTGGTCTGTTCTGAGGAACCCATGCAGTTGGGAGGGACATCATTTTGTAGGAGGGAATCAGCGGTGAGCCGCAAGACTAGAAGGTGTTTCTTTTGCGGGAGAGAGGGACATTTTGTTGGGGGGTGTCCAACCCGGACCTCTTTGAACCAAGGAGTTAACCTGGGAGTGTGTATTTCGTCCCCAAATCCCTCTCAGTTTCTCGTGCCTGCGGAGGTGGTGATTGGTACTAGAACTGAGAGGATTTCTGTTTTTCTTGATAGTGGGTCCGGGGCTAATCTGGTGGACACTCGGTTTGCCCAGGTGCATGGTATGCAACTGAGTGTATTGGCCAAACCGGTCCCTATACTCTCTATTGATTCTAGACCTCTTGGTCAAGGTAGCTTGGTACAAGCTGTTCATAACATAGATCTTCGAGTAGGGGCAATACATAAAGAGCAATTGTCTTGTTATGTGTTGGAGGGTCTGCCTGCTCCTATTGTGTTGGGACTTCCTTGGTTGGCTAAACATAACCCAGTGATTGATTGGCAATCCAGAAAGATAAGCCAGTGGGGTGAATTTTGCAAGAATAACTGTATGAGCACGGTCATCGGTGCGGTTGTGCCTAGGACTTTGCCTCCTTTTCTGGAGGACTTTTGGGAGAAGTTCTCAGAGGAGGGGTGTAAGGAGTTACCTCCTCATCGCACATATGACTGCTCAATAAAGTTGCTTCCTGATGCCTTATCTCGTACTTTCCCAGAGGTCGGGAAGACGGATGATCCGGTTCCTATTCCTCAGGAGGGAGTTGTAGTGTCAGCTGTATGCTCTGAGCTTGAGGGGGAGGTATTGGGGGCTCAGGGGGACGCCCCTGTGGGACTTCCAGGGAGACTGATAGTTCCAGATCGCTTAAGACTGAAGGTTACGGAGAACCCTTACAAACGGATGGCTGATAGGAGGAGAGTTTCTGGTCTAGATCTGAAGGTGAACGATCTGGTGTGGTTGTCTACCAGGAATATAAAACTTAAAGTTCCCTCCTGGAGGTTGGGTCCCAGATTCATCGGGCCATACAGGATCAGTTCCATAATTAATCCTGTGGCATTTCGTCTGGACCTCCCTCCTACGTTTAAAATTCATAATGTGTTTCACAAGTCATTACTTAAAAAGTATGTGGCACCAGTCATACCGTCACCTCTACCTCCTCCTTCAGTGGTAGTCAATGATAACGTGGAAGTTCATTGGAGGGGGTATGGTCCTGAGGAGAGGACGTGGGTCCCTGCGTCTGATGATAACGCAGATCGATTGGTTCGGACCTTTCACACAATTTACCCGGACAGACCTGGTCATGAGGGTCCGGAGGCCCCTCGTAGAAGGGGGGGTACTGTCATGGGTGCATCGCCACGAAGATCGTCGCGATTGCACATTCTGACTTCTCACAGCTGAGCTGCTGTTTCTTTGTGTTTGGTAATGAGAGAGTTAATTTTATCTAGCTCTTTGCTAAGACTAGGTCCAGCCTCGCCCGGCTGCTTTGGATTATGTTCTAATTAGTTTCCTTTATATTCCTGCCAGTCTGGGTGTTGGATGCCGGTGAAAGCATTCATATAGTTTAGCAGACTGGATCGGTTCTGGGAATACTTAAGCTAAGAGCTCCTTAGTTGTTTTTACTCTTACAGCTTATAGTTTATCTCTGAGACCTAAGGTGTTCCTACTGTGTGTGAGTGTTGTATGTAAGACTTTATTTACTTTATTTCTTATCTTTCTTGTATGTCTTTCTGTTCATTAACCGTTACCCGGTCATTCCCTTTGGTGGTATTCAGGGTCCTTCTTAGGACTAGAATACAGTTGGCAGGGATTGATAGGAGACAGGGTTTACGCTGGTGGCCTGGACCTCTGTACCTTTAACAGTACCTCCAGGTTGAGGGATTAGTTAGGACCCCAGTTAGGGTCAGCTTAGACCCCGGTCACCCTCTAGCCGGAGACAGCGTATAACGGATTCCGTTTTGACCCACTGGACTTTCTGTCAGGTAAATCTATGTTATCATATAGCTATGCGCATGTTATATAGTATGTTGCCCTTTTGATATAGATTATTGTCATCACATATATATATCTGCTATACAGCGTGACACTCCTGCACAGTCTGTGGTGCAACGTGGCATGGCCTAAAATTTTCTGCAGCATGCACAGCGTGCCACAGCCTTTGTCCCTCTTTCCCTTATTCAAAGGTTGGGAAGTATGATGTTGGGCTGCAAGAATATATTTTCTCTGGTGGGCCCAAAGGTACTCCAGTCCGACGCTGCTGGCAAGGTCCATGTATGTTGGCTCCTTAACAGCCTTAAATACCATGCCTCAGCAGCAGGGGCGTACATATAAATCATGGGGCCCCATAGCAAAAGTCTGAATGTTCCCCACCCCCCCAAAAAAAAAACCCAGAGGCA
The DNA here is from genome assembly GCA_033576555.1 of Oophaga sylvatica. NCBI lineage: Eukaryota > Metazoa > Chordata > Amphibia > Anura > Dendrobatidae > Oophaga > Oophaga sylvatica. The sequence goes on from JARQOD010000006.1 coordinate 53,282,562, forward strand.
TTGTAAATGTAAAGTGCCAGCACAGTGAGGGAAGTTGAGTCGCACAGAGACAGTGGTTTTGGGGGTACTCGGCACCGATCACGTCGACTTCTATGGGGGATGTCACGAGTAGCACAGCTCGGTCCGTGACCTGGGCGATCACTGGAATGTGGGATATTTCCAGGGGATGATAGAATGTTCGTGTAGTTTGTCGTGACGCCACCTGTAGTACCTGGTCAGGGTGTCCAGCGCTGCTGTGCAGGTCCTCTGGAAGGGATGGTGTAGTGCAGGTAGGTGAAAAGTCTTCTACAGGTAACACGCTATCCTTCCAGGGCAGATAGATGTGAGATAGAGCAATGGTGCAAAGTGATGTAGCAGAGTGGACTATGCGACGTAGTAAGAAAGCAGGAAACACTTCAAGTTAAACGTTGCATAATAAAATTTTTAATAATAACATTACAAAAGTGCAAATAGCATTAGTGCCGAAGTTCGTGGAGACTTCTTAGGACTACCCCCACCGGGGTAACTTCACAGTGTCCTTTACTTGTGCTTGTGGAGGACCCGCTCCAAACCTCCAACTGTGGTCTTGGGTGGGCTGCAAGACTTTCCTTGAGCAGACCTCACTTTCAGCCACACCAAACGGGTTTTTAGTTTCTGAGGTAGTTGAAAATAGTGCACAGTTAAGTTTTTTGTAAAACCAAGATGGAGCACCGAAGTGCCAACTATTTACAGAAAAGTTTGTGAGCCAGTACAGTTCATGGCTTCAAAGTTCAACATTTTCATTACATTGAAACACCATTACCCAACCTGGGTATATTAAGGCAACAATAAACTTGTTCTTCTGAACATTCACCCGTCCGGGTACATCAAACCATTACCCAACCTGGGTATATTAAGGCAACAATAAACTTCTTTTTATGAACATTCACCCGTACGGGTACTACATCAATAATTTAACTATTTACATACAGAGACCCTGTCCGGGTTATTTAGACTTCTTTGGCTGGCCTCTTACAGGTACCACCTGGTACTGTTCTGGAGCTTGCCAAACATCCGTGACAGGAGGGTCCACCCAGACCTGATGACGTCGTGTGGCCTGTACAGTGACGTCGTGACCCGCTATCTTGGTCTGTGTGGCCACCTCTTTCGTCTCCCTCCGGGTCTGGACCCCTATGTCCCAGACCGTACGAACCCCAGGGGCCTAACAGGCGCCGGGTACGGGCCAGCTATCATTATCATGTCCATAGCTGGGGCTGCTGAGGAGACCACTGAGGGAGGCTGGGGAGATTTACGGCGTGGGGTGGGCACTTGTGCAGAGGCCTGGTTGGGGGAGGCTGAAGGCTCGTAGGGTCTGTCAGTTTCCTGACACTCTGGGGAGTAGGGGTCGCACCTGGTAACATTTAGGGCGTACCATCCATTGTAACCCCAGTGTCGGGTGTAAGTCACCAAGTCTCCTGGCAACAGGTCCCTCCCCGGGTGTCCTTCTGGGAGGTGAGCCTCCACGTCCCGCCGGGTTACAAAAACTTCTAAATAAAGTCCAGGCTCCTGGATGAAGCCCCAACCACCTTTTAACTTAAAGTTCCGTACTGCACCCTTACGCCGCGGCTCCCTCACCGTACTTTTATCCTTTCTCATACGTGCCTTCTCTGCCAGGTCCTTCTCCAGGTGACGTTGCCGAAGCTTTTGGGATTCTCGCTGCTCCCTTTGTCGCTCTGCTTCCCTCTCCCGACGTCTCCACTCTTCCTCCTGACGCCGGTTGTAATTCTCCTCCACCAGCAGCTCCATGTCTCCACCATCAAACGCCAGCTTACGATGTCCGGTTTGCGGCAGCTCTCCTGGCGCCCCCCAGTCCTGGCGGCGCTCACCTGTGGCGGAAGCAGCCGGCTCTGGAACAGATGATGGTCGGGGCTCCGGTACAGGCAGGTAGAGCTCTGGTGCCTGCGCGGCCTCCTCCATGAGGACGGGTGTCGCTTCTTCTGCCTCAGCGACGGGGGCAGACAGCGGGATCTGGGGTGCTGGTGCGGCGTTTTCTGCAGGAACGGGTGCCTCCACTGTGATACTGGCAACCGGTTCAGATTGCAAGGGCTGGGATGCCCGCACGGCCTCCTGTACTGGAACGGGTGCGTCCACTGAGATACTGTCAACCGGTTCAGATTGCAAGGGCTGGGATGCCCGCACGGCCTCCTCTACTGGAACGGGTGCCTCCACTGAGATACTGTCAACCGGTTCAGATTGCAAGGGCTGGGATGCCCGCACGGCCTCCTCTACTGGAACGGGTGCCTCACCTTCCGGTACAGACACTTCAGGGGGTAAGAGGGATTGGCGCCGCTCCAATTGTAGTTTTAGGGCCCGCCAGCTCACTTCCATCCTGGCGACCTCCTCCCGGTGCCGGGCCAGGTCTCTCAGGGTATTCTCCGCTTCTTCCAGCGTAGGAGGGTTTCCAGGCCGGGTGCCAAACGGTGGCTCCGTGGCGATCGGGTCGCTTCTGTGGGGGGAGAGCTCGGACCCCTCCATCCCTTCCCACTTCTGCTCATGTCCGTTCACCATCTCTGCCAAGTCACATGTGTCATTAGCATCAGGAGAGGCGCCATCTTTTGTAGGGAGGCGGGACCTTTGCGTTCGTTTCCGCCCACTGAGGAGGATGAGGAGGCGGAACTCCAGAGCTGTGGGGCACGATCTTACATTGCAGTAACATTTAGAGTGTGCGGACATCGTTTTCGCGCCACGGAGTGAGTGTACGCCCACGAGAGCACGCCCTTATTCTTCACCTGTGCCTCGTGGCGCAGATATGACGGAAAAATGGCAAATACAGTCTATGATGATTTTTGCAATTCTCAAGCAAAAAAACAGTTCAATTAAGGCACACAGGACTCGCTTATAGCGAGCTTCTGAATCCTGTTCGTGACGCCAAAGTTGAGTCGCACAGAGCCACAGGTTTTGGGGGTACTCGGCACCAAGCCCGTCGACTTCTATGGAGGATGTGACGGGTAGCACAGCTATGTCCGTGCCCTGGTCGCTCACTGGAATGTGGGATATTTCCAGGGGATGATAGAATGTTTGTGTAGTTTGTCGTGACGCCACCTGTAGTACCTGGTCAGGGTGACCAGCGCTGCTGTGCAGGTCCTCTGGCAGGGATGGTGTAGTGCAGTTAGGTGATAAGTCTTGTACAGGTAAGACGGTATCCTTCCAGGGCAGATAGATGTGAGATAGAGCAATGGTGCAGAGTGATGTAGCAGAGTGGAGTATGCGACGTAGTAAGAAAGCAGGAAAGGAAACAATTCTTACTACAAAGACATGCAGCATAAGGCTGCCTCAACCCCTCCCATCCAAATAGCTACACCCTGTTCTAACCAGCCTGAGCTAGACCATCCCATTGGGTCCGCCTACACTCAGCTGGCATAGTGTACTGTTGAATGCAGTGGTTGGAGTCAATGGGGTGTTTCCTCCTTACCTGAGACTAAGTTGTCACACCGCTGGGTGCGATGCAACATCTCTGTGGCGACTGGACCCTAGGGTGCTTCTGTCTTTTCACAAATGCCGGCTTTACCCGGCAATTGAATCAGAGGCTATTTTACTATGTAGAAGTGAATAAACTATAAATATATGTATATATATATATGTCACAATGACATGTATATATATATATATGTATTCTAAGTGTGTATATTTTGTGTTTACAAGGAAAGAAAGGTGTTTTTTTAGTTGCGATATTTTGTTCCCATAGACTTACATGGGACTTCCGGTATCGGAATCGGATATCGCCGATATTTAGTGATATCGGCGATACCATTCCGATCCGATATTTTTAGATATCGAGCAGTATCGCTCAACACTATTGCTTACCTTAACAATCATGTTGCCTGGCAATTGTTACCACACAATGAAGGTTATGAAAACAAAACCCCAAAACAATGGCAGATTTGCTTTTTTTCACTATTACATGCTATTTGAATTTTTTTCCATTTTTTAGTATATGATATGATAAAATAAATGGTGTTGTTTAAAACTACAACTCATCCTGCAAATAACAAGCCTTTATAGGATTGTCAGTAGAAAAATAAAAAAAAATTGTGGCTCTTATAAGAAGGTGATGAAAAAACAAGAAGGGTTAATGTCAATTGCCATACCACTAACACTATAGGACATTTCAATACTTACTGACAGGGTTCCCCACAGACAGCAGCTGATTGTTGGTGGTTCCAGCAAGCAAACACTGCAAAAATCTGCCTTTTGTTAAAGGATCCACTCCAAAAATAAGAGATAGGTTTAAGCAAACGAGGAAGCTTCTGCATGGTAGCTGAGTTACAAATTAAAGCGCTTGTCCAGTACTTTAATATCGATGACCTATCCTTTGGCATAGGTTATATTACCATATTAGTGGGGCTTCAACACCATGCACCCCACAGCCGATCAGCTGTTCCTGATGCCGACTGGATGTGATCAGATGTAGAGCAGTACATACTGTACATCACAGCTCCATCAACTGCATAGTGTCAGAAGTATTGATACACTAGATCCACCCATAATATTTTGTACAGGGGCAGATGACAGTGCTTGTGTCCACTACGCACTGCAGTTGGTGGAGCTGTGCTGTGCAGCTCCGCAACTGATCACATCAGGTCACCGCCATCATTAATAACAACTCATTAATAACAACTGTTTGGAGGGTGTGCCGGGTGTCTTACCCCCACAGATCTGATATTGATGTTCTATCCTAAGGATAGGACTGTTGTGAATGTGTTAGAAATGAATTCTGAGCAGAAGCTCCCTCTGGTGGTTACAAACAGTACTGAACCATTCAATGAGGATTGGCAATCAGGAATCACAGACTGGCTGGATATAAGGGAGGTTCCCTCCCATCATGGTTGCCGGTGATCAATTGTTCTTCTCAACGTTGTTTCCTGGTTCACTTGGAAGCTTGCTGAGTCTTGTCTCTTCTCCTGCTCTCAGATAAGATATTTTCTGCTTTTTGTTTTTGTGCTTACCATTTGCATATTTCTCTGCATTTCTGTGAGGTTAGCCAGGTTTCCCCCTCTGGGGGGCTTGGGCTCCTCTCAGTTTCTCTGGAGCCACTGTTATTTTTTTTTTGCCTTTTCCAGTTTCTTCAGTGGTTGCGGCTTAGTTTTGTTACACCAGAGAACTAATTTAGGTGGTAGAGGTCGTGTGATCTCAGGTGGTTATGCAATTAGTAGCGTTGGTATTTTTTAGGGTTTTTTTGGATTGCAGTAAGTATCCTTCTTATCCTTTTCTGTCTAGGCAGATTGGACCCCAACGTTTGTTCATACTATTTTCTGTCTGTGTCTGTATTTTCTCTTGTCTAACCGCCATTACATGTTTGGGGGCTTCCTTTGTTCTTTGGGGATCTGCTCCGGGGCAGATAGCTTTCCTCTTTCTATCTTTAGGTGTAGTTAACCTCTCAGGCTGTGACGAGGCGTCTAGGACCAACGTAGGAACGCTCCACGGCTGCCTTTAGTTGTGGTGGTTAGTCAGGGTACTGCAATCCAGTAGATTCCAACCTCTCTGGTGTATTGCCGTTTTTGCCTGCTCTCCTCAGCTACCAAATCATAACAGTATCACGGCCAAACTGAAAATTATATGGTACTCACAGAAGGGAAAAATAGTAAAAAGGAAAAAAAAGGGGGAATTGTCAGATTTTTTTTTTCTCTGTTTGTTGCATTTTTTCCCTCATTTTCTCTGGGTGCTGAGGAGGAATTTTTTTTTCTCTCACTGGAGTTTGCACAGTTGTCTGGCCGTGTGGATCAGCTTGCCACTGAAGTTCGGAGTATTGCTACCTATCTTGCAGGGTTGCCGGTTGTGGAACCTAGGATCCCCATGCCAGATTTATTTTTGGAGGATCGAGCTAAATTTCTGAATTTCAAAAATAACTGTAAGTTGTTTTTTGCCTTAAAACCTAAGTCCTCAGAGAACGCAGCACAGCAGATTCAAATTGTCATCTCTCTCCTGCGCAGCGATCCTCAAGATTGGGCTTTTTCCCTGACACCTGGGGACCCTGTTTTGAGTAATGTTGATGCATTTTTTCTGGCTCTGGGGTTATTGTACGATGAACCTAATGTCACTGATAAAGCTGAAAAAACCTTGTTGGCATTAAATCAGGGGCTTGAGGACGCTGATTTGAACTGTCAGAAATTCCGAAAGTGGGCAGTCCTGACCAAATGGAATGATGATGCTTTGGCAGCCCTTTTTCGGAAGGGTCTGTCAGAGAATGTAAAAGATGTTATGGTGGGTTTCCCTGCTCCCTCTGGTCTCAATGATTCTATGTCATTAGCGATTCAAATTGACAGACGTTTGCGTGAGCGTAGAGGTATGCGTGGAATAGTGTTGCCTTGTGAACCAGCTTCTGAACCCATGCAGTGTGATAGAGTGGCTTCTGGGGCACAGCGTCATGAGTTTAGAAAACGCGATGGGTTATGTTTCTACTGTGGTGATGCCTCTCATGCTATTTCAGTCTGCCCTAAGCGGGGAAGACGTTTTGCACGCTCAGTTGTCTTGGGTAGTGTTCAGACTAAATTTCTGTTGACTGTTACCCTGATTTGCTCCCTGTCCACATTTTCTGCTCAGGCTTTTGTTGATTCGGGAGCAGCTATTAACCTGATGGATTTTGATTTTGCTAAATGTTGTGGGTTTCCCTTGATACCCCTACGGAAGTCTATTCCCCTACTGGGGATTGATTCTACCCCTTTGGCTGAGAATAAACCCCAGTTATCTACTCAGGTGATAATGAGGGTTGAACCTGATCATCAGGAGAGTTGAAAATTTTTGGTGCTGTATAATCTGCATGACATTATTGTACTAGGTTACAGTCTCATAATCCTGTTTTGGATTGGAAATCTGTGTCTGTAACCAGTTGGGGCTGCCAATGTGTTAATGCCAACACTCCTGTTTTTTCTGCCTCCCCCAGGCTCAGGATGTTCCTGACTTTTTGACTGATTTTTCTGATGTGTTTAGCGAAAGTAAATCTCCATCCTTGCCCCCCATAGGAGCTATGACTGCGCTATTGAATTAGTGCCTGGTAGTAAATTCCCTAAAGGTCGCCTTTTTAACTTGTCTGTACCTGAACATGACGCTATGCGGTCTTATATCAAGCAGTCATTGGAGAAGGGTCATATCAGACCATCCTCTTCACCCTTGGGTGCCGGTTTTCTCTTTGTGGCCAAAAAGGATGGTTCATTAAGGCCGTGTATTGATTATCGTCTCTTGAACAATATCACTGTGAAATATCAATATCCGTTACCCTTGATTTCTGACCTGTTTTCCAGGGTGAAAAGTGCTACTTGGTTTACCAAGCTTGACCTCAGGGGGGCGTATAACCTTATTCGCATTAAGCACGGGGATGAATGGAAGACGGCGTTTAATACCCCAGAGGGGCATTTTGAGTACCTAGTGATGCCCTTTGGGCTCACTAATGCTCCTTCCATTTTCCAGTCCTTCATGAATGACATTTTCAGGGATTTTGTGGATACATTTCTGATTGTTTATTTGGATGATATCTTGATTTTTTCCAATGACTGGGACTCTCATGTGAAACATGTTCAGACTGTGTTCCAGATTTTGAGAGAGAATGCTCTGTATGTGAAGGGATCAAAGTGTCTTTTTGGCGTACAGAGGATCTAATTTCTGGGATTCATTTTGTCCCCATCTGTTATTGAAATGGACACGGTCAAGGTTCAGGCCATCTGTGATTGGGTCCAACCTAATTCATTAAAGGCTCTTCAGAGATTCTTGGGTTTTGCCAATTTTTATCATAAATTTATTTGTAATTTCTCTGATATTGTTAAACCATTGACTGATTTGACCAAAAAGGGTTCTGATGTGGTGAATTGGCCTCCTGAGGCAGTCTCTGCGTTTCAGGAACTTAAGCAGAGATTCACTTCTGCTCCTGTTCTATGGCAGCCTGATGTTTCTCTGCCATTTCAGGTGGAGGTTGATGCCTCTGAAATTGGGGCAGGTGCCGTTTTGTCCCAAAGAGATCCTGAGACCTCTAAAAGTAACCCTTGTGCCTTTTTCTCTCGAAAATTTTCTCCAACTGAACGTAATTATGTTGTGGGTAATCGGGAGTTATTGGCCATGAAGTGGGCTTTTGAAGAGTGGAGACATTGGCTGGAGGGAGCCAAACATCAGGTGGTGGTTCTCACGGACCATAAGAATCTGGTTTATCTGGAATCAGCCAAGCGACTTAATCCTAGACAGGCCAGGTGGGCATTGTTTTTCACACGTTTTAATTTTGTGGTTTCCTTTCTTCCTGGCACTAAGAATGTTAAGGCGGATGCCCTCTCGAGGAGTTTCCTTGCGGACTCTCCTGAGTTATCTGATCCTGCTGTTATTTTGAAAGAGGGTGTAGTTCTTTCCGCCATCTCGCCCAATTTGAGACTGGCTCTGGAAGGGTGTCAGGAGGATAAACCCAAGCGCTGTCCTATTGGGAAATTGTTTGTCCCAGACCGGTGGAAAAAGAGTGTGATGTCTGAGATTCATTGTACCGCGTTGGCCGGTCATCCCGGAATTTTTGGTACCAGAGACTTGGTTAGTCGGTCCTTTTGGCCTACTTTGTCTCGTGACGTCAGGGAATTTGTGCAGTCCTGCGGGACTTGCTCTCGCTCCAAGCCTTGCTCTCGCTCTAGTGGTTTGTTGATGCCATTGCCTGTGCCCAAGAGACCATGGACCCATATCTCTATGGATTTTATTTCCGACCTCCCTGTTTCTCAGAGAATGACCGTTATCTGGGTGATTTGTGATAGGTTTTCCAAAATGATACATCTTGTGCCATTACCTAAGTTGCCTTCCTCCTCCGAATTGGTGCCTTTGTTCCTTCAGCACGTGGTTCGTTTTCATGGCATTCCTGAGAACATTGTGTCTGACAGAGGAGTCCAGTTTGTTTCCAGATATTGGAGGACTTTTTGTTCTAAACTTGGTGTTCAATTGTCTTTCTCCTCGGCTTTTCATCCTCAGACCAATGGACAAACTGAGAGAACAAACCAGACATTGGAGACTTATCTGAGATGCTTTGTGTCTGCTGATCAAGATGACTGGGTCTCTTTTTTGCCTTTGGCTGAGTTCGCTCTGAATAATAGGGCTAGCTCTGCCACTTTGATGTTTCACCCTCGATTTTCTTCGGGACAGACGGAGGCTTCTGTCTGTCCAGGTGTTGACTCTGTTGTGGAGTGTATGCAGCAGATTTGTGACCAGGTAGTGGAGAGGTTGTCCCTCTCTCAGGAGAGGGCCCAGCGGTTTGCCAACCGGCATAGGACTGATGGTCCTCGGTGTGAAGCGGGGGACTTGGTCTGGTTGTCCTCAAGAAATATCCCTATGAGAGTTGCATCTCCTAAGTTTAAGCCTAGGTTCATTGGACCTTATAAGATCATGGAGATTCTTAATCCTGTTTCCTTTCGTTTACTTCTTCCAGGGACATTTAAGATCCATAACGTGTTCCACAAGTCCTTATTGAAGAGGTTTGTCGAGCCAGTGGTTCCTATGGCTGCGCCTCCTGACCCTGTTTTGGTTGAGGGCAATCTGGAGTATGTGGTTGAGAAAATATTGGATTCTCATTTTTCTAGACGGAAACTCCAGTATTTGGTTAAGTGGAGAGGTTATGGTCAGGAGGACAATTCTTGGGTGTTTGCTTCGGACATCCATGCTAGGAGACTGATCTGTGCATATCACAGAGCTCATCCTGACCGACCTGGTTGCACAAATGAGGGTTCGGTGACCCCTCCTCAAGGGGGGGGTACTGTTGTGAATGTGTTAGAAATGAATTTTGAGCAGAAGCTCCCTCCGGTGGTTACAAACAGTACTGAACCATTCAATGAGGATTGGCAATCAGGAATCACAGACTGGCTGGATATAATGGAGGTTCCCTCCCATCATGGTTGCCGGTGATCAATTGTTCTTCTCAACGTTGTTTCCTGGTTCACTTGGAAGCTTGCTGAGTCTTGCCTCTTCTCCTGCTCTCAGATAAGATATTTTCTGTTTTTTGTTTTTGTGCTTACCATTTGCATATTTCTCTGCATTTCTGTGAGGTTAGCCAGGTTTCCCCCCTCCGGGGGGCTTGGGCTCCTCTCAATTTCTTTGGAGCCACTGTTATTTGTTCTTTTGCCTTTTTAAGTTTCTTCAGTGGTTGCTTCTTAGTTTTGTTACACCAGAGAACTAATTTAGGTGGTAGAGGTCGTGTGATCTCAGATGTTTTTACAATTAGTAGCGTTGGTATTTTTTAGGGTTTTTTTGGATTGCAGTAAGTATCCTTCCTATCCTTTTCTGTCTAGGCAGATTGGGCCCCAACGTTTGCTCATACTATTTTCTGTCTGTGTCTGTATTTGCTCTTGTCTAACCGCCATTACATGTTTGGGGGCTTCCTATGTTCTTTGGGGATCTGCTCCGGGGCAGATAGCTTTCCTCTTTCTATCTTTAGGTTTAGTTAACCTCTCAGGCTGTGACGAGGCGTCTAGGACCAACGTAGGAACGCTCCACGGCTGCCTTTAGTTGTGGTGGTTAGTCAGGGTACTGCAATCCAGTAGATTCCAACCTCTCTGGTGTATTGCCGTTTTTGCCTGCTCTCCTCAGCTACCAAATCATAACATAGGACATTAATATTAAACTGCCTGACAACTCTTTTAATTTGTTCTATTTCAAAGGTAACTGTACTTTCAAATAACTTTTCAGAATATTTCAGAATAATATGTCTTACTGTGTGTTTATACATAAGGAATATGGCAATTTATGGCCCTTATGTTACTTATAGCTTGCATCCTCACCAATTTAGTCCTCTGCATGCTCTATATGTAGTTTCTAATCCACAGGGAGCTGGGGAGAGAACTGTCATGACTTCTCTCATACATATCACAGCAAATTGAGGGTTATGCCTGCCCTGCATTCACTTTTTATCTCACAGAGACGAGCTGCAGCATCATTGAGGACATTATACAGCAGAGCTGAACTGTCTTTATCTGAATCAAGCTCTTAATTGTGGTAAAACACTTGTAACAAAGCTCTGCACAATGTTTTTGTATCTCCCTCTCTTCTGTTCCCTTCCCTGCATTTCCCTTCTCCTCCCCTCCTCCCTGTCCATAGAAGATAATGGCCTGTGTCACATCACATGACATCTGCAGTATGTTTCCTACAAGCAAGGTGAACTTGAACTGCTTTTTCATCGTGAATGACAAGTTTAGGAGACAGTGGGAGGGAAAGAAGTGTCTGATAAGTGGGGAAAGAAGCTGATTTCTCTGATGACATTGCAATGTTTTGCAACATTTCTGATAAAAGCCTGTACTATTCATTTATGCTGTTTGTTGAAAGTACAGTTCATTTTTAACTCTTATTATGAACCATTAGGCATCCCAGCCACCCAGCAAAATTACAACAGTGTTTGATAATCCAGAACCTTGGTGGTCAAAAGCATCCAAGTTCTTCATATTTTTATCACATTTATATTGCCAGAACAAATTACACTGCTTTTTATGATTGCACTAATGTACTTCAGTCCTGTTCCTAAAGCATTGCATAATACGCTTAAAAGACAAATATATATTTACCAAAATTTCTTCTTCTTCACTGTTGATGTCAATAGGGGGTCTTCTATCCAGCAGCTGAAAAATCCATTCAGCTGATAATTTTATTTTTCCAAAATCTATTGTAAAATCTTCGGACTGCGCCACTTGTATTGAAGAAATTGCAATTGCCTGACATATTCTAGAAGGAGACACATTAAAAGTAATCCATCAATAACAAGTTAACATAAAAGTACAGGTAATGCATACTGTAGTGACAAATATATACCTCTTCTTGCATTTATCCATAACGTCTCATGAACAGTCCTACAACTTATTGCCATCAAAAAAGTATTTTTCACTGCACAACAGTTATTCGGCTACAAAATGTGCTGGAAATTGCAGCAGAGCCACATTCAAGTAAACAGTGCCACTTAACATGTCGTCTATTTCATAATTAGACATACAATGATTAACCCCTTTACCACCGAAGGTGGTTTGCATGTTAATGACCGGGCCAGTTTTTGCAATTCTGACCACTGTCATTTTATGAGGTAATAACTCTGGAACACTTCAACGGATCCCAGTGATTCTGAGACTTTTTCGTGACATATTGTACTTAATAGTGGTAAAATTTCTTTGGTATGACTTGCTTTTATTTGTGAAGAAAACGGAAATTTGGCAAAAATTTCGCAATTTTCCAACTTTGAATTTTCATGCCCTTAAATCACAAAGATATGTCACACAAAATAGTTAATAAATAACATTTCCCACATGTCTACTTTACATCAGCATAGTTTTGGAACCAAATTTTTTTTTTGTTAGGAAGTTATAAGGGTTAAAAGTTGACCAGCAATTTTTCATTTTTTCAACAAAATTTACAAAAACATTTTTTTAGGGACCACATCACATTTGAAGTCACTTTGAGGGGTCTATATGATAGAAGATCCTCAAATGTGACACCATTCTAAAAATTGTACCCCTCAAGGCGCTCAAAACCAAATTCAAGAAGTTTATTAACCCTTCAGGTGCTTCACAGGAATTTTTAGAATGTGGAAAAAAAAGGAACTCCTAAGTTTTTTTCACAAAAAATTTACTTCAGATACATTTTTTTTTTATTTTGACAAGGGTAACAGGAAATAATGAACCACAGCATTTGTTGTTTAATTTCTACTGAGCATGCTGATACCCCATATGAGGGAAGAAACCATTGTTTGGGCTCACGGCAGAGCTCGGAAGGGAAGGAGCGTCATTTGACTTTTTGAATGTAAAATTTCCTGGAATCATTAGTGGATGTGATGTCCCATTTAGAGTGCCCCTGATATGCCTAAACATAGGAGAACCCCAACAAGTGGCCCCATTTTGGAAACTACTCTCCTTAAGGAATGTATCTAGATGTGTGATGAGTAATAGAGATATTTCAATGTTCGGTTCGGATTACGTTCTCCGAATTTGCAATACTTGAATATTCGCCGAACATAATCGGACGCCATTCACGTCAATGGAAGGCAAAAATAAATGCATGCATAACACCTTAGAATGGCCCCAAATGCTGCCAAAGCACATCAAATGAGGGACAGACACCAGGAAAGTGGCCTCAATTCACCCACAGTACAGATTTTAGCATGGCACTGCAGCAATCAGCCTTTCATGAGTTATCGGGGTCTGAGACAGCATTTACAGCTTTCAATTGAATGTCACAGTAAGATGAGGTGGGTGAGGAATCAGTGTAAGGCCCCTTTGCTGGGAGCCCTGATACCACATGCAACACCTCTACCTGTTTTCATGCTGAGCCACACTCAGGTGGCACAAATATCAGTTTTCTAGACTACCATTGTCAGAAAAAATTAAGGATAGTAACATGGGTAGTTGAGTCCAAGGAAGTGGAGGCCTGACGGTCTCGGAGGCCTACTGCTACAGGCAACATGCATGAAGGAGACCCAACCAGGAGTCTACATATTTGCAAAAATTAGTGGCAGACACCAACAAAGTGTCATCAATTGCAATAAAGTACAATTAGTATAGCGACATATCTTTGTTAGCACCACGCCGGATCCCTGCTCCGACAGGCAGGGTCTCTGGCGTGTCACTTCATTCACCCGTGCTGCGGTCGGTTCTTCCCTTCCCCATGCTCTGCATGCTTCCAGCAGAGCTTCCAGCTGGGCATCCAGCCATTTCCTTAGGGCATGCGTGCGTGCGCTCCCGCCCTCTTACAGGGCCAGCGCATGCACTTGCTATTTCCTCCCCAGTCAATGGCTGTGGGGCATTATGTATATATTGATTCCTCCCCACTGGGGAGGTGCCTGAGCAACCTTCCTGTCCCGCAGTCTAAGTTATGTAAGGTTGTGTACCAGTCCTTGCTGCTCTCTGGTGCAGATCGTACCTGCTGCACTCTGGTCAGATTATGCCTGCTGCACTCTAGTGCAGATCCTGCTCTGCTGCACTCTGATACTAACTCTGCCTGCTGCACCATCCAGTCTGTTCTACTGGATCTAGATGCTGCACGTCCATTGGTCTGTCCTGGAGTGTCACCTGGTGTTCATCGAGAGCCAAGTCTAACCTCACCATCAGAGGCACTAGTGAAGAGTCCAGTGCTCACTTACTCAAACCCTCAAGGCTCTCCACGGTCCATGGCACAGTAGTTCTACAAATCACGTTTGTGACACTCTTCCACTACAGCCAACCCAGCAGATGGAGAATATTGAGCAAGGTGGTGGAATCAATGTTCCGTATCCCTCTGAAAGCCTGGAAGGGGCGTAACTAGGTGGCCTACCAAATCCCTACTTGGACAAGTGGCAGTAGGAAAAAACTGTGAACCAAGGAGGTGCAAAGAGGTGGCACCAGGTGCTACTCCATGGCTGTCCTACAGAATGTGGCAGCTGACCCCCTACAGCGGGTAAGCTGCTAAGGCCCAAAGGAGGGATGAAAAATGCAGGCAGGCACTGTAGGGACTCTGGAACCACAGGTGCAGATGGGACCAGCTGAGGAACAGAAAAGCACTGGCAGGTGAGGTCTGGACTGGATGTTAGACAGATGGGTGCTGGCAGGTGTGATCTGGACCGGCTGATGGACAGAAGAGCACAGTCAGGTATGAGCAGACGAGCTTAGAAAGGTAAGAGCAGAAGGGTACAGGGTAGACAAGCAGATAGATGGCCCTGGGGAACCTGACAACTAGCAAGCATGCAAGGCAAACTAACAACGTAGTTCAGGCACCTCCATATTGGAGGAAAAGCCTTAACTAGAAGATATCACCCAGCTATAGTTTGGGAATACGTTAGGTTGATGCGGGCGGTCATTTTAAGAGGGAGGGAGCGCACGAGTACACCCTCTAAGCATAGTTCCCGGTCCTACAACTGAACCTTGGTGGACACCGACTCATAGGGGCGAGATGAGGAGGTGGTGTGTGAGTGGGAGACACTGAATGTCCTGTCTGTTAGGTACGAGGAGATCCAACAAAGGGACAAGCCTGTAATGTCAAAAGACCAGAACGTCTGTAGTAAGAGGGAATGTTCCATTGTGTCAAAGACAGATGCAAGGTCCAGGAGAAGGAGGAGGACAAACTTGCGTCACTTTCATTTGGTGGTTAGTAGGTCGTGGTGACTTTAGTCAGGGCAGTTTCAGTGGAATGGTGCGGTTTGAAGTCAGATTGTATGTGGTCACGGAGGGAGCAAGAGGAGAGGTGGGAGGACAGTTCAAAATGGACATGATGTTTCAGTAATTTGGTGACATAGGGGAGAAATGATATTGGGCGATATGTAGACACAGAGGATGGGTTAAGGGTGGGCTTTTTGAGGATGGGTGTGAACGAGGTTTGTTTCAATCAGGATGGAAGACACCAGATGTTAGTGACAGGTTGAAGAGGTGGGTTATGCTTGTGATAAAGACTAGTAAAGTTTGGAATGAGGTGGCATGTTATTGTGTCAAGTTCACAGTTGTTGAAGCTAAGTATTCAGATGAGAGGAGAGGGAGGGGGAACTGGTGGATGCAGGAAAGAATTGAAAGTATTGAATAGCTGTTTAGTTAGTAGTGATGAGCGAGCATGCTCACTAGTGATGGGCGAGCACTAAAATGCTCGGGTGCTCGTTGCTCGGGTCGAGCAAATTGGAATACTCGGGTACTCAGACAGAACAACGAGCACAATGTAAGTCTATGGGAGAGCAGAGCATTATTACTGTGATCCCCCGGGGGTCCTTTTAAGGTATAAAAACATCTGAAAATGATTGAAACACTGCTCAAATGACATGGGGGCATCATGGGGATCACCCCTGGAAGCATTTCTGACTCCTAGTTCACAGCTTTAAACAATGGTGTCAGAGTTTCATTCTATTTTCACCGGTGCACCAAAAACATACCAAAATGAAACCAAAACGGATTTTGCAGGGAAATATGTAAAGGTACATCCTTTCCAGGTTAATGACTTGTATATAAAGCAAAATAATTAACTCCAGACCAAAATGTTAATCCACTACTTGGGCTATGTTCAGACGCAGCGTTTTTGAAGCGTTTTTCAACTTTAACATTGCTTTCAACCAAAACAAATGCATTCACTGGGAAATGTCATTGTAACATTTAACAACCCTAGCTGGCCATGTGGTGTGTGACACATAAGCAGACACATCTTGCTTCATTTATGAAGGAGGGACTCTTAAAGTCACAGTGCCTATTTTTACATGGGTATCAGGCAGCATTAAGCTGCTTAAAGGCCCATTATTAAACAATGGTTCTCCTAAATTTTTATAGCCTATGCTGTGAGTAGATAGGCTGCTAAGAATTACGACGTACCCCAATACCTCTTTCACGAGATGTCAAGGAGGGCTTCCATAAAAAATGTTGCATTGACTGCAAGGCCTGCCGTGCTACCAAGTCATATGCACCTCAATAAACCTTTGAACCAACATACTGGATGGGCCCAGGAAAGTCCACTTCACATTATTCATTTTGTACTCCCAGTCCCTTTTCTTATGCATTGACTGCAAGGTCTGCCCTGATACAAAGTCATATGCACCACAATAAGCCTTTGAACCCACATACTGGATGGGCCCAGGAAAATCCACTCACATTATTCATTTTTAACTCCCATTCCATTTTCTTATGCACTGACTGCAAGGCCTGCCCTGAAACAAGTCATATGCACCCCAATAAGCCTTTGAAACCACATACAGGATGGGCCCAAGAAAATCCACTTCACATTAATCATTTTGTCCTACCATTCTGTTTTCTTATGCATTGACTGCAAGGCCTGCCCTGCTAGCAAGTCATATGCACCACAATAAGCTTTTGAACCCACATACTGGATGGGCCCAGGAAAATCCACTCACAATATTCATTTTGAACTCCCATTCCATTTTCTTATGCATTGACTGCAAGGTCTGCCATGCTACCAAGTCATATGCACCCCAATAAGCATTTGAACCCACATACTGGATGCGCACAGGAAAATCCACTTCACATTATTCATTTTGTACTCCCATTTCATTTTTTTATGCATTGACTGCAAGGCCTGCCCTGCAGCAAGTCATATGCACCCCAATAAGCCTTTGAAACCACATACAGGATGGGCCCAGGAAAATCCACTTCACATTAATCATTTTGTCCTCCCATTCTGTTTTTGTATGCATTGACTGCAAGGCCTGCCCTGCTACCAAGTCATATGCACCCCAATACCCCATTCATGAGATGTCCAGCAGGGCTCCCATAAAAAATGTTGCATTGAATGCAAGACTTGCCCTGCTACCAAGTCATATGCACACCAATAAGCCTTTGAACCCACATACTGGATGGGCCCAGGAAAATCCACTTCACATTATTCATTTTGTACTCCCATTCCCTTTTATTATGCATTGACTGCAAGGCCTGTCCTACTACCAAGGGAAATACGTGTAGAAGCAAGAAGTACAACAAATAAACAACTCTTCACGAGCATTAAGTTGAGTGCCAGTGTGGAGCTCAGCTGCGCTCGGATTCACATATCCCAGAAGGGTGCACAAAAGGAATCAACCACTAGAGGTCTCACTATACATACACACACCTTCACCTGTCCCCTAAGACCACCAGAGGGAGCCTAATAGGACTATAAAAGGAGGGTGAAGGTAGGAAGTTCAGTCGGAGCAGAGCAGAGCAGAGCTCAGAGTGCAGTCTAGCTGAGAAAAGTGAGTAGTCAGTAGTCTGCAGACAGAGCAGTCAGACAGAGTCGAGTCTGCAGAGCAGAGTGGAGTTTGCAGTGAGAGACTCAATAGCTCAGTTAGAGAGCTAGGAGTGTGCCGACGCTCTGAGAGCGGCAGAAGAGGCAGCCCACCAACTGCCAGTGTGTATAATCCTGTGAGGGCCCGAGTAGGCCAAAGGCAAGAGGAGAGTAGTAAAGGGGCAGAGGAGCCTAATCAGCTTAACCCAGCAAGTATATACCGGACGCCGTGTCCGAGCTTCGGGGATCTCCACGACCCAGTAGGAGACCACCGGAGTTCCTGGAGGACTACAGGTCCCAAGAGCACCACAGAGCTGATACGTAACCGGGCCAGTAGGATGGAGTCCGGCAAGCAGGACGCTGCAAGCAGGGACTGTGTATTTCAAGAAAAGGTCCAACCACTAGGTCAGCCAGGTGCAGGACAGAGACTAAGTTAAGCCCAGCTACATGCAGGCCAAGACTTCATTACAGAGAGGCAAGGAACAAGGAGGCCTTAAACCTACTTAGTGGGAGAATCTTGATGTGCACCCTTCACCCTATCGTGCTCCGGGTTGTACCTGCAACATCTTCAGTAAAGGTACCAAAGAGACTTGTGTGTGTCCACCTTCTTGTCCCTACCCTGCCGGGTATTCCCTCAGTCCTGCATCCCTACACATCTACCTGCCCTGGAAGGACACAGCCTCACCTGTAGGAGGCCTAACACCTATAGCTGCACAACACCATCTCTTCCAGAGGATCTGCACAGCAGCGCTGGTCCCCCTGACCAGATACTACAGGTGGCGTCACGACTAACTACACGAACATTTATTCCCCTGTAAATATCCCCCTTTTATGGTGAGCGCCCAGGGCCACGGACCGAGCTGTGCTGCCGTGACATCCCCCATAGAAGACAATAGGCTCGGATCCGAGTACCCCACTGCTCTGGGAGGGCAGCTCACCAGTTCTTATCTTTATATGCCCTGCTACCAAGTCATATGCACCCTAACAACTCCAATCCCCCCTTGGAAGAAACATGGAGGAGGGCATCTTAACAAAAAATGTGCCATCAAAAAGGAGCGGGTCTCCTAGACTTGTAATGCCCATACCCTAAGTATGGCTGGCCAACATTCTCCCCTGTGGGGTACACCTCAACCTTTTCCATAACAAGTATTTAACACCCAGCAAAAACACCCACCCTTGTTAGGATTTTGACACTGGCTGTAGCAGCACAGAACACGTTAACCCTGGTGATCTACTGGCAGCGACTGATGAGACGTGGAGGAAGGCCTGATTCAAAACTAGGCCCAATTTAACCCCTTCAAGACCCAGCCTATTTTGACCTTAAAGACCTTGCCATTTTTTGCAATTCTGACCAGTGTCCCTTTATGAGGTAATAACTCAGGAACGCTTCAACGGATCCTAGCGATTCTGAGATTGTTTTTTCGTGACATATTGGGCTTCATGTTAGTGGTAAATTTAGGTCGATAATTTTTGCGTTTATTTGTGAAAAAAATGGAAATTTGGCGAAAATTCTGAAAATTTTGTAATTTTCAAATTTTTAATTTTTATTCTGTTAAACCAGAGAGTTATGTGGCACAAAATAGTTAATAAATAACATTTCCCACATGTCTACTTTACATCAGCACAATTTTGGGAACAACATTTTTTTTTTGTTAGGAAGTTATAAGGGTTAAAAGTTGACCAGCGATTTCTCATTTTTACAGCAAAATTTACAAAACCATTTTTTTTAGGGACCACCTCACATTTGAAGTCACTTTGAGGGGTCTATATGGCAGAAAATACCCAAAAGTGACACCTTTATAAAAACTGCACCCCTCAAGCTACTCAAAACTACATTCAAGAAGATTATTAACCCTTCAGGTGCTTCACAGGAACTAAAGCAACGTGGAAGGAAAAAATGGACATTTTAATTTTTCCAACAAAAATTTTCTTTTAGCATCAATTTTTTCATTTTTACATGGGCATCAGGATAAAATGGATCCTAAAATTTGTTGGCAATTTCTCCTGAGTACACAGATACCTCATATGTGGTCATAAACCACTGTATGGGCGCACGGCAGGGCTCAGAAGGGAAGGAGCGCCATTTGACTTTTTGAATGGAAAATATGCTGGAATATTTAGCGGTTGCTATGTCACATTTGGAGAGTCCCTGTGTGCCTAAACATTGGAGCTCCCCCACAAGTGACCCCATTTTGGAAACTAGACCCCCTAAGGAACTTATCTAGATGCATAGTGATCACTTTGAACCCCCAGGTGCTTCACAAATTGATCTGTAAAAAAAAGAAAGTACTTTTTTTTCACAAAAATTTTCTTTTAGCCTCAGTTTTTTCATTTTCACATGGGCAACAGTATAAATTGGATCCTAAAATTCGTTGGGCAATTTCTCCTGAGTACACAGATACCTCATATGTGGTCATAAACCACTGTTTGGGCGCACGGCAGGGCTCAGAAGGGAAGGAGCGCCATTTGACTTTTTGAATGGAAAATATGCTGGAATATTTAGCGGTTGCCATGTCGCATTTGGAGAGTCCCTGTGTGCCTAAACATTGGAGCTCCCCCACAAGTGACCCCATTTTGGAAACTAGACCCCCTAAGGAACTTATCTAGATGCATAGTGATCACTTTGAACCCCCAGGTGCTTCACAAATTGATCTGTAAAAAAAAGAAAGTACTTTTTTTTCACAAAAATTTTCTTTTAGCCTCAGTTTTTTCATTTTCACATGGGCAACAGTATAAATTGGATCCTAAAATTCGTTGGGCAATTTCTCCTGAGTACACAGATACCTCATATGTGGTCATAAACCACTGTTTGGGCGCACGGCAGGGCTCAGAAGGGAAGGAGCGCCATTTGACTTTTTGAATGGAAAATATGCTGGAATATTTAGCGGTTGCCATGTCGCATTTGGAGAGTCCCTGTGTGCCTAAACATTGGAGCTCCCCCACAAGTGACCCCATTTTGGAAACTAGACCCCCTAAGGAACTTATCTAGATGCATAGTGAGCACTTTGAACCCCCAGGTGCTTCACAAATTGATCCGTAAAAAAAAGAAAGTACTTTTTTTTCACAAAAATTTTCTTTTAGCCTGTTTTTTTCATTTTCACATGGGCAACAGTATAAATTGGATCCTAAAATTTGTTGGGCAATTTCTCCTGAGTACACAGATACCTCATATGTGGATCATAAACCACTGTTTGGGCGCACGGCAGGGCTCAGAAGGGAAGGAGCGCCATTTGACTTTTTGAATAGAAAATATGCTGGAATATTTAGCGGTTGCCATGTTGCATTTGGAGAGTCCCTGTGTGCCTAAACATTGGAGCTCCCCCACAAGTGACCCCATTTTGGAAACTAGACCCCCTAAGGAACTTATCTAGATGCATAGTGAGCACTTTGAACCCCAGGTGCTTCACAAATTGATCCGTAAATAAAAGAAAGTACTTTTTTTTCACAAAAATTTTCTTTTAGCCTCAGTTTTTTTCATTTTCACATGGGCAACAGTATAAATTGGATCCTAAAATTTGTTGGCAATTTCTCCTGAGTACACAGATACCTCATATGTGGTCATAAACCACTGTTTGGGCGCACGGCAGGGCTCAGAAGGGAAGGAGCGCCATTTGACTTTTTGAATGGAAAATATGCTGGAATATTTAGCGGTTGCTATGTCGAATTTGGAGAGTCCCTGTGTGCCTAAACATTGGAGCTCCCCCACAAGTGACCCCATTTTGGAAACTAGACCCCTAAGGAACTTATCTAGATGCATAGTGAGCACTTTGAACCCCCAGGTGCTTCACAAATTGGATCCGTAAAAAAAAGAAGTACTTTTTTTTTCACAAAAATATTTCTTTTAGCCTCAGTTTTTTTCATTTTCACATGGGCAACAGTATAAATTGGATCCTAAAATTTGTTGAGCAATTCTCCTGAGTACACTAGATACCTCATATGTGGTCATAAACCACTGTTTGGGCGCACGGCAGGGCTCAGAAGGAAGGAGCGCCATTTGACTTTTGAATGGAAAATATGCTGGAATGTTAGCGGTTGCCATTGTCGCATTTGGAGAGTTCCTGTGTGCCTAAACATTGAGTCCCCACAAGTGACCCCATTTTGGAAACTAGACCGCTAAAGGAACTTATCTAGATGCATAGTGAGCACTTTGAACCCCCAGGGCTCACAGAAGTTTATAACGCAGAGCCCGAAAATAAAAAATCATTTTTTTTTCTCAAAAAGATTTTTAGCCCACTGTTTTTTATTTTCACAATGGTTACAGGAGAAATTGGACCCCAAAAGTTGTTGTCCAGTTCTCCTGAGTACGCTAGTACCCCATATGTGGGGGAACCACTGTTTGGGCACACGTCAGGGCTCGGAAGGGATGTAGTGACGCTTTGAAATGCCGACTTGATGGAATGGTCTGCGGGCTCTTGTTACGTTTGCAGAGCCCCTGATGTGCCTAAACAGTAGAAACTCCCCACAAGTGACCCCATTTTGGAAACTAGACCCAGCAAAGAACTTATCAGATGTGTGGTGAGCACTTTGAACCCCAAGGGCTTACACAGAAGTTTATAACGCCCGGCATGAAAATAAAAAATCATTTTTTTCCACAAATCAGGATCTTTTAGTCCCCAATTTTTATTTTCCCAAGGGTAACATGAGAAATTAGACCCAAAAGTTGTTGTCCAATTTGTCCTGAGTATGCTGATATCCCATATGTGGGAGAAAACTACTGTATGGGCACACGTCGGGGCTCGGATGGGAAGTAGTGACGTTTTGAAATGCCCACTTGATGGAATGGTCTTCGGGCGTATGTTACGTTTGCAGAGTCCCTGATGTGCCTAAACAGTAGAAACTCCCCACAAGTGACCCCATTTTGGAAACTAGATCCCCAAGGAACTCCTATAGATGTGTGATAAGCACTTTGAATCTCCAAGTCCTTCACAGAAGTTTATAACGCAGAGCCGTGAAAATATAAAATCATTTTTTTTCCACAAAAATAATTTTTAGTCCCCAATTTTTTTCCCCAATGTTAACAGGAGAAATTAGAACCCCAAAGTTGTTGTGCAATTTTTCCCGAGTACGCTGATACCCCATATGTGGGGGTAAACCACTGTTTGGGCACACGTCGGGGCTTGGAATAAAGGGAGCACTGTTTGACTTTTTGAACGCAAAATTTGCAGGAATCAATGGTGGCGCCATGTCGCGTATGGAGACCCCTGATATGCCTAAATAGTGGAAACCCCTCAATTCTAACTCCAACCCTAACCCCAACACACCCCTAACCCCAACCCTAACCCCTACACACACCTAACCCTAATACAAACCCTAATCATAACCCTAACCCCAACACACCCCTAACCCTAATCCCAACTCTAACCATAAACCTAACTACAAGCCTAACCCTAATTCCAACCCTAACCCTAATTCCAACCCTAACCCTAATTCCAACCCTAACCCAAATTCCAACCCTAACCGTAATTCTAACCTTAACCCTAATGCTAACCCTAACCCTAGTTCTAACCCTAAGGCTGGGTTCATATTGCGTTTTACCAGCCCGTTCAACACATAGCGGTGAACGGCTGGTAACGGTATAGCATAACGCGATCGCGTTATGCTATACCCGCTAGCGCAGATGAATCAGCAGATAATCAGCCGCGGATCCGCAGCAAAATCCGCCGCGGATCTGCAGCGAATTAGCAGCGAAATCAGCCGCGGATCAGCAGCGAAATCAGCTGCGGATCAGCAGCGAAATCAGCCGCGGATCAGTAGCGAAATCAGCCGCGGATCAGCAGCGAAATCCGCTGCGGATCCGCAGCGAATCAGCAGCAAAATCAGTCGCGGATCAGCAGCGAAATCCGCCGCGGATCAGCAGCGAATCAGCAGCGAAATCCGCCGCGGATCAGCAGCGAAATCCGCCGCGGATCAGCAGCGAAATCAGCCGCGGATCAGCAGCGAAATCAGCCGCGGATCAGCAGCGAAATCAGCCGCGGATCAGCAGCGAAATCCGCTGTGGGATCCGCAGCGGATCGCAGCGAATCAAGCTCGGATCGCAGCGAAATCCGCAGCGGATCCGCAGCGAAATCAGCAGCAAAATCGTCGTGGATCCGCAGCGAAATCCGCCAGCGATCAGCAGCGAAATCCGCAGCGGATCAGCAGCGAATCCGCCGCGATCAGCAGCGAAATCCGCCGCGGAATCAGCAGCGAAATCAGCGCGGATCCGCGCGATCAGCTGCGACATCCGCGATCAGAGCGAAATCCGCGGATCAGCAGCGAAATCAGTCGCGGATCCGCAGCGAAATCAGTTGCGGATCCGAGCGAAATCAGTTGCGGATCAGCAGCGAAATCCGCGCGGATCCGCAGCGAAATCCGCGCGGATCAGCAGCGAAATCAGCCGCGGATCAGCAGCGAAATCCCGGCGGATCCACGAATTCAGCCCCGGGATTCTAGCAGCGAAATCGCCGGGATCCGCAGCGAAATCCGCCAGTTTTGCGGATTTTGCTGCGATCTGCGGCGTATTTGCTGCGGACCGCGGCGGTTTTCGCTGCTGACTGCGGCGATATCGCTGCGCATCGCGCTGATTTCGTGTGATCCGCCGCGGATCAGCAGCGAAATCCGCCGCGGATCCGCAGCAAAATACGCAGCGGATCCGCAGCAAAATCCGCAATGTGTGCACAGGGCCTAATAGGAAAAAAAAAAAAAAATCTTTATTTTTTTTATTTGTCCCTACCTATGATAAAGGGGGGGTTCATTTACTTTTTTTTATTTTGATCACTGTGACAGTTTATCACAGTGATCAAAATAAATTTTTGGACACTGGGGGGCGCGCACTGCGCATGCGCCCGCCATTTTCCAAGATGGCGGCGCCCATGAAGAGGCCCGGGCGGACGCCGGGACCGATCCAGGGACATCGGTGGATCGGGAGAGGTGAGTAGGGTGGTCGGAAGGTTAGGGGGGGGGATCGGAAGGTGGGGGCACCGGAGCAAAGGAGGAGGGGAGCTGTTAGTGACGGCGGTGACCGATCGCTGCCATCTTTCGGTGGCGGCGGCCGATCGCCGCCGTGACTACGTGTGGGGGGGGTCAGGTCTCGGTGTCCAGCCATGGCAGATGCTATTGCAGCATCGGCCATGGCTGGATTGTAATATTTCACCAATTAAATTGGTGAAATATTACAGATTGCTCTGATTGGCTGTTTCACTTTTAACAGCCAATCAGAGCGATCGTGGCCACGGGGGGGTTAAGCCAACCCCCCTGTGGTGAAGCACAAAGGGTCCTGTAACTGCGGGTCGGGTGACCTTTGAGTGACCCCGGTCTCCCGGCCCGCAGGAACGCGATCCTTTCATGACGCAGGGTATGCGTCATAGGTCGGATTGGCACCGACTTTCATGACGCATACGCTGTGTCAAAGGTCGGGAAGGGGTTAAAGGAGCAGGTCTCCTACACTTGGAATGCCCATACACTGCCTGGCAAACATGTCCCCCTGGGGGTAGATATGAACATAGTGTGTAAATTATTTATTTAGGGGTATCATAAACATCTGGCAAAACTGTAATGTGTTTTCCTACAGTTGCTGCTGGGAAGGTGCAGGTTTTTTAGGAAAAATATGGCGGAAGAATCGCTGGATGAAGTGATCAGGAAAAAAGGGGCATGTTGATGACAGGAATGGGAAAGTACATGATTAATAACAGCAGAGGCTATGGGAGGTATGAGAGCCAGGATACAGCCTACAATGATTCGTCGTTTAGCCACCATCAAGTACCAGAATTGGTTCCATGCCCGAAAATCGGTGTAACAGATGGGCGTGTCAGACTCGGCCTAAGAAATGCCTGTCCAAAATATGTTTCCAAACACGCACGTGTCTGTAAAAAGGGCAAAGTGCAACATGTTCTTGAGATGCTAAATTAGAGAAAACAGATCAGTGTCGGAGGAAAACCAAACAAACTGATGGATTCTCGTGAAAAACTAAGTTTAAAGAGGAGTGCACAAACTTCTTCTTCTTCACCCATACATATTAACAATAAGATCCAAATCTCCCAGTGGAAAATTATTGGTCATAGTGTAACGAACACTGTTAAAGGAATGCCACTAAACATACATAACCACGACCCTTGGAAACACCCGATTTCCTCTTTACAAGATATGGACGATAATGGTATTGATGACGACTTTGAAATTTACCACATCTGCACCAAGAAGATTAACATTACCGCTGCCAAAAATGTGCAAAAAAGGCCGGAATGTCTGGAAATTCATTTTCTCTAGGGCTAAGTTACACCCTTACTAAAGTGGTACCGAATGAGGCATACACAGATTTCATGTCTACTCAGCATGAGATGCTTGAAAGATGATGTACAGTTATGGACAAAAGTTTTGAGAATGACACAAATATAAATTTTTACAAAGTCTACTGCTTCACTTTTTCTAATGGCAATTTGCATATACTCCAGAATGTTATAAAGAGTGACCAGCTTAACAGCAATTACTTGCAAAGTCAATATTTGGCTAGAAAATGAACTTTATCCCCCAAAACACATTTCAACATCATTGCAGCCCTGCCTTAAAAGGACCAGCTAACCTCTTTTCAGTGATTGCTCCATTAACACAGGTGTGGGTGTTGATGAGGACATGGCTGGAGATCAATCTGTCATGATTAAGTAAGAATGACACCACTGGACACTTTAAAAGGAGACTGGTGCTTGGCATCATTGTTTCTCTTCTGTTAACCATGGTTATCTCTAAAGAAACACGTGCAGTCATCACTGCAATGCACAAAAATGGCCTAACAGGGAAGAGTATCGCAGCTAGAAAGATTGCACCTCAGTCAACAATCTATCGCATCATCAATAACTTCAAGGAGAGAGGTTCCATTGTTGCCAAAAAGGCTCCAGGGCGCCCAAGAAAGACCAGCAAGCGCCAGGACCGTCTCTTAAAAGTGTTTCAGCTGTGGGATCAGGCCACCAGCAGTGCAGAGCTTGCTCAGGAATGGCAGCAGGCAGGTGTGAGTGCATCTGCACGCACTGTGAGGCGGAGACTCTTGGAGCAAGGCCTGGTCTCAAGGAGGGCAGCAAAGAAGCCACTTCTCTCCAGAAAAAACATCATGGACAGACTGATATTCTGCAACATATTCTGGGACATCAGGAAAACGCCTCATTCGGAGAAGACAAGGTGAGTGCTACCACCAGTCTTGTCTCATGCCAACTGTTAAGCATCCTGAAACCATTCATGTGTGGGGTTGCTTCTCAGCCAAGGGAATCGGCTCTCTCACAGTCTTGCCTAAAAACACAGCCATGAATAAAGAATGGTACCAGAATGTCCTCCAAGAGCAACTTCTCCCAACCCTCCAAGAGCAGTTTGGCGATCAACAATGCCTTTTCCAGCATGATGGAGCACCTTGCCATAAAGCAAAGGTGATAACTAAATGGCTCAGGGAACAAAACATAGAGATTTTGGGTCCATGGCCTGGAAACTCCCAGATCTTAATCCCATTGAGAACTTGTGGTCAATCATCAAGAGACGGGTGGACAAACAAAAACCTAAAAATTCTGACAAAATGAAAGCATTGATTGTGCAAGAATGGACTGCTATCAGTCAGGATTTGGTCCAGAAGTTGATTGAGAGCATGCCAGGGAGAATTGCAGAGGTCCTGAAGAAGAAAGGTCAACACTGCAAATATTGACTTGCTGCATTAACTCATTCTAACTGTCAATATAAGCTTTTGTTACTCATATGTTTGCAATTATATTTTTGTCTGTGATAAAAACATCTGTCAAACACACATAAAAACCAGAGGGCAGCAGATCATGTGAAAATATAATATTTGTGTCATTCTCAAAACTTTTGGCCATGACTGTATTCTGATTTGCTCATGACCACTTTTTGAAAGCGAGCAAAAAAAGGATGATATAGCGGGAAGACGTGTGATTTTGGTCAGTAAGGAGGTGAAGTCAGGTACAGATAGGTAGATCTGCGTGTCATCGGCGCAGTGATGATATTGCAAAACGTGCCATTACATCAGCTGTCCAGGCCGAAGGTGTAGATGGAGAAGAGTAGGGGTCCTAGAACAGAGCCTTGGGGACCACCAAAAGACAGGTGTTGAGGTCAGGAGGTGGTGTGGGAGAGGAAGACAATGAATGTCCCCCTAACAGTCTTGTTGTTTTTTAAAGACTTTGCCGTTAACCCCAAAAAGGCCGTTTGCACCACCGGCCATGCCCGCATCAGCAGGGGTTGCAAAACTACCAGCCTTACCACCACCAGCATGATCAGGCATATGGCAGCAAAGCACCCGACTTTGTTTGTTGAACACCAGGCTCCATGAACACTGTCTGCAGGTGATACCACTGCGTCTCCCGCTGTTGGGCGTGCAAGCCAATCCCCTGTCCATGATGCATGCAAAGATGCCTCTTGCCCTGCATCTGTAGTTGCATTCACAATGCAGGTACAGGGAAAGTGCACCTAACCACGGACACGTGGACAAGTGATTGTGGGCAGGGACAGTACATCTTGCTGACAGCACACTGTGTTTGCATAGAAAAAGTCATGACACAGTAAGACATTGCGAGACCATGTCACAGATGTATGGAGGAGACAGTTTGGGGAAGGCTTAGTATGTCATATTTACGGTTTTGAACTGTAGCTTATGGGCAATAGCAAGACAGTGAAGGTCATAGCAGAGAGTAGAGGCTGTGTAATAACGGAGGGACAGTTGGATTACTCTTGCAGCAGAGTTTTGGATAGATTTGAGTGGTGCAACAGTGCTAGATAGGAGGGTACAGAGTATAAGGTTGCAATACTCAAGGTGGGAGATCATGAGGGCATGCACAAACATTTTTTAAGTTTTTTTTTTTAAGTTTATTGTAATGTACGGATCCATGAAATGTTTTTGAGTTGTAATGGACAGGAGGAGGCAAGGGCTTTGATATGTAGTTTGAAAGAGGGGGCAGAGTCGAGGATCACCCCAAGGGCATGAACAAGCGGGACAAATTTTTACGTTGTGCCATCCTGGCATTACACAGGCACGTGTCCCACAACATTACCCATGCCCTCCACAATGCTGGCACTTGTAAAGTCCACCTAACCACAAAAACATGTGGACAAATGCTTGTGGTCAGGGACGATTTAACCCTGTGTACCCTCAGTGAGATATTATAGTAGAATCCGGGACACACTCAGACCTTGGTGTGGTGGCCGTCCTCACAAACACAGAGTATTGGGTGCCCTACGTCAATCTGGGTTTCCCCCACAGTGTACAGCTACTGCACCTCCTGCTCCTAATTCGCCTCCTCTTCAGCCTCCAGCTCCAAAAGGTAGCACATCAGTCACAAGCTGGAAGCACTGCAACACTGCTTTATCAAAGCGGGAACAGGCTGTGCTGAAGCTAACATGCTTCTGTGACAAACGCCACAATGCTGAAGAGTTGTGGACACCTCTGAAAGAGCAGGCAGATCTGTGGCTGACACTGCTGAACCCACAGCCAGGCATGGTTGCGTGTGACAATGGCTGGAATTTGTTGGCTGCTTTGTGGTAGATGAGCTCAGACACATGCCATGCCTGGCAAATGTGCTTAACCTCATTGGTCAACGTTTTATGAAAAGCGACATGGACCTGCGAGATCTGCTCGGAACAGTACAACGCCCTGCGTACCTATTTTAGAAAGTCAACTACAGCTTCATCCGCCCTTGCCGTGCTTCAGCAGCGCTTGCAGCTTCTGGCCACGGACTGGTGTGTGATTTCCCCAGGGGTTGGAACTCTACACTGCAGATGTTGGAAAGGATTTGTGAGCAGAAGAGGGCATTTGGTGACTAGTCTATCAGCATCAACAAGGTTGTCGATATTTAGTTCTGACTTCACACATAAGATCTCAGGAGTGGACATGGATGTCAGACATATGTACCATCCTCCAAAACTTTGAGGAATCCAACAAGATGGTGAGCGTAAATGACACCATCATAAATGTCTCCATCCTCCTTCTCTGTGTTCAAATCTGAATATTTATAGTTATTTATATAGCGCAAACATATCAACAGTTTAACATTTTGAAAAACAACAGTTCTAAGTAACAACAATTACAATAATACAATAATTAAACCAAAATAAAACGACCATGCTCATGACAGCTTACAATCTACACTAAGTAACAATGATAACAATAATTAAACCCAAAAAAAACAATTGTGGTCTTGACAGCTTCAAATCTACAACGAGGTGGGGGAGATAACTACTACAAGTGTGCATTTACAATTATGTATTTACCATTATATTACAGAGGTTAGTCGAAAGTCAAGGAGGCCTGAGGACAAGTAGGAGGAGGAGAGCATGGTCAGTTGTCCTCTTGGTGAGGACACATAATTTTTGACTGTTAGTGTTAGCTTAGCAGTTTTTCACACATGGCTGAATTTATGTTATGCTGACTTTCCCGTCACTTTCTCAAAATTTTCGGTGATGGGCAATACTGATTGGTGACACTTCTAGATCCAAGCTACCAGGAGAACTTTCTATCTTTTATTCCAGAGGCAGACAGGTGTACTAAAATGTTGGAGGAACAGAGGGCCCTTCATACGGAATTATTAAAAAAATTACCATATGAAAACGCTGGCAGCAGAGGTCATAGTCTGTTGGCCAAGCAAGGAGTACAGGTGAGAGAGACACAACTCCAATCCAGAGGCATTGGAACACTGGCAAAGTTCGGGGAGAGTTTTCTCAGGCCCTCCCATCACATTGTCCCTGAGGCGCGGTGGACTGTCACAAGGAGGAGTGAAAACTTTCTGAAAATGGTGAGGGAGTAACTTGCTGACCGTAACAACATCCTCTGTCATTCCTCTGTGCCTTATAATTATTGGTTATCCATGCTGAACACATGGCATGACTTGGCTCTCTGGATTGCGCACGTGCGCTCTACTCATGGTCAAGGAGCGCACGGCGCCTCGCTCTCTGGCGGTCACTGGGCACACAGCGCCTTGACAAATGGCTGTACATATTTTAGCCAACGGGAACAGTCCTTTGCAGCGTCAGCTCTAAGGACAGAGTATGCTGTTCAGCCTCCTATGTGCTGCTTGTCCACGCCAAAAATCTATGCTGTCATGTCCACTTTGTATTAAGCTGGCCCCCTGCCTGTAGGTCACAGGATCTGTCTGTCTGCTGCAGTTCGGTGCAGCGTCGGCACTTTGGATGCGTTTTGCACTGCCTCAATCATGCTCACTCGCTCACAGCTGGGGACTAACTCATGCTTTTGTTTTTTTTCCAACACCTTTGGCACAGGTTCCCTGTGTAAACATGCCCCCTCTTCATGGGTAATGGGACCTGTCCATTCCCCTTTTCCTTCCCCCGGGAAACAGGGGACGCAGTCTTGACAGTTCCGAACCCGGCGCAGCACAGGTACCCGCAGCACGGTCATCCTGAATCCGTACATATCTGGCCAATCTGTTCTTTAATGCAAGCATCATAGAAGGCATGTTCTTGCAATTTTCCAGAGAATATTGTACATTACATCCAGAACAGTGTCACTTTGAAGGACTTTGTGGCTTATATCAATCCACAACATGACACTAGTATTCTCATACTTCTAATTTTCGGTGAAAAATCATTTCCCCAGTGATAGGTTGTGTATGTTCTGACTTATTTTTGGGTGATAAAAATTATGCATACCTATTTGCTTCACAATATATTCCTCTTTTTATTTAAGGCTTCAGAATATAATGTTGTAAAAGTGAAAACAAGTTGGTGAAGTGTGTTTAAAGTCAAATATGAAAATAATTGTCATCTTTAAAATTTCCCATTCTGTGTGCGGCTAACCAACCTCATTGATCTTATAGATTTTCTTTGCCAAAATACCAACCGCTCCATCAAGACCACATGCTTTTTCAATTAATTCCTCATGCTTGGAAAGTAGAGGTGAGATTACGGATCTAGATAACATCTCGGGACTGTAGGCAACATGACACTGTGGCACGACCCACTGGGGTTTAGCTACCAATTTCACATACTTAGTGCACTGCAGAAGAGTTGTCATAAAAACAAGATTTTGATTGAATAACATGTTGGATGGATTGTCAAGTTGAAACACCCATATAGTATTATTATAACTATTATTTATTATTATTATTTAGTTATATAGCGCCATTTATTCTATGGTGCTGTACATGAGAAGTGGTTACATACATGAGAAGGGGGTGGCATCTCGGGTGGTGTTGTACAAGTCACATCTACGACCACCACGCTCTCCAATTGACACCTCTTGAAATGCAGCCAAAATGTCACAATCTCTATCTTCTGTTACAGAAAATGCAGGGGCTCCTTTTTGACATCATCGTCCGACAAGTTCAGTATTAGTAGGTGATGGCTTGTCAGAATCCAGCCCAGGAACACCAGCCTTCACTAGTTGCGAGTCCTGGCCCCGTGCTCTTCCTCCAGCTCTTCCATTCATTATTTTGTGTAGAACATTTTGCCTTCATAATCCAGAGACAGAGTAAAACACCGCCCAACCGTTTACCCTCTGCTTCTCAGACTTTCTATCTGTGCAGTGACAGACTATAGGCAAAAGATGATGATGGTGGTAGTAGTTGGAGCATTTAAGACAGTCATGAAGCAGCCATAACAACTTGAAACAGAAGTATTTTAACCAAGATACCACACTGTTCACTATTTGGGGTGTAATTTTACACAAAAATAGTGTAGAGAAATAGGGTAACAGACAGCAAATACAGTGGAATGTAGGCCTGAATAGCCACAATTTAGGGTCCACAAATACATCAGATGTCTGACAGGGATACCACACTGTTCACTATGTGGCCTGAATTTTTTAAGTTTTGAAAAAGTCTTTAAAAAAATTACTCAGGAAGAAACTAACATTTGGACTGAAAACTTCCATCATGTTGATGTTACGGGGAACAGTTGCCCGCATTCTGTCTGCCTTGCCCATTGTAATATGTAATATGTGGACTGTAGTTACAAATTATTTTTTGCTTAGCCAATTGTAGCCACAAAGTACCTTAACAGACAGCAAAACAACTAGAATACGCAGGCCCACAATGCCAAATTTGTAGCACACGCATGTATGATGCGTGTCACAGAGATACCACACTGTAAAATATGTGGGCTGTTTTATAGAAAAAAGCAACATTGTGCTGTATATAACTTGAGTAACTGACAGGAAAGCACAGGACTACGGGCCTAAAATGCACCAATTTGGAGCACACGGATGTATGAGACGTGTCACTGATATACCACACTGTAAAATATCTGGCTGTTTTCTTTTAACAAAGCAGCATAATGCTGTATGTAACTAGAGTGACAGACAGCAGGAAAAATTGAATACCGGCATTAAAAGGCATAAATTTAGAGCACACAGATATATGAGCTAGCACGGAGAAACCACACTGACAATTCTGTGGCCTGTATCTTTGGATTTTTTATTCTAAGTGGTTCTGAATATAACTCGAGTGACACCCAGGTGAAAAAAAAGAAAACTGGCGTAAACTGGCCAAACTTTGAGCACGCACAGATATGAGCTGGCACAGAGATACCACACCGAAACATGTGTGGCCTTTTTTTTTTGGGGCTCAATACTGGTGTATATAAGTACAGTCACACCCAGGCCACACCCACACCCACCCTTGTTAGGATTTTGACACTGGCTGTAGCAGCACGGAAAGCATTAACCCTGGTGATCTAGTGGTGGAGAATGAGGAGACATAATGATAACTCATAGTGAAATCAAACAAATAACTAAAAAATGTGAATCCACCTATGAAAGAAAATAACAAAAGGGAGGGGTGAACACAGGTTCATAGATATGAAGCCAGAATGTGTCCAACAAGATATGTTTGTCCCTAGCAACAGCTCAGAGACAAGGATATAAATAAAAATATAATATTTTTAGGATTTCACTATTTTTATATTGGAGAGGTATACACTAGGTCAGTGATGGCGAACCTTGGCACTCCAGCTGTTGGAGAACTACAATTCCCAGCATGCCTCAACTGCTGCAGGTTGCAAGGGCATGCTGGGAGTTGTAGTTTTACAACAGCTGGAGAGCCAAGGTTAGCCATCACTGCACTAGGTCATAAGAGGTTGTTCCACAGATAGGCAAAAATGGAAAATATAAGAATAAATGGGAAGAATATACGTACATATCATTTTTATGAGATTTCCTCCTGGGAGAGTAACATTTGTTTTGGTTTCAAATTTGTAACTGGCATCATAAAAACACCCTTGACAAAAATTGAGTGACTTTTGCATAATGGAATACGTTCACCCTGGTGTTCTACTGGTTGTGGATGATGAGGACGAGGATAACACCAAACAGACCAAATCCGGAAGCGGTTACCCATGTGTGATTGTGAAGAGGTGCATGAGAATACACCTCCACACAAAAGACAATGTATTTGAGGTTATGTTTCGCTGTTTGCATTCGGTGGTGTACAGAAGTCTTGCCCAATCCAGCCCTTGTTCATTTTTATAAGAGTCAGCCTGCCAGCATTGTCAGTTGACAGGTGGATGCACATATCTGTTATAATGCCATCAACGGTACTAAAAACCCGCTCTGACAGAACACTAGCAACAGTGCAGGCCAGGACCTCCAAGACATAGGGAGCCAGTTTATGCCACGTGTCCAGCTTGGATACCCAATAATTAAAAGGCACAGAGGAATCCCAGAGGACGTTTGTACGATCTGCAAAGTACTCCCTCACCATTTTCCCAAACATTACACTTCTTGTGCCAGCACCCCTTGCCTCTGTTGCAGCACAATGGCAGGGTCTGAGAAAACTGTCCCAGAACTTTGCCATTGTTCCCCTGCCTGAGCTGGATTGTACTTCTGTCTCTCTCGCTTGGACTCCTTAGCTGTACAACAAACTCTGACGTCTGCTGCCAACGTTTTCACATGGGAAATTTTCAGTAATTCCGCTACAAGGGTCCTCTGCTACAGCAACATTTTTGTACATCTGTATGCCTCTGGAAGAAGAGATTGAAAGTTTTCCTTCTAGTGTGGGTCTAGAAGTGTCACCAACCAGTAATGAGTGTCACCAAAAATTTTTATAAAACAAAAAAAATGAGTTGAACCAGGATAGCAGACAGAACTATGCAACGTATGCCTGCCAAGAAAAGATTTTTCAACCACAGATACACCAGGCCTAAGTCTGAGATAACAGACTGTATTAATTTTTTGGGTTATGTTTTTTGTTACTGTTTGAAAACAAAAAAAAATGAGTTGAACCAGGATAGCAGACAGAACTATGCAACGTATGCCTGCCAAGAAAATATTTTTCCACCACAGAAACACCAGGCCTCAGCCTGAGATAACAGACTGTGTTAATTTTTTGGGTTATGGTTTTTGTTATTTTGAAAAGTCACATTAGCATCGGTCCCTGCTGTAAACCAGTTAACCCCTTCAGATGGATTGCAGTGTGGGACCTGACTGAACGGTGGAGAGGTATAGATATTGTTGCTTTTTTATTTTATTTTTATTACAGGAGAACAATGAATTCAGAAGGATTACCAGTGTAATAAAAATTGGTCAAAAACTGTGTCATTATTTCATTAAAATAATTTTTATTGTGTGTGTGTTTTTTTAACCATTTACTACAATAGGATTAATAATGGATAGTTGTCTAATTGACAACTCGCTATTATTAACCCGGATTAATGTCACCTTTCAATAGCAAGGTGACATTAACCCATAATTAACCCATGAGCCACAGCTAAAGGCATTGGGAATAGAGAGGCTAAGCGCCAGAAAAGGCGCATCTAATAATAGATGTGCCTTTTCTGGGGTGGCTGGGGGCAGATGTTAGTAGCCAGGAGGGGGGCCCAAAACAAATGGTCCCTCTCAAGGCTATTAATATCTGTCCTTAGTCACTGGCTTTCCCTGTCTGGTGGAAAAAATACAGCGGGAGCCCACGCATTTGTATATATGCATTCTATGTGTATATATCTATTCTTTCTATTCTTTATGAAACATGTCAGTGTGATTTTACAGTATTGCAGATGAAGGGACCTTTTTAAATGCTTAGAAAGCCTTTGCAGGTGTTTTTTGTTAATTATTCCTATTTACAGAGATAATGACTTTTGGGTTTTCATTGGCTGTAAGCCATAATCATCAACATAAAATGAAATAATCACTTGAAATAGATCACTTTGAGTTTGTAATGACTCTATAGCATATATGAGTTTCACTTTTTGTATTGAAGAACTGAAATAAATAAACTTTTTGATGATTTTCTAATTTTGTGAGAAGCACCTGTGCTCTAGAACTTGGTTTGCATGAAATTTTGTTGGTTTGAAATAAAAAACAAAAATTGTCCTGGTACACGTCTACAAATTTGGTCCTTCGGTACTCGGTCACCGGCTGCCACTATTTCTCTCATTGTAGTGTCACCGCCTTGTACCAGAACATGTCCAGGAACAGCACCTATGCCCTTACCAAGGCAGTTAATGGGGTTGTCCTCTTAAAGACCAACACGTGGACAAGCACTTGCGGCCAGGGATGCAAAATTTCCCTGACAGTGAACTTGGTGAACATTGTGGAAGGTGGGGCTGAGTACTACCCTGGCACAGCAAATGTGCTACTGATGACAAGGATTGCTGGCCCTAATTCATCAGGCTATTCCCCACCTCCTACACCAGCTTCTGTACCTTCTCCTGCTTCTCCATCTCCAATGTGCTATTTCATAGCACGTCTTCCACATCAGCAGGAAGCTCTGTGTCACCCTCATGCCCTGGCTGGTTGGCATGAGCCAGGGGGTTGTGGCCCCACTGTGCCACAAACCAGACTACCCTGGAAGAGGTGTGACTAGGACAGCTGCCTCGGTCTTCACTGGAGCCTCTGATGGTGAGGTCAGGCTTGTGCGGCAGGCAGCTGCCAGTTGCCACTCCAGAGGTCTGATCCCACTTGGGGAAACGGTGACACAGCTGAGATACTGGCAGACAAGCACGGCTGAGACACAGGGCTGGCAGGCACGGTTGAGATATGGGGCGGGCAGGCACGGCTGAGACACGGGGCGGGCAGACACGGCTGAGACACGGGGCGGGCAGACACGGCTGAGACACGGTGCGGGCAGACACGGCTGAGGCAGGGGCGGGCAGGCACGGCTGAGACACGGGGCGGGCAGGCACGGCTGAGACACGGGGCGGGCAGGCACGGCTGAGACACAGAGTGGGCAGGCATGGCTGAGACACGGGGCGGGAAGGCACAGCTGAGACACGAGGACGGTGCAGGGCAGCACGGCTGAGACACGGGGTAGGCAGGCATGGCTGAGACATGGGGTAGGCAGGCACGGCTGAGACACAGGGTAGGGTCCTGTTCACACAGCAGGTGCATATACTGGTACTGACTGGAAGGAATGGTGTATGGAGGAACAGGTTTGGACCTGTTCACACAGGAGGAGAACCGCAAGACTGCAGATAAGGGCTGTAGAGCAGCAAGAGGTTCCGCAGCGGCAGAAGCAAAGCTGAACCACAAGGTATGCGGAGAGGAGCTGCAGCAAGAGGTTCTGCAGCTGCAGGAGTGAAGCAAAGATTCTGCAGCTGCAGGAGTGAAGCAAAGTGGAAACGCTAGATATGCGGAGTGAAGCTGCAGCAAGAGGTCCTGCAGCTGCAAGAATAAAGCAGAGCGGAACCACAAGATATGCGGAGAGGAGCTGCCACAAGAGATTACTGAAGCGGCAGGAGCAAAGCAGTGCGGAACCACAAGATATGTGGAGAGGAGCTGCAGCAAGAGATTACTGCAGTGGCAGGAGCAAAGCAGAGTGGAACGGAGCAGAACCGCAGGAGTACAGACAAGAGGCAGGAAGAGATTCAGAGAGAACACAAGGCAAGACACAGCAGGGAAGGAAACCACAGACAAGGAGACTAAGAGACAGAGGTAGAACAGAGTTCAGACGAGGTAATGACACGAGACAAGGTACAGGGACAAAGACACAGGACCAGGATATTCTGCCTCCTGGAGGGCAGACAAACAGGTACAAGGCAAAGCTAGGAAGCCTCCAAGATGGAGGAACACAGAGCAAGACCTGGCAGCTCAGTAGCAAACCACTAACTGAGTTAACACTTTGCACAGGCCAGATCCACAGAGTGGAGCTGCCCTAAATACTAGAGGGCTCATGGTAATTGGTCAGGGACAAATTAAACAGGTGCACACTGACTCCATAAAATCCAGAGAGTTCTGGCGCCGCCCCCCCTATGCACATGGCCAGGAAACAAGCACAGAACAG
Source organism: Oophaga sylvatica (assembly GCA_033576555.1). Taxonomy (NCBI): domain Eukaryota; kingdom Metazoa; phylum Chordata; class Amphibia; order Anura; family Dendrobatidae; genus Oophaga; species Oophaga sylvatica. The sequence goes on from JARQOD010000006.1 coordinate 53,320,403, forward strand.
ATAGAAAGCAAGAGGTACAGAGTATGGAGCTAGTAGCAGACAGAAATCACAGCATGACCTGGAGCAGTGAGAAAGTTGGTATGTGGGGAATGGGAGGCCATGCACTTTGAACCCCCAAGTGTTTCACTAAAGTTTATAATGCCCGGCCGTGAAAATAAGAAATCCTATTTTTGTCTCACAAAAGTGATCTTTTCACCCCCAATTTTTAATTTTCCCAAGTGTAACAGGAGAAATTGAACCCCGAAAGTTGTTATCCAATTTGTGCTGAGTATGCTGATACCCCATATGTGGGAGAAAACAACTGTATGGCACACGTCGGGGCTTGGAAGTGAAATAGTGACGTTTTGGATGCAGACTTTGATGGAATGTTCTGCAGGCGTCATGTTGCGTTTGGAGAACCCCTGATGTGCCTAAACAGTGGAAACCCCCACAAGTGACCCCATTTTGGAAACTAGACCCCCAAGGAATTTATCTAGTTGTGTGGTGAGAACTTTTAACTCCTAAGTATTTCACAAAAATTTATAACGCCCGGCCGTAACTATAAAAAATCATATTTTTTCCCACAAAAATGATCTTTGAGTCCCCAATTTTTAATTTTCCCAAGGGTAACATTTGGAAAGCCCCTGATGTGCCTGAACAGTGGAAATTCCCCACAAGTGACTCCATTTTGGAAACTAGACCCCACCAAGGTACTTAACTAGATGTGCATTTACAGTGGCAATGCCCAACAAGTGCCCCTTTTTTGGAACTAATCTACTGTTTCCTGGTATGTGAATTTTATAAGTGACCTCGGATCTCATTGCAGCTCAACTTGGCTGGGTACAGAGCCCAGTGACCGGAGGTAACCTCTATGATGTCACCCCCGGTTACTAACGCTGTGTTCCCAGCAGCTCATTCACCAGTGTTTCTCATCGTGGATGCTCCCATCTTGACACCATCCAGATTGAAAACTAATTATCCCCGAAAGGTTACGGCGGGGGAAAGAACGACGGACAGGTTTGGTATATTTTTTGTTTTTTTTATTTTACTTTATTATCAAAAATGGGAGGGTTTTCGGTGGAATATGCGAGGTTGTAATTTGGGTTTTAAATTTGAGAATTTAAAGGGGGCCCTGTGTCATTATTTCAATTAAATGACTTTATTGGCGTGTGTTATTTACAAAACCCCTATAGGATTAGTAATGGATCGGTGTCTTATAGATGGGTTCTCCAAAATTTTTAAGTGGGGGGCTTGTTGTCACCGTTTATAGAAAGGGGGACATCAACCCCACAAATATTACCCCACTTGCCACTGCTAAGGGGAAGTGGGAAGGCCGGGCTAAGCGCCAGAATTTTTGGGCACTAAAAGATGCGCCTTTTCTGGGCAGCTGCAAGCTGCTATTTTTGACTGGGGGGCCTATATCCCAAAGGCCCTTTACCAGCCCGAAAATACCAGCCCCCAGTGTGAGTTTAGCCAAAGGGTAGTTGTCAAAAATAGGGGGGGCTCCAAAACCCTTTTTTAAATTTATTTAAAAAATTTAAAAAAAAAAAAACAGTGGGGACCCCCCTATTCCTGATAATCAACCCTGTGAAGCTGACAGTGAGGATTGCAGCCCCCCGCTGTGAGTTTTGCTGGGGGTTGGGGGGTTTTTGGGGAAAAAATAGGAGAACCACGGGGTTTTTTTTTATTTATTTATTTACCACAGGGCCCCGACTGATAAATAACCCCCCTCCCAAAAACCCCCTGCTTTTCACTTGGGTTTTTTAGTTTGCAGCGGAGGGAGGTTGATGGGAGTTATAGTCCCCTCAGCTGTCAACCGGGTGTCTCTTTTACACTTAAGGGTAGGGCCCCAAATAAACAGCGTCGTAACGAGATTGCTAAAAAACGGCACTATTTAGCGATCTCGTTAGTGCGTTTTTGTTTTGTGGAAAGTAGCAACGACCCTGGCCCCCGCTGTGATCCCGCTGTGAATTTGTTCTGTTTCATCGTTCGGACCCTT
>JARQOD010000006.1:53322480-53389494 GCA_033576555.1 Oophaga sylvatica
CTTCCATTACTCCTTTAATGTTTCTGTACCTCTTTTTTTTCTCATAATGTTTCTATATCTTAATACAACTCTAGTGAGAATGTTGTTTTATAAGCTGTAGCAATTTGAGGTCTTTTATCCTTCACAAAATTGGCAAGCTGTGACGCTATTGACATGTGAGGTTCTTTAAACCATCATATATTATTTCACATTGCAGAGTTCTCATGATTAGTATTATTTAGTAGGATTCTGCTTTATTCTGACCTTTAAATGTTTTGTTCACTAAATTTTGTCTGATTTCATGTTTATTCATGTATTATTTTCAATAAAAAGACCATTGAAAAGAAAAGAATTGTGTCCTCCATCTCCTTTAGTCCCTTATAAGATGAAGGCTATGTTTCGAAACATGTTGGGATCTTGCGTGAAGTCCAGCAGGAGGAGATGACCACAGGTATTTATACTGTTTAACTTATATCTGCTGTACTTTCTGCATATTATGCATTATATATTCAGCCAGTTGGCTGACATGTAGATATTTGGTATATCTGGCATCTCATTAAATGTATGGATGATTATCCTCTCATATATTTGCCCTTATACTTACCTGATATACTGTTTACAATGTTTACATATTCATCTCATTCTGCTGTCTTGCCGCCTTAGTGTTTGCTCACTGTGCCTGTGAAAACTTTTTATACTTTCTTGTATTTTGCTAATAAAGATTTAGAATTATCTAAGTACAGCTATATTTTTACTTATTGCTGCATGTCTAGTGTGGTTTGTATTATTTTTCATTATATATTTTTACACCACTTCTGGTTTCTTCTGTAATAGGTTCCTTTGGTCCCTTGTAGTAATGGGCAAACGCGTGAATGTTCGGGTCCGACGGGTTCGCCAATCATTTAAAAAAAGTTTATTTCCGGCAGTTGATGACTGTGTGCTATAACCAAGACCTGCTTCTAACAATTGTGGGTTGAGCTTTGTTGCGCCCATGATTGCTAACCTATGAAACGCTGCTGTCAAACAGCGATGCGTGCTGGCCAGCGGGAGACTAGCGATCAAAAAAAAGTCCTGGCATTTCTGACACGACCAGCGATTCACAGCAGGGGCCTGATCGCTGGTACTTGTCAGACATAGCGAGATCGCTGCTGAGATCGTTGTTTAGCAGCGATCTCGCTAGCGATCTCACTATGTGAGACGGGGCCTTTAAAGTCTTATTTAATAACATAAATTTGAGAGATTCTGAGCTTGAAATCATAAAAGAAACAGCCAGAATCCACCTTCCAGATATCTCTAACAAAACAGTTGATAGTTTGACAAAAAAAGTCTTTTTTGGAACGAATGTGAATAAAAAAATAATTTCTAAAATATATAAAATCCTTTGTCTTTCAGGAGAACCTCCCCCCCAATTTATTGGCAAACGGAAGAAAAAATGAAATATAACAATGAAGGCAGAAGAAAGTTCTAAACTTTTAAAAAAGGTTCATTTTATCTCTCCCTCAGTTAGGTACCAAGAATTAAACTACAAAATTATATCTCGTTAGTATAAAACTCCAGATATTCTTAATAAAATTGACAATTCTTATTCACCTAATTGCTGGAGATGTAATCTGTTACCTGGAACACCCTCCCATATTTGGTTTGACTGTGTTAGAATTGTTTATGGGAAACAATACATAGTCATATTGGAAAAGCTCTACACATTTCGCCCCTTTAACGCCCCAACTAGTCCTTCTTAACGTGCATCCTCAATATCAGCATATTGGTGATTATATTATACTATACTATTCCATCTCCTAAATGTGGCTAAAATACTTATTGCAAGTCATTGGAAAGATACTGTTTCCCCCTCTCTTTCAGAATGAATTAATGAATCCAATAGCATATATGCATTTGAAAAAATTTGCTTGATTCATCCCAGCCAAGATAGGCTTAGAGAAAGATGGCATCAGTTGTTTAAATACCAAAATAAGTTTAAGCTTTGAACTGCGGAATTGTTTACCAATTATGTTTGTGCTATATACATATATATATATAATATATATATATATATATATATTAGTTTCTACTTTTAAGATAAGGAAATAGAGACTATTTTCAACAGGACTACCTCCTTCACCTTCCCTTCTTATCCCTTGTGCCCTTGTCTGTTCTCCCTCCCTCCTCCTCATTTTTTTTCCTTTCTTTCCTATTCCCATTCTTTTAAACTCTGTATCCCTTAAAAAAATAAAACAAATGTTTACCCTTTTGTTCATCTGCAATGTTATTTAGTCTTTGCCAACATTCTTAAATAAAGAATTTATTAAAAAGAACAACAATAATCACATAAATCAACAAATACCAAAAGGAGTGAGGGCCCTGCTCGCAAACTTACAATCTTTGAGGAAAATTCTGAAACATAATAAATCCTGAAATAAAAGTTTGCCTTTTAGACATCTTTAGGTTTGTGAGAACCTTTAGTTCTCACTATTTTTTAGATTTGCTCAGCAGTATGGTTTCCATTATTCATTTTCATTATCATTTGAGACTTTTTGAAATGTTTCAAATTGTTTTGTACAATCTGTGGCTAAGTTTGTGCCACCTAATCTGAAACAGAATAATGTGGAAACAGAAACCCAATTTCAGAAATAACTAGACTGATGTAGGTTTGATGAAATCACTGTTTTACCAGCATAAGATAATCATTAGAGGAATAGTGAATGCACAGCCATGTAATCCTCCATGTTCAAGAGCTCTATATAATCCCAATGTGATGCTGAGTTACTTCTCATGGACAAGCTGTGAGAAAGGATAGTCAATGAGTCCAAAGTCAATAGCCAGGAGAGTACATCATAAATAGAGGGAAGAGACAAAGTCGCAGTCATAACAGTCCGAGGTCAAAATACCAGGAGGATAGTGGATCAGACCAAAGGGGTTAAATACATGGAAGGTCAGAACAAGGTCAAAGGTCAGGCAGGGATACATCAAAAGAAAAATACAAATCACAGGAAACCAGAAATACTTAACTGAAGCTAAGGCTGACAGCTATTTAAGAGTACCAGCTCAGTTAAATAGCTGAGCAATCAAGAGAACGGGAAACATCTCTCATGCTCAGATTGGATGGTAGAAAAATAATTACTGGGTGTAAACACTCTCAAAAACAGGTAGAACATACAAACTCTTTGCAGATGCTGCCCTGGTGGGGTTGGAATACAGGACTCCAGCTCTGCAAGGCTGCTAATGTTTTTGCGTTGACGACTGAACGTTTCTGTGGTTGGAAGCCTAGAAGGCTTTCACTGCGATGCTTACTGTGTCCCTCATTGCTGTTTTGTAACCTTGTAACTTTTTACTGTTTTATAAGAACTGCTGACTTGTAAAGCTATGTGGAATATGTTTGGATATAAATAAAGGTTATTATTGTTAGTAGATTGAAGGTGGTGAAGTTCAAGCTGTTAGCTTTGCCATGTGTAGTAGGAAAAAATCTTTTACATGAGCAAAACTGCACAAACGAGGGCTCGCTACTGTGCTGACACAGAGTGGAGTAGAGTGAACATGACAAGCTGCTGGACTGTGACAGAGGTGCAGGTGGAGATGTTACGGTGGATTGAGATAGATGGGGTGTGCTTGGAATGTAACATCTGTCAAAAACAGTAGGCATGTCCACTTCTGTATCAGCTGATAGGTTCTCAGTCACCCCAACTATAGGGTGTAAACAAGTGGAGGTTCTGCAGCCAAAGACTTGTGTGACAACACTTGCCATGGTGAAGGAGGAGGAAAAATCAGAAGATGCAGTTGATGGGGTGGATGGTGGTTGGTGAGGCCCTCTAGTCTGCATTTTAACACAGAGACATTCCCAGATTAATGCATGTTGATCGTGCATGTACCAGTTCATGCATGTAGTACTCAAATTATTTCATTTTTTTAACTATACTTTGTAGTTTTTAAAAAATTTGAAAGATAACATGATTTTTTAGATTTTTGCTTGTCTGAAAAAAGACCCACGCTAGGCAACTGCAGAGCCGAGAACACGTCTGTCCACTGCCAGAGTTGGGGCTCAGGAATGCATTGGTCATTGTGGTTGCATAACTCTGTGTCTACGTAACCTCATCCTCCTCCTCCTACTCTGCTGAGGTAATCAGCTGCATACCTTTGGGTTTACACCAAGTGTGATCTACTACCTCATCTTCATACTCTCTGTTCTCTAATTCCATGCCCTGAGAGTCACCCTCCTCCTCTTACTGCATTGACAGCACAGTACAGTCCATGGGCACCTCAAGTATCTGAGTCTAGGCACTAGTGGATCACTTCCACCCAATGGGGTTAACATCTGTTGACGAGGGTTTGGATTCTGCAAGGATCCAACTTTGCCCAGCCCTGGCTCAAACTGAGAAAAAATTTGGCCATCAGTGCAGGTGATTTCCTCCTCTTGACTCTGTGAATCTTTGGAGTACACTTCCGATGCCCATGGCATACAATGTGTGAACAGATCTGCAGACTCAACCATCAGTGGTTCCCAACAGTCAGTTGGGCAGTTGGAAAGTTGTGATGAGGGGGAAAACAAGGGTGATTGGGGTGCCACCACTGAAGACTGTAATGTGTGTGATGGTAAGGTGGAAAAAGAGGAAAAGAGGCCACTTGATGCAGCTCTTGCCACCTACTGGAGCAAATGTTCTTTCTGGCCCTCATCTACAAAGCACTCCACTGTGCAGCTGCCAAAGAAAGGGAGTGGAGTAACAGAAGTTGTAAAAATGCTGTGCAATAGCTCAATGAGGATAAACAGACTGACTTCTCATCCTCATATCATAACCGTCTCACAACCCTAAATTTCTATTCAGTACTTTCAATTCTCTCCTCCATCCACCAGCTCCCCCTCCCTCTCCTCTCATTTCAACTGAAGACATCCCACCTCATTCCAAACTTTACCACAGTCTTCATCACAAGCCTAACCCACCTCTTCAACCTGCCACTAACGACTGGTGTCTTCCATCCAGATTGAAACATACCTCGATCACACCCATCCTCAAAAAAAACACCCTTGACCCATCCTCTGTGTCTAGATATCACCCCATCTCATTTCTCCCCTATGCCTCCAAACTACTGGAGCAACATGTCCATTTTGAACTGTCCTCCCACTTTTACTCTTGCTACCTCTTTGACTGCTTACAATCTGGCTTCAGACTGCACCATTCCACTGAAACTGCCCTGACTAAAGTCACCAACAACCTACTAACTGCCAAATGAAAGAGACGCAAGTTTGTCCTCCTCCTTCTGCTGGACCTGACATCTGCCTTTGACACAGTGGACCATTCCCTCTTACTACAGACTTTCTGATCTGTTGCCATTACAGACTTGGCCCTTTGTTGGATCTCCTCGTATCTAACAAGCAGACCATTCAGTGTGTCTCTCACTCACAAACCACCTACCCATCTTGCCCCCTGTTATGATTCGGTAACCGAGGAGGATAATAGAAAAAATAGGCTAGGCAACCAGACACCCAGAGAGGTTGGTAACTTAGCGTATTGAACACAGAGTCCAGCGCAGGTCCCAGCAGGGAACCCAGCTGAACTAACTCCAGCAATGCCGAAAACTGAGAAAAGCAAAAGGTAAACAAATGCCACAGATTTAAACAGGCAAATAACTTATCTGAAAGATGCAGGACACAGCAGGGAGCTAGCAGACTTTCAAGAGGCTCAGGAAAAATACAAATCACCAGCAACCACTATGGGAAGGCTGCTCACTTACATCTCCCCAGTCAGTAACACCTGATCTCCAATCATCCCCGTCAAGTGATTGACTTCTGTTAGCCAAAGCAGCTCCATTACTAGAAGCAACCACCAGAGGGAGCACAACCTTAGAAGCCAGATTAAAGGTGTTCACAACAGTACCCCCCCTTGAGGAGGGGTCACCGAACCCTCACCTGCGCCACCAGGCCGATCAGGATGAGCCCGGTGAAAGGCGCAAACCAATCTCTCAGCATGAATGTCAGAAGCAAACACCCAAGAATTGTCCTCCTGACCATAACCCTTCCACTTGACCAAGTACTGGAGTCTCCGTCTAGCCAGACGAGAATCCAATATCTTCTCCACTTCATACTCCAGATTGCACTCAACCAAAACAGGCTCGGGGCGTAGCCATAGGAACTACTGGCTCAATAAACCTTTTGAATAAAGATTTATTGAAGACGTTGTGAATCTTAAATGTCCCTGGAAGAGCCAAACGGAAAGAAACGGGATTAAGGATTTCCAAGATCTTATAAGGTCCAATGAACTTTGGCGTAAAATTTGGAGACGCAACCTTCATAGGGATATTTTTTGAGGACAACCAAACCATGTCACCTACTTTAAACCGGGACCATCAGTCCTATGCCGGTTGGCAAACCATTGGGTCCTCTCCTGAGAGAGAGACAACTTATCCACTACTTATCCACTCTACCATAGAGTCAACACCTGGACAGACAGAAGCCTCCACCTGCCCTGAAGAAAACCGAGGATGAAACCCGAAATTGCAGAAAAAAGGGGACATCAAAGTGGCAGAACTAGCCCTATTATTTAGAGTGAGTTCAGCCAAGGGCAAAAAAGAGACCCAGTCATCTTGATCAGCAGACACAAAACATCTCAAATAAGTTTCCAAAGTCTGGTTTGTTCTCTCAGTCTGCCCATTGGTCTGAGGGTGAAACGCAGAGGAGAAAGACAACTGAATTCCCAGTTTAGAACAAAAGGCTCTTCAAAATCTGGAAACAAATTGAAGTCTTCTGTCAGACACAATGTTCTCCAGAATGCCGTGCAAAGGAACCACCTGCTGAAGAAACAAGGGCACCAACTCGGAAGAGGATGGCAACTTTGGCAGTGGCACAAGATGGACCATCTTGGAAAATCTATCACAGATCACCCAGATAACAGTCATTCTCTGAGAGACAGGGAGGTCGGAAATAAAATCCATAGAGATATGGGTCCATGGCCTCCTGGGCATCGGCAGTGGCATTAAAAATCCACTAGAGCGAGAGCAGGGTTTGGACCGAGAACAAGTTCCACAGGACTGCACAAAATTCCTAACATCACGAGATAAAAAAGGTTACCAAAAAGACCAACTCACCAAATCTCTGGTACCAAAAATACCGAGATGACCAGCCAACGCGGAACAATGAATTTCAGACATTACTTTCTTCCTCCATTGGTCGGGGACATACAATTTCTCCACAGGGCATCGTTCAGGTTTATCCCCCTGAAATTCCTCCAGGGCCAGTCTCAAATCGGGTGAGATAGCAGAAAGAACCACACCCTCCTTCAGAATGGCAGTAGGCTCAGTCACATCAAGAGAATCCGCAAAGAAACTCCTAGAGAGGGCGTCCGCATTAACATTCTTAATGCCCGGAGGAAAGGATAGCACAAAATTAAAACACGTGAAAAACAAGGCCCACCTGGCCTGTCTAGGATTTAATCGCTTGGCTGATTCGAGATAGTTCAAGTTCTTGTGGTCAGTGAGGACCACAACTTGATGTTTGGCTCCCTCCAACCAATGTCTCCACTCTTCCAAAGCCCACTTCATAGCCAATAACTCCCGAATCCCCACATCATAATTACGTTCAGCTGGGGAAAATTTTCAAGAGAAGAAGGCACAAGGGTTACTCTTAGAGGTCACAGGATCTCTTTGGGACAAAACGGCTTCTGCATCAATCTCAGAAGCGTCTATCTCCACCTGAAATGTTAGAGAGAATTCAGGTTGCCGTAGAACAGGAGCAGAAGTGAATCTCCGCTTAAGCTCCTGAAACGCCGAAATTGCCTCTGGAGACCAATTCACTACATCGGAACCATTTTTGGTCAAATCAGTCAGTGGTTTCACAATACCAGAGAAATGACTTATAAATTTACGGTAAAAATTAGCAAAACCCAAAAATCTCTGAAGAGCCTTCAAGGAAGTGGTCTGAACCCAATCACAAATGGCCTAAATCTTGACCGGGTCCATTTAAATAACAGACGGAGACAAAATGAATCCCAAAAATGAAATCTTCTGTACGCCAAAAAGACATTTTGATCCCTTAACATGCAAATCATTTTCTCTCAAAATCCGGAATACCATCCGAAAATGTTCCACATGAGAATCCTAGTCGTTGGAAAAAATCAAAATATCGTCCAAATAAACGATCAGAAACTTATCCACAAAATCCCGGAAAATATCGTTCATGAACGATTGGAAGACGGAAGGGGCATTAGTGAACCCAAAAGGCATCACTAGGTACTCAAAATGCTCCTTAGGGGTATTAAACGCCATCTTCCATTCATCACCGTGCTTAATGCGAATAAGATTATACGCACCTCTAAGGTCAAGCTTGGTAAACCAACTAGCACCTTTCACTCTGGAGAATAAATCAGAAATCAGGGGTAACGGATACTGATATTTAACAGTGATCTTATTAAGGAGACGATAGTCAATACATGGCCTCAATGAACCATCCTTTTTGGCCACAAAGAAAAAGCTGGCACCCAAAGGTGAAGAGGACGGTCTAATATGACCATTTTCCAATGACTCTTTGATATAAGATCGCATAGCATCATGACAGACAAATTGAAGAGCCGACCCTTGGGAAATTTAGAACCGGGCATTGACTCAATCGCGCAATCATAACTCCTGTGGGGAGGCAAGGACGCAGACTTACTCTCACTAAACACATCAAAAAAATCAGCCAAATAGTCGGGGATCTCCTGAGAATGGAGAGAGGTAGAAAACACAGGAGTGTCACCACGAACACATTGACAACCCCAACTGGCCACAGACACAGACTTCCAATCCAAAACAGGATTATGGGTCTGCAACCAAGGAAAACCCAGTACAATAATGTCATGTAAATTATGCAACACCAAAAATTTACAGTTCTCTTGGTGGTCCGCGGCTACCCGCATTATCACCTGGGTCCAAAACTGGGGTTTATTCTCCGCCAAAGGGAATCAGGGCTGCTCCTGATTCGACAAAAGCCTGAGCAGAAAATGTGGATAAGGAGCAGATCAAGGTAACAGTCAAAAGAAATTTAGACTGTACATTGCCCAAAACAAATGAGCGCGCAAAACGTCTTCCCCGCTTAGGGCAGACGGAAATAGTATGAAAAGCGTCCCCACAATAGAAGCACAACTTATTACGCTTTCGAAATTCTCGACGCTGAGCCCCAGATATAACCCCATCACACTGCATTGGCTCAGAGGTTTGGTTGCAAGGCATCACCACCTCTCAGATGTTTCTATGTTCACGTAAACGTCTGTCAATTTGAATGGCTAATGACATAGAGTCATTGAGACCAGAGGGGACAGGAAATCACACCATAACATCCTTTACGGTCTCTGCCAGACCCTTCCGAAAAAGAGCTGCTAGGGCATCATCGTTCCATTTAGTAAGGTCTGCCCACTTTCGGAATTTCTGACAATATAACTCTGCCGCTTCCTGACCCTGGTTCAATGCCAACAAGGTTTTCTCAGCTTGATCAATAACATTAGGCTCCTCACACAACAACCCCAGAGCCTGAAAAAACACATCAACAATAGCCAAAACAGGATCCCCAGGTGTCAAGGAAAAGGCCCAGTCTCGAGGGTCGCCGCGCAACAGGGAGATGACAATTTGAACCTGCTGCGCTGCGTTCCCCGAGGACTTAGGTTTCAAGGCAAAAAACAATTTACAATTATTCTTAAAGTTCAAAAATTTAGACCGATCCCTAGAAAATAAATCAGGAAGAGGGATCCTAGGTTCCACAGCAGAAAACTGAGTGAGAAAGGCAGAAATTCCTCCAACTTCAGCAGCGAGCTGCTCAACACGATTAGACAACTGCTTAGTCTCCATTGTAGAAAAAATCCTCCTAGGGCCCCCATAGAAAAAGAGGAAAAAATATATAAAAAATTCTGACAACCTCTTTTTTTTTTTTTTTTACTATTCTTCCCTTCTTTTGAGTACCCTAGGATTATGCTTAGGCCGGTGATTCTGTTATGATTTGGTAGCCAAGGAGGACAGTAGCAAAAATAGCCATAGCAACCAGACACCCAGAGAGATTGGTAACTAGCGGATTGCAGACCCCTAAACTGACCACACAACTAGAAGTAGCCGTGGGACGTACCTACGATGACCTAGACGCCTCAACACAGCCGGAGAGTTAACTAAGTCTAAAGAGAGAAAGGGAAAAGCTAACTGCCCCGGAGTAGCGCCCCAAAGGAATAGGTAGCCCCCACACATACAGGTCCTTCTCAAAAAATTTGCATATAGTGCTAAATTTCATTATTTTCCATAATGTAATGATTACAATTAAACTTTCATATATTTTAGATTCATTACACACCAACTGAAATTTGTCAGGTCTTTTATTGTTTTAATACTGATGATTTTGGCATACAACTCCTGATAACCAAAAAAACCTGTCTCAAAAAATTAGCATATCAAGAAAAGGTTCTCTAAACGACCTATTACCCTAATCTTCTGAATCAACTAATTAACTCTAAACACATGCAAAAGATTCCTGAGGCTTTTAAAAACTCCCTGCCTGGTTCATTACTCAAAACCCCCATCATGGGTAAGACTAGCGACCTGACTGATGTCAAGAAGGCCATCATTGACACCCTCAAGCAAGAGGGTAAGACCCAGAAAGAAATTTCTCAACAAATAGGCTGTTCCCAGAGTGCTGTATCAAGGCACCTCAATGGGAAGTCTGTTGGAAGGAAACAATGTGGCAGAAAACGCTGTACAACGAGAAGAGGTGACCGGACCCTGAGGAAGATTGTGGAGAAGGACCGATTCCAGACCTTGGGGGACCTGAGGAAGCAGTGGACTGAGTCTGGTGTAGAATCATCCAGAGCCACCGTGCACAGGCGTGTGCAGGAAATGGGCTACAGGTGCCGCATTCCCCAGGTAAAGCCACTTTTGAACCATAAACAGCGGCAGAAGCGCCTGACCTGGGCTACAGAGAAGCAGCACTGAACTGTTGCTAAGTGGTCCCAAGTACTTTTTTCTGATGAAAGCAAATTTTGCATGTCATTCGGAAATCAAGGTGCCAGAGTCTGGAGGAAGACTGGGGAGAAGGAAATGCCAAAATGCCTGAAGTCCAGTGTCAAGTACCCACAGTCAGTGATGGTGTGGGGTGCCATGTCAGCTGCTGGTGTTGGTCCACTGTGTTTCATCAAGGGCAGGGTCAATGCAGCTAGCTATCAGGAGATTTTGGAGCACTTCATGCTTCCATCGGCTGAAATGCTTTATGGAGATGAAGATTTCATTTTTCAGCACGACCTGGCACCTGCTCACAGTGCCAAAACCACTGGTAAATGGTTTACTGACCATGGTATTACTGTGCTCAATTGGCCTGCCAACTCTCCTGACCTGAACCCCATAGAGCATCTGTGGGATATTGTGAAGAGAAAGTTGAGAGACACAAGACCCAACACTCTAGATGAGCTTAAGGCCGCTATCGAAGCATCCTGGGCCTCCATAACACCTCAGCAGTGTCACAGGCTGATTGCCTCCATGCCACGCCGCATTGAAGCAGTCATTTCTGCAAAAGGATTCCCGACCAAGTATTGAGTGCATAACTGAACATTATTATTTGATGGTTTTTTGTTTGTTTTTAAAAAACACTTTTATTTTATTGGACGGTTGAAATATGTTAATTTTTTGAGACAGTTTTTTTGGGTTATCAGGAGTTGTATGCCAAAATCATCAGTATGAAAACAATAAAAGACCTGACAAATTTCAGTTGGTGTGTAATGAATCTAAAATATATGAAAGTTTAATTGTAATCATTACATTATGGAAAATAATGAAATTTAGCACTATATGCTAATTTTTTGAGAAGGACCTGTATATTGTCGGTGAGACAAGATAAAATATGAACACAGGCAGAAAATAGAATACGCAAATGCTGGGGCCCAAATACTGTATGCAATCCGGCAAAACCCTAAGAAAAATTCCAACACTTCTGATTTCCAAAAAATACTGAGACCACACGATCTCTCCCCCGCTAGATCAAAACTCTGGTGTGAGCTGGTAGCCAACCAGCAGATACTGAAATTACAGGGACTGAACAAAAACAGAGGTAAATGAGAAACAGAGACCAGTGCAGGCCCCAGCCGGGGAACCTGGCTGTCCCACACCAAAAGGGCAGAAATCAAAAGGATAACAAATGCCAAAGAAACAAGCAGCAAATAACTTATCTGAACGTTGCAGGAAACAGCAGGAAACCAGCTGACTTCCAAATGGAACCAGGAAGAACAACAAATCACAGGCGAGGATCATGGGACGGTAGCTCACTTATATCTCCCCAGTCATTCCCACCTGATTGCCACTCATCGCCCCCAGGTGATGGACTCCTGTTAGCTAAGGCCGCTTCATTACTATCAGCAGCCACAAGAGGGAGCCCAAACTCGGAAGTCAGATCCAGAGTGATCACAACAATTGTTACTGTGAATTGTTACTTTTGCTGTCGCCATTGCTGCTGCCACTGATACGGCAGTGAAGGAACTAGGGAAAGATCAGGAAGGTCACCTGATTTATTGTATCTACCTTTTTCCTATGTTTTTTTCTATTTTTATTATTATTATTATTTTTCCTACTCTACTGTAAACTGTTATCCCTGTTGGATTTTAATTTGTGTTCCTGGATCCTGATTGCACGTGCTGCAGTGACTGTAGAGACGAGGTAAATCATCTGAGGTGGCATCTGTCCTGTCTGTTTTATGTGCAAGGGGGCCAGGGTGCTAGCTGGCTGTTAGCTCAGTGGACTCTGTTTGTGGACTGTAGCGTTAAGTGACTCGGCCATAACTACCACCCCGTGCCACCTTGTTAAACTGCAATCATCTGTGTTCAATTTTCGTGATTATTTTTCTACTTAAGCATGCTAGCTCCTCCACCCAGTGTCAATTCTACACATGCTGCTGCCTGTGTAAGACTGATCCCTCTGTGATCTGTGCCTGACCCAGCTTGACTTGATTCTCTTCCTGGACTTAGACCCTTTGCTTGGCTTAACTTCTCTTGTGCCTGCTCCCTGTAAACTGTCTTGTCTTTCTGGATTTCCTGACCTCGGCTCGTGAATTGCATGTCACGGGGCAGAGTAGGAATACAGGGGACAAGGAACCTGGGCCCCTGAACTGCCCCTAAGGCTAAGGGAGGGACCTGTCTTTCCTTAACTTGGGGGTACACTTGAAGGTAGTGAGGCCCAAGTCACCAACCTGTCCCTATCTCCTGTTTAGTCCTGAGCTAAACCCCCAACTCCATCCCCAGGAGATGAGACAGGGAATAAAGGGAACTACACCAAAATAACCAAAGGAAGAAAAGACAGACACCTAGTGATTAAATAAACAAAACAACAAAACTTAGCTTTCTCTGCTGCAGAGCAGAGTAAGGCACCAAATCAGGGAAACAGCAGAAGTACCACTGCGCTCAGCAAGCTCCTGGCTCCAGCCTGGTTGGTCTCCAAAAGGCAGAAATATCACCAACAGTCAGCTGAGCCTCAGGTGACCTTTTAAAGGATGGTGGGAATGGTCACTGCCTTCCCCTGACAAGTCAGCAGCAATGTAATTACACCAGCGGCCACAGGGGGAAAAGACTGACTGTTGTGAATGTATTGGAGACGAGTTCGGAGCTGAAGCTCCCTCTGGTGGTTGCTGAGGGTATTGAACCTATGTTGAACACCAAGAGTCCTACACCTGCAGATAATGAGTGGTTGTCAGGTGGTACTGACTGGCCTGATATAAGTGAGCTGACCTCCCATGATCCTCGCCGGTGATCAATTGTTCTTCTTGGTCTAGGTTAGAATTCAGCTTGCTTTTCTGCGGTCTCCTGCTTGCTTTCAGATAAGTCTCTTTCAGTTATTTTTTTACTGTGGTTTGAATTCCTTGCTTTTTGCTGCATTGCTTTTTGTCTTCAGCCGGGTCCCCTTTGGGGGCTTTTGCTGGTCTCTGTTCGTTTTCTGTATTTGTTCATTTGCTCAGTTCTTGTGATATTTTACTGCTGGGTTGCTATGTGTCCACACCAGAGATCTGATATAGGTGGTCGAGACTGTGTGGTCTCAGTATTTTTGGATTCAGAAGTGTTGGAGTTTTTCCTTGGGTTTTTTGGGTTACAGACAGTATTCTCTCCTTTGCTGTCCTATCTAGACAGTTTTGGGCCCCAGCGTTTGCTCAATCTATTTTCTGTTTCCTATTCTTTTGGGGTCTACTCCGGGGCAGTTAGCTTTCCTCTTTCCATTTTCAGGGATAGCTATCTCTCCGGCTGTGACGAGGCGTCTAGGGCAACGTAGGAACATCCCACGGCTACTTCTAGTTGTGCGGTTAGTTTAGGGTCTGCAACCTATTAGTTTCCAAAAAAAAAAGCTTTAAAAAAATTATTTTTATTTTTCCTGCTTTTATTTATTTATTTTTTTTGGTGTAGATTATTTTGGCAGTTACGTTTCCCGTTACATATTAAAAAGGATTTTTTATTATTTTTTATTATTCCCTGGAACAACGTGAGAAATCAAATATAAAGTCATTCTTACGTTTTGAGGAAATATTTATGCAAAATCAGTTTTCCGTTTGATGGAACTTTTGCATTTTTATACGCTACTTGATTGTTTTTTGTTTTTTTTTCTTTTTAGTTGGGTTAAAATAATTTTTTTTAAAGCTTTTTTTTACAATACTCACAACAGTACCAAAAAAAAAACCTGAAAGAGACTTATCTGAAAGCAAGCAGGAGACCGCAGAAAAGCAAGCTGAATTCCAACATAGACCAGGAAGAACAATTAATCACCGGCGAGGATCATGGGAGGTCAGCTCACTTATATCAGGCCAGTCAGTACCACCTGACAACCACTCATTATCTGCAGGTGTAGGACTTTTGGTGTTCAACATAGGTTCAATACCCTCAGCAACCACCAGAGGGAGCTTCAGCTCCGAAGTCGTCTCCAATACATTCACAACAACTGAAATTAACCCCCGATGGCCTGAAAGGAAAAAGGTTTTAATATGGAAAAAAGATCTACCACAGATCCAAAAGTGGATCGTGACATTGGATTTCATCTCTGATTTCCCCTTTTTGTACTGTGCCATTTCCTGGACCTGAACTCGGATTGTTTGACCTCCCGTTACTTATTCGGTAAGTAGCATATATTTTTACTATCTGTTATTGTAGTCTTTCTTTGCACAACTGAGACTAATATTTACTATAGTGACTCGCGTCACATTACGATTGACTGTTAAATTTTTTCTTTTTCCCACCTATGGATCCGTTACATACTTTGTATAATCAGGTGGCGAATCTGACTCGGTTAGTCCAGGATTTGGCCTTGGAACAACACAAACTGGCATCCTCACAGGCTCAGTTACAGGGCCAGATTTCTGGTACTCTTACTGCCCCTCAGAATCTCTCTCCTAAGATTGCTGTTATGACTTCTGAACCATTTGATGTATCTTTGAACCCCCCTGAATCTGTTATAGCACTCCATGACAAATTTTTGGGAGAAAAAGATCAGTTCAGAATTTTTAAAGTGAGTTGTAAATTATTGTTTACCTTGCCCCCCCCCCGGTCATCAGGGAATGAGTCACAGCGAGTGGGAATTATAATGTCACTTTTGCGGTGGCATTATCCTTACCCTCTCTTGCTCCTGAACATCTTTCTGTGGAAACCTTTTTTGACACTTTAGGACAGATCTATGATGAACCTGACAGGTTAAGGTGGCAGAGGCAAGGATCATGCACCTGACACAGGGGAACCGCACAGCAGAAGACTATTGTACTGATTTTCATCATTGGTATTCTGAGGTCCTGTGGAATGATGCAGCTCTCAGATGCCTATTCCTCAGGAGTCTTTCAGAGTCTCTAAAGGACGCTCTGGCTCTACACGCTCCACCTGGTTGTTTGGTGGAGGCCATGACTCAGGCTATCCGCATGGATCGGAGGAGGCAGGAGAGGCGCGAGGTGCAACAAGAGGTTAAATTTTGTCCAACTGGCCCGGTTCATTCACCTGAGGTGTAATTTATGGAGGTTGGTGCTGCCAGCTCAAGGATTAATGAGAGGAGACACCATTGGGAAATTGGACTTTGTCTATATTGTGGCCAAGTTGGATATTTCTTAAAGGGAATCTGTCACCCTAAATTGGCGGGATATTTAAATGAAGGCAGTCAGGTCAGATGGGCGGTGTTTTGGGTACTTGCCTTAACATGTTGTTCGCCGCTGTCTCCATTATTTCTGGGAATTCTAGTCGTTGCCCTCCATATAACGCACCTGCGCATTGCAATCTGCAGGCAAAGCATACTGCGCATGCGCAATTCAAGATTGCAATGTGCAGGCGCGTTATATGGAGGGCAACGACTACAATTTCCAGAAATAATGGAGACAGCGGGGAACAACATATTAAGGCAAGTACCCAAAACACCGCCCATCTGACCTGACTGCCATCATTTAAATATCCCGCCAATTTAGGGTGACAGATTCCCTTTAAAGGATTGCTTGGCATGACCTGCAGCAAACAAGCTGTCGGGAATGCTTAAGTCTGGGTGATTGCCGAGGAGGTCACTCAGACATAGAGGTACCCTTTTACTCCTCCGATAAAGTATTGTTGAATACTAAACTTCTTTTTCAAGATCAGTGTCTGTTCACATTTGCCTTTATTGACTGTGGGTCTGCTGCTAATTTCATTGATGCGGGACTTGTTCTGAAGTTAGGATTAGGGACAGTTAAGCTAGAAAGCCCTATTCAAATCGTGGCCATTGATAGAACACCGTTGCTCAAAAATCTGGTTCGGTTAGATATGGTGGAGTTCACACTCAAGGTGGGGGTCTCTTCATATGGAATTAATCTCCTGTTACGTTTTGGACAATTTACCTGCTGGAATTGTGTTGGGTATTCCTTGGTGGCGTATGCATAATCTGATAATTGACTGGAATCAGAAAGAAATTGTCAAATGAGGTCCTTATTGTATTGAAGAATGTCTTAAACCTGTGCATGTTTGCTCCGTTAGTCTGGAGGGTCTTCCGGAATAACTGAATGACTTTGGAGATGTTTTTCCGGAAAAAGAGCCTGAGATATTACCTCCTCACTGCCCCTATGACTTTGCTATTAGTCTCATTCTTAATGCCAAATTACCCAAGGCTCGCTTGTATAACTTGTCTGGCCCTGAGGGGTCAGCCATGAAAGTTTATATTAACAAAAGTTTACGGAAAGTTCATATTCGCCCTTTCTCATCACCAGTAGCTGCCGGATTCTATTTTGTTAAAAAGAAAGATGGACGTCTCCGTCCTTGCCTCGATTTTCTCAGAATTAAACATGATAACTAGAGATGAGCGACTTTGCCTTTTTTCGGGTCGAGTCGGGTTTCGTGAAACCCGACTTTCTCAAAAGTCGAGTCGAACGAAGTCGGCCGACTAACGGAAATGGTCGGGTCGGAGTCGAAAATCCGACCTAAATGCAAGTCAATGGGGAATAAATTGCCCCCTTATCACAGTGAGGCAGCGTACTAATCAGATATGATGCTCCACACAAGCAATTTGTACATTGTCACTGGCAGGCAGCTCTGCTACTCCACCAAATTAATTGCCCCCTTATCACAGGCAGGCAGCCTACTAATCAGATCTTATGGTCCACACAAACAATTTCTACAGCGTCACTGGCAGGCAGCTCTGCTACTCCACCAAATTAATTGCCCCCTTATCACAGGCAGGCAGCCTACTAATCAAATCTGATGCTCCACACAAGCTATTTCTACAGCGTCACTGGCAGGCAGGCAGCCTAAGAACAAGCATTGCAGCACACAGCAAAATCCTCCCCTCTCACTGCACAATCACTGTACAGCTAATCGCTATAAGCAGAAAGTAATTTTTTTTTTTAGGCCCTGCCTAACGCTCTCCCTGCTCAGACGCACTGCCAGCAACCTTCCCCTACACTGAGTTCAGCAGATGTAAAATGGCGGTTGGCGCTGAGGTATTTTATATGCACTGTGACGCCACTGAAAGCCAGCCAATCGCTGCAATGCCCTTCTCTAAGATGGTGCTGGCCGCTGGCTATGTCATCCAGTTGCCCACAGCCTGCGTCCTTGCTCATTGGCCGAGAAAAGGCGCTAAAAGTGTAGGGGAAAACCAACTCCAGCAAAATGATCGCCGAACACGTGACCGAACTCACTCCATGGTCGGGTTTCGTTTTGCGAAAATCAGTGACTTTTGAAAATGAATGACCTGTTTCGCTCAACTCTAATGATAACAGTTGAAAATACTTATCCGCTTCCACTTATTCCCGATCTATATAATCAGCTTTCCGGGCCAAATGGTTTTCTAAACTGGATCCCAGAGGGGCAAATAATCTGAGACGGTTTTGTGAGGGTGATGAGTGGAAGACAGCATTTTTAACGTCTGAAGGTCTCTTTGAAAATCTCGTCATACCTTTTGGCGGTTTTTCAAAATTTTATGAATGATACTTTTTCTGATTATATTGGGAGATTTATTGTGGTTTATTTAGATAATATTCTATTTTTCTCATCTGTTGTGGATTCACATTACAAATTTATCCATTTGGTTCTGCAAAAGTTGAGAGATAATTGTTTGTTCGCTAAAATTGAAAAAAGTACCTTTTCTGTTCAAGAAATATCATTCTTGGGTTTCATTGTGTCAGTGTCTCGACCCGCCACCACAATTGTGGATTACCAGGGCAATGGGGTACTCAGAGCCGAGCCCATGGAAGTCTATGGGGATTTGTCACAGGTAGCGGTGGCTCGGTCTGTGGCCCTGGCGGTCTGGCGTATGTTGGGGATATATTTACAGGGGATAGATTTATATACAGTTCGTGACGCCACCTGTAGTCTTCTGGTAATTTGTACCAGCGCTGCTGTAGATCTCTGAGGGGATGGTGAGGCAGCTAGATGTCGGGTCCCCTACAGGTGGGACTCTTCCCTCAGGTCGGTAGTTAAAGCAGGGTTGTGCAGGCATGCAAGTAAATAACACAGTATCACACGGTCAGCGTCTTTCCATACCTTTACTTGTAAGATGTTCAGGCAGGTCCCAGGGAGGCTGATCCAAGGAGAATGTATTTCGAGATAGCAGCTGGACAAGTTAGGGGCCTCCTTTACTTTCACAAAGATGAGTACAACCAGCATGAAGCGTAGTTCCCTCTATAACTCCAGCTATTCCATAGCTGTACTGCCCAGTCAGTTTTGTGGTCGGAGCCTTCCTGTGAGAGAGCTGAATTCCTATCTTGCTGATCAGGCTCAAAGTCTTCACTCCCCCTGACCCCAGTTACGTACCGACTATTTAGGGGCTGCTTGCCGCGACCTAAGGTCCGGTAAGTCTCTGGTTTTCTTACCACTATGCTTGAAGCTAATAGTGATCCTTCGGTCCCCAGTGACCGGTTACAATGTGCAGGACTTCTTCAATCCAAAAGCACTTTTCAAATAATCTTTCCACTGTGCCTTTCGCCTTGTCCTCGCTGGTAGCATAAACACTCACACTTGCAAAAAGTCATATAATCACTCCCTTCTTCTCTTCCTTTAGAGTTAGTTCCAGACTCTCAGTTATCCACTAGGCAGGAGCACGTCTCTGAACTTTTCACTGTCCTTGAGACAGGTGACTGAAGTATTTCTGTACTAAGCTCTTCTTTCTTTATCAGTGTCTTCAAGTGAGGTACAGCTCTGACCAGGCTGAGGTGATCTATATCTCGCCCTTACTGGCCTCCACTTGCTGAACTGCTGCAGAACCAGGCTGGACTGCTTCCTCCCTCCAAGTCCCAGCTAGACTCCACACGTCTGCTCTGTCCGAAGACAGGAAACTGACTACTCTAAAATCACTCAACCAATACACCCTGACCACTCCCTCACAAGTGACTACACTACCCTAAGGGTGTGTCTAGTGTATGTTGAGTGAATGGGTATTGAGCATTAAACTGCTATCTCTCCACACATTCTCCAGGGTACTGCGTGTGCCTAACACCAGGGCTACACATCAGCCTCTGGATTTAAGCTGGATCCTGTGAAAGTTCAGGCCATCATTGATAGGGTTCAACCCAGCGACCTCAAGGCTCTGCAGCACTTTTTAGGGTTCGCAAATTATTACAGAAAATTTATTAGAGGATTTTCTCAGATCATCAAGACTCTTACGGACCTCACTCGTAAAGGGGCGGAGTTAAAGGTTTGATCGCCGGAAGCGATTGGGGCTTTTGAAAATTTGAAGAAATATTTTATTTCGGCTCCTGTTCTGGTGCAACCAGACCTCCAGAAGCCGTTCATTTTGGAAGTAGATGCTTCTGAGGTCAGGGTGGGGGCTGAATTTTCTCAAGGCCCTGGGACTTTAACTAACCTGCGACCATGTGCCTTCTTCTCTAAAAAAAATTGTTGTCAAGTTGGCTTTTGAAGAGTGGAGGCATTTTTTGGAGGGAGCCGTTCATCCAGTCACCGTGGTGACAGATCACAAAAATGTAGCTTGTATTGAAACTGCTAAGCGGTTGACACCTAGACAGGCCTGATGGTCTTATTTTTTTCACAATTTAATTTTTCTATTTTGTTCAGACCAGGGTCTAAGAACCTGAGGGCGGATGCCCTGTCTTGTAGTCTTGATTCTGTGTCTCCTCCAGAAGCTCCTTCTTCCATTCTTCCTCAGGGTATTGTTGTGGCCATGGTTTCCTGTGAGCTGGAAGCTAAAATCCGTACTGCTCAGTCCTTGGCTCCTTCCAATACCCCTGAAAGCAAGATATTTGTCCCTGTGTATCTCAGATTATGCCTTTTGCAGGAATTCCATGATTCTCTGTTGAGTGGTCATCCTGGGGTCACTACCACCCAGAAGGCAGTTGCTAGACTCTTTTGGTGGTCTGCTATGCATAAGGATATTAGATATTTTGTGTCTGCTTGTGAAATATGTGCACTCGCTCAAGTACAGTATTGCCAGCCGGCCGAGGAATTGGCTCCTTTTCCAATTCCGAAAAGACCATGGATTCAGTTGTCCATGGATCTCATTTCAGATTTACCACTGTCTGGGGGGATGACTACTATTTGGGTGGTAGTTGATCGCTTCAGCAAACAAGCTCACTTCGTCCCATTATCTGGGTTACCCAATGCTGAAACGCTCTTCAAACTGTTTATTATTCATGTGGTACGACTGCATGGGATTCCTCTAAATATTATATTGATAGGAGTGTACAATTCGCTCCAGATTTTGGAGAGCTTTCTGCAGAAAATTGGCAATTGATTTGTCCTTTTCCTCTGCTTATCAGCCTGAGACTAACGGTCAGACAGAGAGGACAAATCAAGCTTTGGAGCAAATTTTAAGATGTTTTGTTGCCTATCAGCATGAAAATTTGTCATCATTTCTTTCTCTGGCTGAATTTGCCCTTAACAGTCGGGTTAATCAGTCCACGGGGACCTCGTCGTTTTTTTGTAATTATGGGTTTCATCCTTATTTTGGTCAGTTCTCCAGGATAAGTTCTGGGTGTCCTGGGGTGGATCAAAATCTTAAACCAAAAAGTGTTTTTTTAGTATAAAACTTAACTTTTACTATTTAATTTATAAAGAGGCCTCTACCTCCATAAAACCATTACAAATATATTCCCATCACACAAATACATCACCAATAGACATACAAAAAACATATAAATACACATAAACTCCCTGTTTGGGAAGTGCAGAAAAATAGGTACATAACCTTATGCAATTAAGTCAGAGCCTCCTCATAGGGGCATTATATTGCTGCATCACATATATTGCTTAGTTATAGAGAAGAAAAGGAACAATCTCACCAGTTACAGGTTTTTCTCCTTTTCTTTTCTCCTTACAGAGTCCTGTGTCCAGTCTGTTCCCTGTCAGTCCCTGTTTTTTTTTACTGACCCTGGACCCCAAGACTCCCGCCCTTACAAGGGCAGTCCACAGCTCACCCTATTTTCGAGTAAGCCCTGGACTGACCCTGTGCCATTGCCCCTGTTACACCAGGAAAGATATGCTGCCCAACTATTCCCGATTATAAGTGCCGATCCCCTGATGAATCACTGTGCTGAGGAAACGCGTCGGGTGGCACTCGGGGTCAGTGCAGGGCTTGCTAGAAAATAGGGCGAGCTGTGTACTGCCCTTGTAAGAGCAGGAGTCTTGGGGTTCAGGGTCAGTAGAAAAAAGAGGGACTGACAGGGAACAGACTGGACACAGGACTCTGTAAAGAGAAAAGAAAAGGAGAAAAACCTGTAACTGGTGAGATTGTTCCTTTTCTTCTCTATAACTAAACAATATATGTGATGCAGCAATATAATGTCCCCATGAGGAGGCTCTGACTTAATTTCTGGGATCCAGACAGACTCTTGCATCCTTCATCCAGCCAGTGACATTTCTGAATTGTGAGTCATGGGGAAAGCAAAAGAATTGTCAACGGATCAACAGGAAAAGGTAGGTGAACTGTATGAAACAGGAAAGGAATACAAAAAGATATCCAAGGAATTGATAATGGCAGTCAGCAGCATTCAAACTGTGATTAACAAATGGAAAACCATGGGCTCTGTAAAAACAAAACCATGGTCAGGTAGACCAACAAAAATTTCGTCCACAACTGCCAGGAAAATTGGGATGCAAAGAAAAAGCCACAAATAACATCAGCTGAAATACTGGACTCTCTTAAAACTAGTGGTGTGGCTATTTCAAGATGCACAATAAGGAGGCACTTAAAGAAAAATGGGATGCATAGTAGAGTTGCAAGAAGAAAGCCATTACTGCGCCAATGCCACAAAGTATCTTGCCTACAATACACAAAACAGCACAGAGACAAGCCTCAAACCTTCTGGAACAAGGTAATTTGGAGTGATGAGACCAAAATTTAACTTTTTGACCACAACCATAAACGTTACATTTGAATGATGAAAAGAATACCATTCCTACTGTAAAGCACAGAGGTGAGTCGCTGATGTTTTTGGGATGTGTGAGCTACAAAGGTACAGGAAACTTGGTCAAAGTTGAAAGAAAAAAGAATGCAGCACATTTTCAGCAGATACTGGAGGCAAATTTGCAATCATCAGCCCGGAAGCTGCAGATGGAACGTACTTAGACATTCAAACATGACAACGATCCAAAACACAATGCCAAGTCGACCTGTCATTGGCTACAGCAGAAGAAAGTGAAGGTTCTGGAGGTTCCCGACCTCTATATCATTGAGGCACTCTGGGGAAATCTAAAGCGCGCAGTTTATGCTAGACAGCCCTGGAATTTACAGGAACTGGAGGCTTTTTTGCCAAGAATAGTGGTCAGCTTTACTATCTGAGAAGATAGAGAACCACATTCACAACTACCATAAAACACTTCAAGCTGTCATTGATGTTAGAAGGAGCAATTCATGGTATTAGAAATGGGGAATGTGAACTTTTGATCAGAGTCATTTGGATGTTTTGGATTGTCATTATGATTTAAAAAGAGAAAACGTAGTAGTTTGACAATAAATGGCTTCACCCAACCACTAACCATGAGTGGAGAAAAAGTTTTGGTGTTATCATTCATATTCTCTGAAAGAAAGGCCAAGAAAGCAAAAATTCTGCTAGGGTATGTAAACTTTTGAGCACAACTGTGTACCCTTTTTTTTTGGGAGTGTTCTGCTACAACTAGCTGACTGCT
Organism: Oophaga sylvatica; assembly: GCA_033576555.1. Taxonomy (NCBI): domain Eukaryota; kingdom Metazoa; phylum Chordata; class Amphibia; order Anura; family Dendrobatidae; genus Oophaga; species Oophaga sylvatica. Next base: position 53,345,988 of record JARQOD010000006.1, read on the forward strand.
AGATCTTTTCATTTCTAAATGTGGATGAGTACCGTTGATGTCAGTTCTGCATACACAGGAAAGGCTGAAAGACCCATAGAGGACTATAGTAAAGGTACTAAATACAGGTCCTTCTCAAAAAATTAGCATATAGTGCTAAATTTCATTATTTTCCATAATGTAATGATTACAATTAAACTTTCATATATTTTAGATTCATTACACACCAACTGAAATTTGTCAGGTCTTTTATTGTTTTAATACTGATGATTTTGGCATACAACTCCTGATAACCCAAAAAACCTGTCTCAAAAAATTAGCATATCAAGAAAAGGTTCTCTAAACGACCTATTACCCTAATCTTCTGAATCAACTAATTAACTCTAAACACATGCAAAAGATTCCTGAGGCTTTTAAAAACTCCCTGCCTGGTTCATTACTCAAAACCCCCATCATGGGTAAGACTAGCGACCTGACTGATGTCAAGAAGGCCATCATTGACACCCTCAAGCAAGAGGGTAAGACCCAGAAAGAAATTTCTCAACAAATAGGCTGTTCCCAGAGTGCTGTATCAAGGCACCTCAATGGGAAGTCTGTTGGAAGGAAACAATGTGGCAGAAAACGCTGTACAACGAGAAGAGGTGACCGGACCCTGAGGAAGATTGTGGAGAAGGACCGATTCCAGACCTTGGGGGACCTGAGGAAGCAGTGGACTGAGTCTGGTGTAGAATCATCCAGAGCCACCGTGCACAGGCGTGTGCAGGAAATGGGCTACAGGTGCCGCATTCCCCAGGTAAAGCCACTTTTGAACCATAAACAGCGGCAGAAGCGCCTGACCTGGGCTACAGAGAAGCAGCACTGGACTGTTGCTAAGTGGTCCCAAGTACTTTTTTCTGATGAAAGCAAATTTTGCATGTCATTCGGAAATCAAGGTGCCAGAGTCTGGAGGAAGACTGGGGAGAAGGAAATGCCAAAATGCCTGAAGTCCAGTGTCAAGTACCCACAGTCAGTGATGGTGTGGGGTGCCATGTCAGCTGCTGGTGTTGGTCCACTGTGTTTCATCAAGGGCAGGGTCAATGCAGCTAGCTATCAGGAGATTTTGGAGCACTTCATGCTTCCATCGGCTGAAATGCTTTATGGAGATGAAGATTTCATTTTTCAGCACGACCTGGCACCTGCTCACAGTGCCAAAACCACTGGTAAATGGTTTACTGACCATGGTATTACTGTGCTCAATTGGCCTGCCAATTCTCCTGACCTGAACCCCATAGAGAATCTGTGGGATATTGTGAAGAGAAAGTTGAGAGACGCAAGACCCAACACTCTGGATGAGCTTAAGGCCGCTATCGAAGCATCCTGGGCCTCCATAACACCTCAGCAGTGTCACAGGCTGATTGCCTCCATGCCACGCCGCATTGAAGCAGTCATTTCTGCAAAAGGATTCCCGACCAAGTATTGAGTGCATAACTGAACATTATTATTTGATGGTTTTTTTGTTTGTTTTTAAAAAACACTTTTATTTTATTGGACGGTTAAAATATGTTAATTTTTTGAGACAGGTTTTTTGGGTTATCAGGAGTTGTATGCCAAAATCATCAGTATGAAAACAATAAAAGACCTGACAAATTTCAGTTGGTGTGTAATGAATCTAAAATATATGAAAGTTTAATTGTAATCATTACATTATGGAAAATAATGAAATTTAGCACTATATGCTAATTTTTTGAGAAGGACCTGTAGAAGCACAGCACTTTCAACATACTGAGTTTGGCATACCTGTAGAACCCTGATAGACAGTCATTATATTTTTGATAAAAGACATCTTCTTTGTTCAGTGACACCACTGTCCTGATATTTTCAATGACTTCTGTCGAAATCTAAAGATCAGAGGAAAAAAGTTTAAAATGCATGTAAGGAACAATAGACATCTTAGCTTATACCCTGCCGGGAGAACACAAAGACTCTGTTATGTGCAGTGTAGCACTACTTCCACAGGATTGGTGGCCAAAGGGCTAAATTCTCTCCTTGAGGATAGCATAAGTTTTAATAGGTCGACTTGTAGGCCAAGCAATACTCCTTTGAGAATTTAAAGAGAAACTATCATCAGAAAATGAACAATTGTTTTAATCATATTTTTGTGTTACATGTGTTCTTAAAATAAAATTAGCAGGTTTATTTTTTTAGCTCACAATCTTTATCAAGTAAAATGTACACTCAGGGTGCAAAAAATAAGCCCCATATCCCAAAAATTTTAAATACCTACGGGTCTCGGAAAATGAACATGGTAAATAAAAAAAAACAAAAACAATTGTTGAATTGCACTTTTTTGCAATTTCAACGCATTTGGAATTTTTTTTACAAATTTCTGGTGCATTACTCGATAAAATGAATGATATAATTCAAAAGTACAACTGGTCCTGCAAAAAACAAGCCTTCATACGTTTATGTAGACGGAAAGCTAAAAAAGTTACGGCTCTTGGAAAAAGAAGAGGAATAAACTAACATTTAAAATATTTGGGGTACGGAGCTCATTTTTGCACCCTGAGCTGACATTTTTACTGATACTAGTTTGGGGTAGATACAATGTTTTGATTACCCCTTGTTGCATTTTATTGCAATGTTGCAACTCCACAAAAGATGTACCTTATTTTGTGGATTATAAGACTATAAATTTTGGGATGAAAATAGAATTTTTTTTAAAATAAAATGGTGGTGTGTCTTATAGTCTAATTTTACTGTAGCTTATCGTGGGGGCGGTGGTAGTAGAGTGGGATCACAGGAGGCAGGGTCGCTGCTGTAGGAAGCCGATGGCGGCGGCAGGAGTGGCGCGATGCTGCAGGCCCTGGGCTTGGAGGAGGAGGTTTTTGCAGCAGTGGGAGGCTGTGGTCCTTGGGATTTTATAAGATGTTGGCGGTGAGCGGAGTCCCCTGCTCATTGATTTCCCTGCCGTGGGCTTCGGGAAAATGGCGACGCATGCCCAGATTGAGATCTCAGGAGGCAAGAAATCAATAGGTAGGGGACTCCTCTCACCACCGGCATCTTATCAAGGCCTAGGGACTGCAGTCTCGCACCGCTGGGAAACCCCCACCTCCCAGCCCAGGGTCTGCAGCATTGCGCTACTTCTGCCACCGCATGTCTCCTGCAGCAGCAACCCTGCCTTCTGTGACCCCGCTAAACCACCGCCACCACCCCCCCCTGCGGTAATGTACCTTTGAATTATAAAATTCACCCCAATTTTATTCCCAAATTTGGGGGAAAAAAGTGTATCTTACAATATGAAAAATACAGTAATTATTTTCTTATGCAGCTTAGTGATCGGATTAATTTATTTTCGATTTTTATAAATCTGACTTTTCGAATGCAGCAGTACAAATATGTGTATTTTTTAGTTGTTTTATTGTTCATGGGGCAAATGGGGGTGATTTGAAGTTTTGTATTTTTTGTATATTTTTTTATTTTGAATACTTTTTTTCAACTTTTTACTGTATTTATTAGTCCCCCTAGGAGACTTGAAGCTGCAGTCATCTGAATGCTTCCATCATCACTACTATGCGTAATGAAAATTATGATCTCCTATGAATTTTTATTGGAGTCAATTGGAGGCAAAAACAAATGCACAACACCTTCAAACGGGCCCAAAAGCTGCCAAAAGACATCAAATTAGGGGCAGAAACCAGGAAAGTGGCCTCAATTGACCCACAGTGCAAATTTTAGAATGGCACGGCAGCAATCAGACATGCATAAGGTATCAGGGTCCGGGGCAGCATTTACAGCTTTGAATTGAACTTTAAAATAAGACGAGGTGGGTGAGGCATCAATGTAGACCTGCTGTGCTGGGAGCCCTGATACCATATGGAATAGCTCAACCTGCTTTGATGCTCAGCCACACTCAGGTGGCACAAATATCAAATATCATATCGTAGACTACTGTCAGAAAAAAATAAAGATAGTTAGACGGTTAGTTGACTTAAAGGATGTAAAGGCTGCCAGTCTTGGAGGCCTACTGCTACAGGCAACACACATGAATGAGACCCAACCAGCAGATGGACACGCAACCAGGAGTTTTCACATTTCCAAAAATTAGTGGCAGACATCAACAAAGTGGCATCAATTTCACCAGAGTTTTAATAGTGTAATAGGGACCGACACATCTTCCACTATATCCAATCCAGCAGATAGAGACGTAACCATGAGTGTTCACATTTCCACAAATTAGTGTTAACATCTGCAGCAGCAGCAACAGCAGGCATAGAAGCCCGACTAAAGATTAATGATGGGCAAATTAGTTCGAAAACGATTGCCAAACATAAATTCAGCACGAATATGGCACATTCGGATTCGTGATCGGAAACACAATCAAAATTTTTATAAAATCGGAAAAAAACGGTAACATTCTGTAAAATGTGCGGGAAAATATATGTGTTGCCGCTAAAGTATTTTGTGCACTTTGGCTAGGATAGTGGTGGTGTATGATGAGCGTAGGGCACATGTTTGATGAGGGTAGGGGGTTGGCAGAGCTCTGAGAAGTAGCATTCTTGTAAATTTTTTTTTCTAACTTTATCTGTGCACATTGCGGCTAGCCAATCAGGGTGAAGGAAGTATCCACAATGTCCTGGCATAATGGCTTGTGTTATTGGCTGCTGAAATCACATGTCCCTCTCTATATAAAGAGCTCCATTTTGACAATGTAACAGTGCAGAGAGGCTGCTCCTGATGCTATGACTGATTGCTGATTTATTTAACTAGTTAGTTAGGCGGTTGTTTCTAAGTCAGATAGTTTAGATTGCTAGTGTCCTGCGTGGCTGTGAAATCAAACTTCCAGCATTTTTTTTATTGTGCCATTACTGAGGTACACAGACAATCACAACAGGGCACATTTCATAGGTGTGTAGTGCATTGCTTCTATTGTGATCCATGCATGAGTAAACCTTTCTAAATCTTAATTTTTCAGTTGCTAACTGTGATACAGCAAGGCATATTTCACCTTGTCATTTAGTGGTGGTGACATTGTTCTGTAATTTGATTTCTGTTACAAACGTGATTCAACTTGCAATATCCCACCTTGTCATTTTGTGGCGCTTAAATTACACTGTGTGCAGAGCTTATGCACATTACAAAAAAATGTTCTGTTGTTAAACGTGATATAGCCCGCCATATCCAACGTTGTAATTTTGTGGCGGTTAAATTGTTCTGTGTGTAGAGCTGTTGCACAGTAAAAAAATATTTTTTTGATGTTGCTAACGTGATTCAGCATGCCATGTGCCACGTTGTACTTTTGTGGCAGTGTCATTGTTCTGTGTGCAGAGCTGTTGTACTGTACAAAACTATTTTTTTCTGTTACAAATGTGATACAGCACGTCATATCCCACCTTGTCATTTAGTGGCGGTGAAATTCAGCTATCTGCAGAGCTAATGCGGATTAAAAAAAAAAAAACAATTCTGTTACAAACGTGAAACAGCAGTCTAGATCTGAGTTTGAAATTGTTTTGAGCACATATTCATTTGTATACAGGCCTTATTCACAGTTAAAAATACTTTCTTCTGTTAGTAACGTTATACAGCATGCTAGATGTCAGTTTTAAATTTTTGGGTGCTGATATTGTTCTCTATACAGGGGAACACATGATAAAATCAAAATTGGTTTTCTTACTATCGTGCTACCACAAGCAGGCTACATTTCATCTTTTCATTGTTTAGTTCACATATTGTTCTCCATACAGGGGTACATATGATAAAATATAAATTTGTTCTGTTACTACCGTGCTCCAAAGATTTGGACACATTTGGGGTTGTCTTTCTTTTGTGCTCATATTCTGCTGTATCCAAGGCTCTTCCACAATAACAAATATTATATTTTCAGTCACTACCATGCAGGTACGGACTGGGGCTGAAATTCAGCCCTGGCATTTGAAATCACACAGGCCCATGCTGTCCCTGTCCCCAAGCACCAGACGGGATATATTACTATGAATATTACCCTGGATAGAAGAAGTCAAATTTTTACTACAAGACCAATATTTCTAATGATACCCGTGGCCTGTTGGGGTAAGTGATGGAGTCAGCGACTTTGTGCTCTGTCACAACTCTTCACAGTATGGGTGTCTTGAGAACACTGATTCAGCTAACAACGTAGCAGTAGCAGACAAGGCAGCCCACGACCAGACAGGCACTTCTGGCATTTGCCAGAATTGCCAAATGACCAGTCCGGCCCTAGTTTAGGTCAAGGCTCTGGCTGTGCCAGTCAAGAATGGTCACAAAGTTGTTCTGAAGTCACTATTTTTTTATTTTAGCTGAGTGCTTAGGGTCAGTCTTGTTGGAAGGTGAACCTTTGGCAAAGTCTGAGGACCAGAGCACTCTGGAAAAGGTTTTCAACCAGGATATCTCTGTAATTGGTTGCATTCATATTTCCTTCAATTGCAACAAGCCATCCTGTCCCTGTAGCTGAAAAACACCCCCATGGCATGAGGCTGCCAACACCATGCTTGTTAGAATTGTATTGGGCAGGTGATGAGCAGTGCCTTGTTTTCTCCACACATACTGCTTAGAATTATCACCAAAAAGTTCTATCTTCATCTCATCAGACCAGAGAATCTTATTTCTCATAGTCTTGGAGTCCTTCATGTGTTTTTTAGAAAAACTATATGAGGACTTTCATATGTCTTCCACTGAGGAGAGGCTTCCGTCGGGCCACTCTGCCATAAAGGCCCGACTGGTGGAAGGCTGTAGTGATAGTTGACTTTGTGGAACTTACTCCCATCTCCCTACTACATCTGTGGAGCTCAGCCACAGTGATCTTGGAGTAGTTCTTTTCCTCTCTTACCAAGACTCTGCTCCCAGTTTGGCTGAACGGCCAGGTCTAGGAAGACTTCTGGTGGTCCCAAACTTCTTTCATTTAAGGATTATGGAGGCCACTGTGCTCTTAGGAACCTTGAGTACTGCAGAAATTCTTTTGTAACCTTGGCCATATCTGTGCCTTGCCACAATTCTGTCTCTGAGCTCCTTGGCCAGTTCCTTTGAACTCATGATTCTTATTTGTTCTGACATGCACTGTGAGCTGTGAGGTCTTATATAAGCAGGTGTGTGCCTTTACAAATCGAGTCTTATCAGTTTAATTAACTGCACTCCAGTGAAGGCGTAGAACCATCTCAAGGAGGATCACAAGGAAATGGACAGCATGTGACAAATATGAGTGTCTGAGCAAAGGGTCTGAATACTTATGACCATGTGATATTTTCAGTTTTTCTTTTTTAATAAATTTGCAAACATTTCTACTTTTCTGTTTTTTTCAGTCAAGATGGGGTGTAGAGTGTACATTAATGAGCAAAAATTAACTTTTTTGAATTTACCAAATGACTGCAATGAAACAAAGAGTGAAAAATTTAAAGGGGTCTGAATACTTTTCTTACCCACTGTATATAGCACTATCTTATTCTGCAGCGCTTTACATACATTATCATCACTGTCCCCAATGGGGCTCACAATCTAAATTACCTATCAGTATGTCTTTGGAGTGTGGGTGGATACCGGAATAATACATTACCCTCGTGTGAACAGCGCCCTATGCAGGCCTTTATCGTGCAATTGTATACTGAGCAGCCGCCCCCTCCAAGAATGGGTATGTGGAGAGTGGCTATTGATCTGGTATTTTGCACCTGAGTTGCTAACATCTTGCTTTATGGGATGGCTGCACCCTGTAGTGCATTTGTTCCAAGATCTGGGCAGGTAAGCAGTGCTGCCTATTTTGCTGCTGTGTAATTTTAATTTTTGGAGGCTTTTAAGTCTTCTTTTGTGGCTTTGCTATTAGTTTAGTGTAGGGACTTGCAAGCATGGGGACCCATGACGTGGGTTGCAAGCTTGTATATTTTGGCCAAATTATCGACCAATAACTCACATTTTTTTTGCATTTTTTGCACTATTTCCCAGGGTGCAGCCATGCCCAGCACTTCTGGTCGTGTATACAGGGGTGTTCACACTGGGATGCATTGAGAATGTGCTGGCCAGCCTGCCTAATCGAATAGTAGGGGCGTGACTAATAGGCTGTGAACCAGACACTACGCAGTACCCTTTTGTGAACAGTGCCTTATATATAGACATTTATTGTGCAATTGTATACTGAGCAGCCGCCCCCTCCAAGAATGGGTAGGTGGAGAGTGGCTGTTAATCCAATTTTTTGCACCTGTGCAGCTAACATCTTGCTTTATGGGCTGGCTGCACCCTGTAATGCATTTGTTCCAAGATATGGGCAGGTAAGCAGTGCTGCCTATTTTTCTGCTGTATAATTTGGATACCAGAATAAACACACGCAATCATGGGGAGAACATACAAGCTCCTTGCAGATGTTGTCGTTGGCTGGATTTGAACCCAGGACCCCAGTGTTGCAAGGCTGCAGTGCTAACCTCTGAGACACATTGCTGCCCTATTGTGGTATTGTGCTGATATTGTGCTCCAGCAGGGAGTCCACATATCAGAATATAAATTCTTAGCGTGGTCCTTATACCATGCCACATTTAAGCATTGGACATGGCTTGGAGCAGTATTTCTGTTTGATCAGTAACTCGTGGAGGAGTGACAGGTGTAGGCCTGGTGCTGTGAGAGTTGTGCCAAATTCAGGCAACACAAATGAAGGAGATCCAACTTGGTGAGCAAATATTTCCACATATTTTGGGCAGATAGCACAAAAAAATGGCATCAATTTCTATTTATTTATTTTTTTAATTATCATTATTTATTTATATAGCACCATTGATTCCATGGTGCTGTACATGAGAAGGGGTTACATACAAATTACAGCTATTACTTACAGTAAACAAACTAACAATCACAGACTGATACAGAGGCGATATGACTCTGCCCTTGAGGGCTTACATTCTACAGGATGGTGGGGAAGGAGACAGTAGGTTGGGGGTTGCAGCAGCTCTGGTGTTGGTGAGGCGGTGGCTCCGGTAGTGGTGAGGAGGCAACAGGGTCACTGCAGGCTGCAAGCTTTCCTCAATCGGTGGGTTTTCAGGTTCCATCTGAAGGATCCGAATGTGGTTGATAGTCGGACCTGTTGGGGCAAAGAATTCCAGAGGATGGGGGATATTTGGGAAAAGTCTTGGAGGCAGTTGGGTGAGGAGCAAATAAGTGTGGAGGAGAGGAGGATGTCTTGGGAGGACCGGAGATTATGTGAGGGAAGATATCTGGAGGTGGAAAGATCTTGGATGTGCGGTTTGAAGGACAGGGCAGAGTCAAAAGTTACTCTGAGACAGCGGACTCCCGGTACGGGAGAAAGCGTGATGTCGTTAATTGTGATAGATAGATCAGGTAAGGAAGATTTGTGAGATGGAGGAAAGATGATGAGTTCAGATTTGTCCACATTGAGTTTGAGAAAGCAAGAGCAGAAGAAGGAGGATATGGGTGATAGACACTCTGGGATTCTGGACAGGAGAGAGGTGAAGTCTGGGCCAGAGAGGTAGATCTGAGTTTCATCAGCATAAAGGGGGTACTGGAATCCATGAGACTTTGAGTTGCCCCAGGCCAAGTGTATAGATTGAGAAGAGCAGGGGTCCTGGAAGAGAGCCTTGTGGGACCCCAACAGAGAGAGGGTGGGATCAGGAGGTAGTGTGGGAGTGGGAGATGCTGAATGTGCGGTTGGAAAGGTATGAAGAGATCCAGGATAGGGCAAGGTCTTTGATGCCAAAGAAGGAGAGGATCTGTAGTAGGAGGCAGTGGTCAACTGTGTCGAAAGCAGAGGACAGTTCTAGAAGGAGGAGTATAGAGTATTGTCTGTTAGCTTTGGCTGTAAGTAGGTCGTTAGTAATTTTGGTCAGGGCTGTCTCAGTGGAGTGATGGGGCGGAAACCAGATTGTAGATTGTCAAAGAGCAAGTTAGATGAGAGTTGGGAGGAAAGTTCAGCGTGGATGTGTTGCTCCAGGAGTTTGGAAGCAAATGGGAGCAGCGATATTGGACGATAACTGGACATAGCGGTTGGGTTGAGGGTTGGCTTTTTAAGGATAGGCGTGATTGTGGCATGTTTGAAAGCAGAAGGGAAGGTACCAGAAGTTAGTGATAGGTTGAAGAGGCAGGTTAGGGATGGGATAAGAGTGGTGGTGAGGTTGGGGAGGAGGTGGGGGGGATGGGGTCGAGTGCACAGGTGTTGAGGTGCGATTTGGAGAGGAGACAATTAAGCTCCCCTTCAATGATGTTGGAGAGGGAGGTTATGGGGTTTGGGCATTGGTCTGGTATACAAAGGGGTTGTGGCGGTTGAACGATAAAGACTTGCCTTGTTTGGCCGATCTTATTTTTGAAGTGTGTGGCAAAGTCCTCAGCAGAGGTAAGAGGTTGTAGGGGCAGTGATGGATGAAGGAGGGAGTTAAAAGTTTTGAATAACTGGGCTTGTAGGATAAGGAAGATACAAGGGTTGTGAAGTAGGCCTGTTTAACAGAGGTGAGGGCAGATTTGAAAGAGAGCATTGCCTGTTTGAATGCACTGAAGTCGTATTGCGAATTTGTTTTCTTTCAAAGCCGCTTTGCAACGCTGGACACTTGCCGGAGCTTTTAGTCGTGTTATTGTGCCAGGGTTGTCTGTTCATACATCGCACTCTGCCATGAACGAGAGGGGCGACCGCGCCAATAGCTGATGCGAGAGTGGCATTGTAGAAAGCAGTGGCACAGTCTGTGTCATGGAGTGATGATATGGATGCCAGTGGTAGAATAGAGTCAGAGAGCGTGTGGGTGTCTAGGTGTGCCAGGTTTCTGCAGGGGTGCGCATGTTGCTGGACATGGGTGACAGGTGAGGAGGACAGGGATGAGAAAGTGAGTAGATGGTGGTCGGATAAAGGGAGAGGGAGGTGGTGAAGTTAGATAGAGAGCAGAGACGGGTGAAGACCAGGTCTAATGTATGTCTGTCTGTGTGGGTGGCTGAGGAGGACCACTGAGCAAGTCCAAAAGATGAAGTGAGGGACATAAGTTTGGAGGCTGCTGACTGAAGGGTATCAGTGGGGATGTTGAAGTCACCCATGGTGATAGTGGGAATGTCAGTGGAAAGAAAGTGGAGAAGCCAGGGAGCGAATTGGTCAATAAAGGCAGTGGCGAGGCCCGGAGGTAGGTATATGATGGCCACTTGGAGGTTGGAGGGAGAATAAATGTGGACAGAGTGGACTTCAATGAGGGGAGGATTAGGGAGGGAAGAGTTAGGAATATGTTAAAGGTGTCTGTCGCCGGGGCGAGAGTGTGGGTGAAATGGAGGGTGCCGTAACACAGTGCAGCAGGGGAGGCGGTGTCAGAGGGTGTCAACCATGTTTCTGTGAGGCCGAGGAAGGCAAGATTGCAAGAAAGAAAGAGGTCATGAATCACATGAAGCTTATTGCAGATGGAGCAGGCATTCCAGAGTGCTCCAGAAAGAGGGAGCAGGGGGTGTGGCGTAAAGGGCACAGGTTTCACGTTGGAAAGATTGTGGTAGTTCATATTAGATAGGGAGTGGTAGGAGGGGGTAGTAATGAGAGATATAAGCTGTGGGTTCCAGGATTGGGAGATATGTCACAAGCATGGAGGAGAAACAGCGAGAGGGAGAGCAGGTGGGAGAAGGAGAGTGGGCGGCTTGTTTTATGTTTTATTAGGACAGATCTGAGGTTGAGGAGCAGGTCAGCAGAGGAGGTCAGGTGGGGAGGAAAGAGGGAAGGGAAGATAATTATTTGGTTAGAGGGTGCTGGGGTTTGGGAATAGAGAAGGAGAGTGAGGATTAATGGAGCAAACACTGTGAGGGCATATGTAAACATGGTGAAGGAGTAAGATGGGTTAATAGAAAAGCTAGGTCCAAGTAATAGGAAGTGCTTACTCGGCAGACATACCCAAAAGAGATGGATACATAGTGTGGGGTCCTGACTACTGCCATGACTAACTACCGTTGAAATAACTGCAGCTTCTCGATACTTTAGCTGCAGTGATACTTTGCTGCAGGGAGACATGTGCCAGACCCCACACACGTGCCCCCCTTAAGATGCTACTACATTTATAGGACTGAGTAGAGGATCAGTTGAGAGGGATTTTGGGAACCGGTTTGGGATAAATTAGCAATTGGCCGCACACCAGAAGAGGTTAGATGATCAAAGGCACTGGTCCTGCCTACATCTATATGCTTTAACACCTTGCACCAGATAACATCTCTAGTGACCCCAACATGGATATACAGCGATGAGTATTGAGTACAATGCAACAAATGAATTTAGCAAAGATTCAGCAGGCACTGTTATATACCATTAAAGGAAATGTTGCAGGATGATAAACAGCAGATGACAGCAAGCAAAGGTTGTACCATTAAAGGAAATGTTGCAGGATGATAAACAGCAGATGACATCAAGCAGAGGTTGTACCATTAAAGGAAATTTTGCAAGATGATAAACAGCAGATGACAGCAACATTCCCAGGGTTGGAAGACTATCACTGCGATAGACACTGTGTGCCTCACTGCTGTGGGAAAACCACTGTCAAGAATGTCTTGAAGTATGTTTTGATACTGCAGCATGGGCGTGTTCCCTTCCAGGGGGGGAAGCAACTGGCAAAATTTACTTTTGTATCGTGGATCGAACAGACTGGCAACCCAGTAGTCAACACTATTTTGAATCCTAACAAAATGGGCAACAATCATGTGGCAGAAAGTGGTGCAAGAAGTCACTCATGGGTCGGTCTCTTTCATGAAGAATAAGTCCATAGTGTGTTGATGGTGGGATTACTTGCTTCCTCCATCTTCTCCTGGCAACCACGGACAAAAGAGAGGGAATCGTTATCCTCTTCGTCTCCTAACAGTTGCGCATCCATCACCTCTTCCTTCTCATCCTTCTCCTCATTCTACTCCATTTGTTCCTCCCATGGCAACCGTCTGTGAGACGACAGACCTGAACTTAGAGATGTTGTTAACTCTTCCACATCCTCCTCTGCTTCTTCCTTTTACCCCCGGGACCACCACCACCTCCTTTCACAGACTATTCAAAATGTGCTCCATCATGTAGATGACAGTAATAGTGATTTTGATGACTGCATCGTCAGAGCTAACCATCTTAGTAGCCATTTCAAAAACATGCAGAAGGTGCAGAGGTTCCTCATCTGTGCCCTCTTCACAAGTGTGATTTGCACCACATCTGTACTGCGTTGCGCCAAGCGAAGCAAAATATCATATTGCACCAGGTCTCGATGCTGCTGCCACAGTGACTGCAACATGTGCAGAGTTGAATCCCATGGTGTAGTCACAATGGTGGGGGTGGCATTTCTTTGGAGGATGACACAGCCCTCCATGTGTTCGCCAGAGGTAGCCTGACTGCCATTAGGTACCAAGATGAGATCCTCAGACCCCTTGTGAGACCATATGCTGGTGCAGTTGGCCCTGGGTTCCTCCTAATGCAGGACAATGCCAGACCTCATGTGGCTGGGGTGTGTCAGCAGTTCCTGCAAGATGAAGGCATTGAAGCTATGGACTGGCCTGCCTGTTCCCCAGACCTGAATCCAATTGAGCACATCTGGGACAGCATGTCTCGCTCCATCCACCAACGTCACGTTGCACCACAGGCGGTCCAGGAGTTGACAGATGCTTTAGTCCAGGTCTGGGAGGAGATCCCTCAAGAGAACATCCGCAACCTCATCAGGAGCAAGCCCAGGCGTTGTAGGGAGGTCATACAGGCATGTGGAGGCCACAGACACTACTGAGCATCATTTTGACTTGTTTCCACTTTAGTTTTGTCTTGTTTTGATTTTCATTTTCACTTGTTTCCACTTTCATTTTGGGGTCTCTCCAAATCCAGGCCTCTATTGGTTCAAAATTTTGATTTCCATTGATGATTTTTGTGTGATTATTTTGACAGCACATTCAACTTTGTACAGAACAAAGTATTCAATGAGAATATTTCATTCATTTAGATCTAGGAGGTGTTATTTGAGTGTTCCCTTTATTTTTTGAGTAACGTAGTTTAGTTCTCCAACCTCTGTCTAGTAGTTTAATTCTCCATGTCTTGGTGTGTATTTATTTTGTTCTCCAACCCTAGCTGTTTAGTAATTTAGTTCTCCAAACCCTGTTGTCTAGTAGGTTAGTTCTCCATCCTATGGTCTTCAGTGGTTTATTTCTCCATCCCCAAGCACCCTGCAAGCCTTGGGGATTTCAAGACTTGTGGAGCAGCCCCTTCCCCGACTGCCCCCAAATCCACCAGAATCACCCAGTCTCCAGTCAGCGAGGTGCAACGCTCCTGTCCATGCTTGCTCATCCAGGTGTCAGTGTTGAAATGCACCCTGGCAGACATAGAATATTTTAGGGAAAGGTGGTGTATGTGACATGCTGGTGTAGCACAGGCACATCTTTCTCAGAGAAGTAATTGTGACAGGGCAACTGGTACTGGGGGACTGAAATGGCCTTCAGCTTTTGGAAACTGTCTGTATCCAAAAGACAGAAAGGCTGCATTTCCGTGGCCAACAGATTGGATTGGCCATCCAATAATCATAGAGCTCACAGGTCATGAGTCACGCAGAACCACCCGCTGTTATCTTTGGAGCAAGAGCTCTCAGCTGGCCCCTATCATCTAGACAATTACATGACTGGGGGTTGATTAACTAAGGAGGCTGCAGGCTTTTCAGAATAATTAGTTCTTGGAAAACTAAATGTGAGCATACGGCATATCCACCTTGAGATTACAACGCATGGAATATGTGTATATGCAGAGGTAGTTTTAATCGGAAGGCAACACGATTGACCACCTCCAGAATCTCATACGGACCAATGAATCTAGGACCCAACTTCAGTGAGGGCATCTTCAATCTGATATTCTTAGAAGAAAGCCATTCCTTATCTCCCTTTTTGAAGACGGCCCCTGACTAGAGCCTTCTATTGGCCTTCCAGTTCTGCCGACGTTGAGCAACCCCAATGTTCTTTTTAACCTCCCTCCAGACATCCCCCAGCTCTTGAATGGTTACATCCTCCCCAGGTCACCCAGAACTTATCCTGGAGAACTGACCAAAATGGGGATGAAACCCGTAATTACAGAAAAATGGCGAGGTCCCTGTGGACTGATTAACCCGATTGTTAAAGGCAAACTCAGCCGGAGGAAGAAATGATGACCAATTCTCCTGCTGATCGGCGACAAAACATCTTAAAATTTGCTCCAAAGACTGATTTGTCCTTTCAGTCTGACCGTCAGTATCATGTAGATAAGCAGAAGAAAAGGACAAATCAATCCCCAATTTTATACAGAAAGTTCTCCAAAATCTAGAGATGAATTGTACACCCCTATCAGATACAATATTTAGAAGATTCCCATGCAATCATACCACATGAATAATAAACAATTTGGAACCAATTCCCCAGCTGGCAATGCTGTACCTTGGCACGTGCACAAGTTTCACAAGCAGACTCAAAATCTCTAACATACTTATGCATAGCACACCACCAAAAGTGTCTAGCAACTGCATTTTGGGTAGCAGTGAAACTAGGATGATGACAACACAGAATCATGGAAATCTTGCAAAAGGCATAATCTGAGATACACAGGGACAAACAGCTTGCATTCAGGGGTATGGAAGGGGCAAAGGACTGAGCAGTGCAGATTTCAGCTTCCAGCTCAGAGTAAACCATGGCCACAACAATACCCTGAGGAAGAATGTAGGAAAAAGGTTCCGAAGGAGACACAGAATCATGACTACGAGACAGAGCATCCACTATAACGTTCTTGGACACAGGTCTGTTGTGAATATGCAGGAGGCGGCTTCTGAGCTGGGGCTCCCTCCTGTGGTTGCTGAGGTAATAAACTGATTAATGAATGGCCTTCAGCTGGCGCTAAATGGTAGGATATAAGTGGCCTGAGTTCCCAGCAGCCTTGCCGGTTATCAGTTGTTCCTTCTGGTGTTGCTTGAAGCACTGCTAGTTCCCTGCTCTCATTCAGATAAGTGTTTGCTGTTTTTTTTTTCCTCTGTTTGATTTTCTCTGCTGGTTTGATGCTTGCAGTGCACTGCAGCCTGTCCCCTTTTGGGGGTCTGGCGCTGCAATTGTGCTCCGTTTGTGTCTGCACTTTTGCTTTGCTCCTTTGTTACTTTTTATTTGCTGAATAGTGTTTTGTTACACCAGAGATCTGATTTAGGTGGATGAGATCGTGTGATCTCAGGTTTTTTGGCAATCAGAAGTGTTGGTATTTTTTTAGGGTTTCGTTGGATTGCAGTCAGAATTCTTTCCTGTACTTTTCTGTCTAGACAGATTGGGCCCCAGCATTTTCTCATTCTATTTTCTGTCTGTGTCCGTGTTTTCTTCTTGTCTAACCGCCATTACGTGTTTGGGGGCTTCCTATTTCTTTGGGGATCTGCTCCGGGGCAGATAGCTTTCATCTTTCTGCCTTTAGGTGTAGTTATCTCTCAGGCTGTGACAAAGCGTCTAGGATCATTATAGGAACGCTCCACGGCTACTTCTAGTTGTGTGGGTTAGTTCATGTTACTGCAATCCAATAGGTTCCAGCCTCTCTGGTGTATTACCGCTTTTGCTATTTTTTGCTATTTCTCCTCAGTTACCGAAACATAACACAGGTCTGAACGTAATAGAAAAAGTAAATTGAGAAAAAAATAAAGAGCATCGGGGCTGTCTAGGTGTCAACTGCTTTGCAGATTCAATATAAGCTAGATTTTGTGATCAGTAACCGTAGCCACGGTGACAGGATGAAAGGCTCCTTCCAAAAATGCCTTCATTCTTCAAAAGCCAACTTGACAGCCAGTAATTCTCAATTACCCACATCATAGTTTCTTTAAGCAGGAGAATTTTTTTTTAGAGAAGAAGGCACAGGGTCGGAGGTTAGCTAGAGTCTCAGGACCTTGAGACAATACAGGCCCCACCCGACCTCAGAGGCATCTACCTCCACAATGAATGGCCTCTGGAGGTCTGAACAAGAACAGGAGCAGACATTTCTTCAAATTTTCAAAAGACCCAGCAGCTTCTGGAGACCAAACCTTTAGCTCCACCCCTTTTAGAGTGAGATCCGTGAGAGGCTTGACGATCTGAGAAAATCCTCTAATAAATTTTCTGTAATAATTTGTGAACCCTAAAAGACCCTGCAGAGCCTTGAGGTCTCTGAATTGCACCCAATCAATGATGGCGTGAACTTTCCCAGCATTCATTTTAAACCCGGAGGCTGACACTATGAAACCAAAGAATGATATTTCTTGAACAGAAAAGGTACATTTTTCAAGTTTAGCGAACAAACAATTATCTCTCAACCTTTGCAGAACCAAACGGACATGTTTATAATGTGAATCCAGGTCAGGTGAGAAAATTAGAATATCATCTAAATAAACCACAATAAATCTCCCAATAAAATCAGAGAAAATATCATTCATAAAATTCTGAAAAAACGTGGGTGCATTTGTTTAGACCAAAGGCATTACGAGATTTTTCAAAGAGATCTTCCAATTTTAAAAATGCTGTTTTCCACTCATTACTAGTGTTGAGCGATACGATAATGCAAATATCGGCTATCGGCCGTATTAGCTCTATCGGCCTTTCGATAATTCGTTTCGATATTTTCGTCTTATCGAATACCGGAATCGGATTTGTCACTGTCACTGTGAGTGTCCGTCGGTCGGGTCTGTCAGGAGTCAGCGGCACTTACCTGGCAGAAGATCTCCGGCGGTCACGTCCTGGACTGCTTGATGGCCGCCATCATCTTTCCCCGGCGGTCACATGCAGTTTCTCGCGATAACTGCAGTGACTGCTGGGTAATCCCGGCCGTAAAGCAGTCAGTCCGATGACGTCACCGCCGGGGAAGCAGGTAATCAGCTGTGCTGCGCCGGGATGACAGGCTCTGCCTGTCATTCTGATGTAGCAGAGCTGGATCGTCGTGGGACACTTGTTACTATGGACTGCGTCGGTCAGGTGGTATACTTTTTTTTTTTTTTTCATTTTTTTACAGGAGATCGATGGCGTCGCAGCAGGATGAGACAGTAATAAAAGAAATGAAAACTGTGTTTTGTTTTTTTTTTATTAAATTAAAAAAAATTTTTTGGAACATTCACCCGTCCGGGTACATAAACAATTTAACTATTTATTTACATACAGGGACCCTGTCCGGGTTATTTAGACTTCTTTGGCTGGCCTCTTCCAGGTACCACCTGGTACTCTTCTTGAGATTGCCAAACATCCGAGGCACCAAGGACCACCAGGACCTGATGACGTCGTGTGGCCTTTTACAGTGACGTCGTGACCCGCTATCTGGGTCTGTGTGGCCACCTCTTTCATCTCTCTCTCGGGTCTGGAGCCCTATGTCACGGACTGTACGAACCCCAGGGGGCCTAACAGGCGCCGGGTACGGGCCAGCTATACTTATCATGTCCATAGCTGGGGCTGCTGAGGAGACCACTGAGGGAGGCTGGGGAGATTTACGGCGTGGGGTGGGCACTTTTGCAGAGGCCTGGATGTGGGAGGCTGAAGGCTTCGAGGGTCTCACAGGTTCCTGACACACTGGGGAGTAGGGGTCGCACCTGGTAACATTTAGGGCGTACCACCCATTGTAACCCCAGTGTCGGGTGTAAGTCACCAAGTCTCCTGGCAACAGGTCCCTCCCCGGGTGTCCTTCTGGGAGGTGAGCCTCCACGTCCCGCCGGGTCACAAAGACTTCTAAATAAAGTCCAGGCTCCTTGATGAAGCCCCACCCACCTTTCAATTTAAAGTTCCGTACTGCACCCTTACGCCGCGGCTCACTCAGGTTCCTTTGTCCTTTCTCATCCGGTCCTTATCTGCCCGGTCCTTCTCCAGGTGACATTGGCGAAGTTTAGGGTTTCTCGCTGCTCCCTTTGTCGCTCTGCTTCCTTCTCCCAACGTCTCCACTCTTCCTCCTGACGCCGGTTATAATTCTCCTCCACCAGTTGCTCCATGTCTCCACCACTCCACTGCAGCTTACAGTGTCCGGTTTGCGGCAGCTCTCCTGTCGCCCCCCAGTCCTGGCGGCGCTCCCCTGCGGAGGAAGCAGACGGCTCTAAATCAGATGACAGTCGGGGCTCCGGTACAGGCAGGTAGTGCTCTGGTGCCTGCGCGGCCTCCTCCATGAGGACGGGTGTCGCTTCTTCTGTCTCAGCGACCGGGGCAGACAGCGGGATCTGGGGTGCTGCTGACGGTGCTGCGGTTTTTGCAGGAACGGGTGCCTCCACTGCGACAACGTCAACCGGATCACATTGCAAGGGCTCCTCTACTAGAACGGGTGCCTCACCTTCCGGTACAGAGTCAGACACTTCAGGTAAGAGGGATTGGCGCCGCTCCAAGTTTAGTTTTAGGGCACGCCAGCTGGCTTCCATCCTGGCGACCTCCTCCCGGTGCCGGGCCAGGCCTCTCAGGGTATCCTCCGCTTCTTGCAGCGTAGGAGGGTTTACAGGCCGGGTGCCCAACGTGATTCCGTGGTGATCGGGTCGCTTCCGTGGGGGGAGAGCTCTGACTGCTCCATCCCTTCCCACTTCTGCTCGTGTCCATTAGCCATCTCTGCCAAGTCACATGTGTCATATCGGAGAGGGCCCCTCTTTTGTAGGGAGGCGGGACCTCCTCACACTGAGGAGGATGAGGAGGCGGAACTCCAGAGCTGTGGGGCACGATGTTACATTGCAGTACCATTTAGAGTGGTCGGCCATCGTTTTCACGCCACTGAGTGAGTGACACCCACGAAGAGCACGCCCTTCTTCTTCACCAGTGCCTCGTCGTGACGCAGATATGGCGGAAAAAATGGCAAATACATTCTCTGATGATTTTAGCAATTCTCAAGCACAAAACCAGTGCAATTCAGGCACACAGGACTCGCTTATAGCGAGCTACAGAATCCTGTTCGTGACGCCCAAGTTGAGTCGCACAGAGCCAGAGGTTTTGGGGGTACTCGGCACCGAGCCCGTCGACTTCTATGGGGTATGTCACGTCTTTACCCGGGAATTGAATTAGAGTCGATTTTACTATGTAGAAGTGTATAAACTATAAATATATGTATATATATATATATATATATATAATATGTCACAATGACATGTATATATATAATATATAATATATGTATTCTATGTGTGTATATTTTGTGTTTACAACGAAAGAAAGGGTTTTTTTTGTTGCGATATTTTGTTCCCATAGACTTACATGGGACTTCCGGTATCGAAATCGGATATCGACGATATTTAGTGCTATCGGCGATACAATTTCGATACGATATTTTTAGATATCGAGCAATATCGCTCAACACTACTCATTACCCTCACGAATTTGTATCAGTTATATGCCCCTCTGGATTCCGTTTGGAAAACCATTTGGCCCACGGAAAGTTGATTATATAGATTGTGAATAAGTGGAAGCGGGTAAGTAATTTTTAAACTGTTATTTTGTTTAATTCTCGGAAATCGAGGCAGGGACGGAGACCTCCATCTTTCTTTTTAACAAAAAATAATACGGCAGCTACCGGTGATGAGGAAGGATGAACACAACCTTTTCGTAAACTTTCGCTAATATAAACTTTCATGGCTGACCGCTCAGGGTCAGACAAGTTATACAAGCGCACCTTGGGTAATTTGGCATTAGGAAAGAGATTATTAGCACAGTCATAGGGACGGTAAGGAGGTAAGATCTCAGACTCTTTTACCACGAAAACATCTCCGAAGTCCTTCAGGTACTCCGAAGACATTCCAGACTAACGGAGCAAACATGCACAGGTTTAAGAAATTTTTCAATACAATAAGACTAGTGTTGAGCGATACGATACCGCAAGTATTGGGTATCGGCCGATATTAGCTGTATCGGACTTTCGATATTGACTTTCGATATTTCCCATATATCGTATACCGGAATCGGAATTTTCACTGTCACTGTGAGTGTCCGCTCGGTCGGGTCTGTCAGGAGTCAGCGGCACTTACCTGGCAGAAGATCTCCGGTGGTCACGGCCTGGACTGGTTGATGGCCGCCATCATCTTTCCCCGGCGGTCACATGCAGTTTCTCGTGATAACTGCAGTGACTGCTGGGTAATCCCGGCCGTAAAGCAGTCAGTCCGATGACGTCACCGCCGGGGAAGCAGGTAATCAGCTGTGCTGCGCCGGGATGACAGCCTCTGCCTGTCATTCCGATGTAGCAGAGCTGGATCGTCGTGGGACAGTCGTTACTATGGACTGCGTCGACAGGTGGTATACTGTTGGTTTGTTTTTTTCCTTGTTTTTACAGGAGATCGATGGCGTCGCAGGAATGAGAGTATAATAAAAGAAATGAAAACTGTGTTGTCTCTTTTATTTCATTAAAATACTTTTTTTCTTGCTGTGTCTTTTTTTTATAATTATTTAAAAACTTTGGGATTAATAATGGATCGGTGTCTTATTGACACCTCTCCATTATTAACCGGGCTTATTGTCACCGTGCAATCAACGGTGACATTAACCCCTTATTACCCCACTTGCCACCGCTACAGGGCAGTGGAAGAGCCGGGTAAAGTGCCACAATTGGCACATCTTTTGATGCGCCAAATGTGGGGCTGCTGTAGCCTGGTATTATCAGGCTGTTGAGGGCCAAAATCCATGGGCCTTGACAGTCTTTTAATACCAGGCCGCAGCAGTCTGCATTTTACTTGGCTGGTTAACAAAA
Organism: Oophaga sylvatica; assembly: GCA_033576555.1. NCBI lineage: Eukaryota > Metazoa > Chordata > Amphibia > Anura > Dendrobatidae > Oophaga > Oophaga sylvatica. The sequence goes on from JARQOD010000006.1 coordinate 53,367,547, forward strand.
ATAGGGGGACCCCTACGCCATTTTTTTTTTCGAGGGGATCCCCTATTTTTGTTAACCAGCCAAGCTAAGCAGGGTGCTGTGGCCTGGTATTATCAGGCTGGCAAGGTCCACGGATATTGGCTCCCTTACCAGCCTGAAAAACCAGGCCTCAGCAGTCTGCTTCATCTGGCTGGTTAACAAAAATAGCGTGGACCCCACGCCAATTTTTTTTCGAGGGGATCCCCTATTTTTTGTTAACCGCAAAGATAAGCAGACTGCTGTGGCCTGGTATTATCAGGCTGGCAAGCAGGGTCGGACTGAGGCACCGGGACACCGGAGAAACCTACGGTGGGCCCCAGCTCCTGCGTGGTGGGCCCTGATTTGAAAGGATAGGTCGCGGGCAGAGGGGGCGGTGGCCCCGGTGCCCGCGCTCTGAGGGGGCCCACCCGGAGCTACGATACAGTTACATTCTGCGGCAGAGCAGGGAGTATCGCTCTCCCTGCTCTGCCGCCCGGAAGCTATGGGGCCTGAACAGGCGTTGGGGGGGCCCGGTGCCAGCAGTGGGCCCCCCCCCAACCCGTCATCGGGGGTCACTGTACGGCATCCAGCCGATAAACGACCGCATAAAGAAAGGAGGACGCCCTTCTCCCCAAACCCCCCTCCCGTATACGCGGGCGCAAAACATCCCTGCCGGCCCGCTTCAACGCTGAAGGGAAACATGAGCACACAGGAGCCGGAGGTAAATATTTTTTTTTATTTTTTTTTTAAGGGGTGCAGTCGAGCCTGGTGGAGAAGTCGTCATGTCGGTGGGGCCAGAGGGAAAAGACTGAAAAGTCAAAATTCCATTAGAAAAAAAATCAGGGTAAGTCATCACTTACCGTGCTGTAATCTATAGTTCTGTAGGACTGGTATTTTTAACACAGCCATAGGTGGTAATATCAATTTGGTTTTTTTAAATAGTTTTTTTTTCCCCCAACGCCGTCATTTGCGAGGTTCTCGAGGGGGCCCACTCAAAATTTTGGGGCCCCCACAAACCAAAACCCTAGCTACGCCTAGGCTCTCTTTAGTCTTTTTTCTCCTCCTGTTTTTTCCTTTCGCCTTTTTTCTGTTGTAAGGGGGGGGTTTAATGATTTTCTGAGCAGGTCCCTCGGTGGTTACAAGGGTGCTAGGGAAGATTGTGAGGACGGGAAGGGGGTTTACTGACGGTTTTAAAAAAGGGAGTCTTTTTCCCATCGGGTTCCCGTGATCATTTTCTGGTCTAAATCCTTTTTCCATTTCCCTTGGGGGCCTCTGTTCGTGTCTGTCCCCTGAAAACAGAAAACATTATCCTTTTTGTTTGTGCTGTTTTTTGCATTTTGCCTCCTTTCTGGGGGGCCCTTTTCGGGGTCCCCCCGGGGGGTTTTCCCTCCTGTTTGTTCAGCCACTGATTTTTATTTTTGTTTTTTTCCGTTTTTTTTTCAGTGGCTGCTGTTTTGATTTTATTACCCAGAGAAAAAATTTTGGGGGGAAGGTCGTGTGTCTCGGTGATTTTAAATTGAGAGTTGGGCTTTTAGGGTTTCTGGTTTTTCATAAGTACCCTTCCGCCCTTTTTTTCTATTTAGAAGTTGGGCCCCAGCGTTTGCTCATATATTTTCTTCTTTCATTTTCATTTGTCTAACCGCCATTACATTTTGGGGGGCTTTCTTTTTTTTTTGGGGTTCGCTCCGGGCAGTTTTTTCCTATTTATTTTTAGGTGTAGTTTTTTTCTCGGCTGTGCGGGGTCAGGCCCAAAGGGGGAAAAACCTCCCCTCCTTAGTTGGGGGGTTATCAGGGTCTGAAAATCTCAAGATTCCAACTCCCGGGGTGTTTCCCTTTTTTTACCGCACCCTCACACCAAACAAACATACAGGCCCAAAAAAATAAAAATTGTATGGACCACAGAAGGGAAAAAAATTTGAAAAAAAAAGGGGTTGTCAAGTTGTCAAGTTTTTTTCGTTTGTTGATTTTTTTTCCCTCTGTTCTCGGGTGCTGGGGGGATTTTTTCCCCCCAAGGGGATTGACAGTTGTCTGGCCGTGGGATCGGCTTGCCCTGAGGTTCAGATTTTTTTGCTGCTATTTGCTAGGTTCCTTTTGGGGGAACCTAGGCCCCCCCAGCCAGTTTTGTTTTGGGGGATCGACAATTTTTCAGAATTTCAAAAAAATTTGGTAAATTTTTTTTTGCCTTAAATCGAAGTCCTCGGAAAGCAGCGCAGCAGGTTCAAATTTCATCCTCTCCTCGGGCCCCCTCAGTTTGGGCTTTTTCCCTGAACCTGGGGATCCTGTTTTGAGGATTTTTGATGCATTTTTTGGGTTTTTGGGGTTTTGAAAAAAAACCAAGTCACTGATCAAGCTGAAAAAGCCTTGTTGGATTAAATCAGGGGGGGAGACGGAGTTTTTCTGTCAGAGATTCCGTAGGGGGGCAGTCCTGCCAAGGGAAAACCGCTTTGGGGGGCCCTTTTCCAAGGGCGTCAGATAATGTAAAGGATGTTTTGGGGGGGTTTTCCCCGTCCCCCTGGCTCAAAAATTCAAATTCATTGCATTAAATTGACAGACGTTTCGTGACGGAGAAAATTTTGTGGAAATTGTTGCCTTTGAACCACTTCTGAACCCATGCAGGTGATAAATTGTCTGGGGGGACAGCTATATTTTCGAAAGCGCAATGGGTTATTTTCTAATGTGGGATGCCTCTCATGTATTTCAGTTGCCCAAAACGGGGGAAAACGTTTTTCACCCATTGTCTTTGGGTGTTTTAACTAAGTTTTTTTAACGTCACTTGATATGCTCTCTGTCCTCATTTTCTGCTAGGTTTCATTGATTCTGGACAGCTATTTCCCGGGGTTATTTTGCTAAACTTGTGGGTTTTTCCCTTTAACCCACAGAAGTCTATTCCCCCACTGGGGGTCGATTCTACCCCCTTTGGTAGAAAAACCCCCCTTTTTACCAGGGGATAATGAGGGTTGAACCTGATCACCAGGATGCTGCAATTTTTGGTTCTAATAATCTGCATGCATTACGGCGGTTTCCCCCTTGGGTTTAAACCATAATCCGTTTGGATTGGAAATCGGTTTGTAACCATTGGGGGGTGCCAATGTGTTTAAACCAACACCCTTTTTTTCCCCCCCCCAGGGTCAGATTTTCCTGACTTTTTGATTGTTTTTCTGATTTTTTTCGAAAGAAATCTCCCTTTTCCTCCCCTAGAGCAGATGCGCATTAAAAAATTTTTGGGGGAGAAAATTCCCAAAGGGCCCTTTTAGATTAGCGATATTTTTTGAATCCAAAAAATCGAATCGAAAGGATCGCCATATCCTAAAATAGGCGTCCCCCATACCGATACCGGGGAAACCCATGTAAGTCTATGGGAAAAAATATCGAAATTAAAAAAAAAAAATTTTGTCTTGTTGGTTAATTTTACTAAGGAAAACAACAAAGAAATTAGAATGATTGGGGGGGGTTTGGGGGAAAAAAAGCTAGTGTTTTACCCAAAACCCAAGGGAAAAGCATTTTTTTTTTTTTAGGGAAAAACTTTGGATTGACGAACAAATTGACAAAATTGTTAAAACCTTTTTTTTATTTTGTCAAAAAATTTTGTTTCACAACTTCCCGGCTTCCCTTTTTAAATTTTCAAAACCTTTCCCCTTTATAAAATTTTTGCGCACTCTTTTCACAAATTATTTTCCTTCACCTTCTTAACTTTAAAAAATTTTTGCTATTCATCTTTTTGTTAAATTACTTATATTTTCTTATTAAACAGTTATTATTTTAATTTACTTTTTATCTTCTTCCTATTCACCTTTTCTATATTCTTTTTGTGACAGACATTCCCCGATTTGAAATCTTAAAACTCAATTTTCACCTTTCCTTTTTGCTGTCAAAAAAGATTTTAATTACAACAGTATTTTTCCGCGTTCATTTAGCCTGCACGATCGGCTTTTTTCCGGGACCACGAGGAGGAAGGGGGCTCCCCCCCATACACTGCTTAGTCTTCTTCTGTTTAAAATTTAGAGCATTTTTTTGTTTCTTTTGGGGCTTATATTAATGTTCTTTGCTTTTTGATCTTCGCTTTTTGTTCTTCTGTCTCTTGTTTTATCTTTAGTTTGTCTTAACCTTCTTTTCCTGTTGGTTTATGGGACAAAACCCCCAAGGGGAATAACGAGGACCACTGATGTGCTAACCCGGGGGGGGCCCGAAGGGAAAAAGCCAAGGGGACAACCGAACCAGCTGCCCCTTACGGGGGGAAAGGTTACTAAGCGGGGGTTTCCTTGCTCCAAAACAAACCAAGGACCACAGACGTTGCTGGAACCGGAAAACCGAAAAGGGGCACCCGGGCCAAAAAGGGATGCGGAGAACCCGGGGGTACGGAACCCCGGGTAGTACAGAAGGTACAGGCCCCCGAAAAAACGGGCCCCCCTGACTGTCTGGAACCCGGGGGTCAGCAAAAGGGGGAAAAAACCAAAGGCAAACGGGACCAGTGACTTTTGGGCACGGGTTTAAACGAGGTCCCCGTGCCCAAACCTACCAAGGACCACAGACTTGCGGAACTCGATACCGACATAGGCACCCAGGGCCCAAAAGGGACGGGAGAAACCCCTGGGGTAAGGGGAACCCGGAGAGTAGCAAAAAGGTCCCAGGGAAATTAAAGTTTAGGCACAGGACTGTTTTTCGTTCACACCAGGGGGGAAACTGACATTAGGAAAACCCCGTAACACAGGCAAGTTTAACTGTGCTAACAGCAAAATTCCCCAAAAAAACGGGGGGTTGTAACCGGGGGAAACAGAAAATGGGGAGGCAGCAGCTTTTTTTCCGTTACACAGCAGGGGGAAAGCTACATTTTTGAACCCCATAACACGGACAAGTGTTAATGTGAACGCACTTCCAGAAACAAAAGGCGGGTTAACCCGGGTGAAAGAGAACTGGGGAGCACAGGACATTTGCCGTTTAACAGCAGGGGGAAAAAAAAAATTACTGAACCCCCCTAAAAAAGGCAAGTGTTAAATGTGCTAACAGCATTCCCCAAAAAAAACTGGGGGGGTTGTAACCCCCGGGATAGAAAGAAAGGTGGGGGAGCGGATTTTGCCCTCACCCCAGGGGGGCAGCTGACATTTGAACCCCGTAACACGGGGGAAGGAAAATGTGCTAACGCACTTCCGAAAACAATGGCGGGTTGTAACCCGGGATGAGAAAGAAAATGGGGGAGGGGACAGACTATTTGCCGTTCCCCACGCAGGGGAAAGTCATTACGAACCCCCGACACAGGGGGAATGTTAATGGCTAACACACTTCCGAGAAAAACGCGGGGTTGTAACCCGGGATGAGAACAAACATGGTGGAGGAGCAGGACATTTGCCTTCACAAAAGCAGGGGGAAATGACATTTGAACCCCCCAACACGGCAAGTGTAGACTGTGCTAAACACTTCCGAGAAACAATGGGGTGTTGTAACCCGGGAAAAAACAGAACAGGGGAGGCCAGGATTTTTTTCCGTTCAAACAGGGGGAAAGCTGACATTTTGAACCCCCCTAAACAGAGCAAATGTAAATGTGTAACAGCATTCCAAAACAACTGGGGGTGTTTAACCCCAGGATAGAACAAAAGGGGAAGCAAGGGGAAAAAATTTTTCCCTTACACGCAGGGAACACTGACATTACTGAACCCCAGTAAAACAGGAGCAAAATTTACGTGCTAAACACTTCCCAGAAACAACCGGGGGTTGTAACCCAGGGGTGAAACAGAACATGTGGAGGCACAGATTTTTTCCGTTCACACAGCAGGGAAAAGGGCATTACGAACCCCCTAACCGGACAAGTTTAACTGTCTAAAAGCACTTCCGAAAACAACGGGTGTTGAAACCCGGGATGAAAAGAACATGGTGGAGGGAGCAGGATATTTTTCCCTTCCACGCGGGGAACAGTACATTACGAACCCCCTAAAACGGAGAAGGTTTTAAGTGCACACATTTCCAAAACAATGGCGGGTGTAACCCAGGGATGAGAACAAAACATGGGGGAGGGACAGGACATTTCCGTTCAACAGCAGGGAACGCTGAATTACTGAACCCCATAACACAGGACAAGTGTAGACTGTGCTAAAAACTTCCGAGAAAAAAGGCGGTGTTGTAACCCAGGGATGAGAACAACAGGGAGGCAGCAGGACTTTTTTCCGTTCACACGCAGGGGAAAACTGACTTTTTGAACCCCTAAAACCCGGACAATGTTAACTTTTAACAGCACTTCCCAAAACAACTGGGGTGTTGAACCCGGGGAAACAAACATGGGGGGCAGCGGACTATTTGGGCCTTCACACAGCAGGGGAACAGCTGACATTACGAACCCATAACACAACAATGTTAATTGCAACAGACTTCCGAGAAACAACGGGGGTGGTAACCCAGGGGGAGAACAAAATGGGGGGGGCAGCAGGACTTTTTTTTCCCTTTTCACAGCAGGGAACAGGAATTACGAACCCCTAACCGGGGCAAGTGTTAACTTGCTAACAGCACTTCCGAGAAACAACTGGGGGGTTGTAACCCGGGGGAAAAAGAGAACATGGGGAGGCAGCAGGCAAATTTTCCGTTCACACACAGGGAACACGCTTACTGAACCCCCTAACACGGAGCAATGTTAACTGTGCTAACACACTTCCGAAAACAACGGGGGTTTTAACCCAGGGGTAAAAAACATGGGGAGCACAGGGGTTTTTGCCTCACCAAGGGGGAAAAGTGACATTACTGAACCCCAGAAAAAAGGGGAATGTTTAATGTGCTAAACACTTCCAGAAACAACGGGGTGTTGTAACCCCGGGATGAAAGAGAACATGGTGGGCAGCAGGGGGTATTTCCGTTCAAAAAAGCAGGGGGGTGACTTATAACCCCCCAAACACAGGACAAAATTTAAAAGGCAACACACTTCCAAAACAACTGGGGGGGGTTTTTAAACCCCCGGGGGGAGAAAAAAAAATGGTGGAGGGGGGCGGACTTTTGCCGTTTACCAGCAGGGGGAACGACATTACGAACCCCAGTAACACAGGGGCAAGTGTAACTGGCAAAACCTTCCGGAAACAAGGGGGGGTTGTAACCCAGGGGAAACAGAAATGGTGAGCAGGGCTTTTTGCCGTTTTCACAGCAGGGAAAGCGACATTACTGAACCCCGTAAACAGGGCAAGTTTAACTGTGCTAACACACTTTCCGGGGGAAAAAAACTGGCGTGTTGTAACCAGGAAAACAGAACGGTGGAGGGCAGACTATTTTCCTTCACACAGCAGGGGAAAAGTGAATTTCGAACCCCTAACACAGGACAATGTTAACTGTGCAACAGCCTTCCGAGAAACCAAAAGGCGGTTTGTAACCCCCGGGTAGAAAGAACATGGTGGAGGGAGCAGGACTTTTTTGCCCTTCACACAGGGGGAAAGCTGACATTCTGAACCCCTAACAGGGGCAAGTGTTAAAGTGCAACGCACTCCGAGAAACAACTGGCGTGTGAACCCGGATAGAAGGCATGGGGAGGCGCAGGACTATTCCGTTCACACAGAGGGGGGAAAGCTGACATTTTCTGAACCCCATAAAAGGGCAATGTTAACGTGTAAAGCATTCCAGAAAAAATGGGGTTTTTAACCCAGGGGTAAAAAAAAAGGGGGGGGAGCAGGCTTTTTCCGTTTAAAAAGCAAGGGGGAAAGCTGCCCTTACGAAAAACCCCTACACGGGGGAATGTTAATGTGCAAAAAGCACTTCCGAGAAACAACTGGGGGTGTTTTAACCCAGGGATGAAAGAGAAATGGGAACAGGACTATTTGCCTTTACACACAGGGGAAAGCTGACATTTCTGAACCCCATAACACAGGACAAGGGGTTTTAAAGTCTAACACATTCCCCCAAAAAAATGGCGGGGTTTTTAACCCCGGGTGAGAACAGACAGGGGGGGCACAAAACTATTTCCGTTACCAGCGGGAACAGCTGACATTTTGAACCCCGTAACACAGGGGCAATGTAGACTGTCTAACACACTTCCGGGGAAACAACTGGGGTGTTTAACCCAGGTAGAACAGAACATGGGGAGGGACAGGGTTTTTTCCGTTCACAAGCAGGGGAAACTCATTAACTGAACCCCAGTAACCCCAGGAGCAATGTTAACTGTGCAACAGCCTTTCCCAAACAATGGCGGGTTGTAACCCCCGGGGAGAAAAAAACTGGGAGGCGGGAAATTTGCCGTTCACACGAAAAGGGGGAAAACTGACATTACTAAAACCCCCGTAACCCGGACAATTTTTTTCTGTGCTAAAAGCATTTTCCCAGAAAAACTGGCGGTGTTGAAACCCCCGGGATGAAAACAAACATTGGGGAGGCAAAAGGGCTTTTGCCGTTCACACACAGGGGGGAAAACTGCCCAATTTTAAACCCCCCTTAAAAAACAGGAGCAATTTGTGGGGCGGCTAACGCTTTTTCCCAAAAAAAAATGGCGGTGTTGGAACCCCCGGGGAAAGGGAGGGGGGGGGCATAAAAATTGGTTATTCCCCTTTTTATTTGGCCATTGAAAATTTGATGTTTTAAAAAAGAAAAAAAGAAGTTTTCTACAACAAAAAAAAATGAAAAATTTTTAATTAAAAGAATAGAAAAATTTTTTATTTGCAGTCCTTGTGGTTAAAAATTTTTTAAGGGCAAACGAAAATATGGTAACAAATTTTAAAATTTTTTTCGAGACTACTCAGGGTCTTCATCGGGCTAAGAGAAACCCCCAAAAAAAAGAAGAATCCTATTTCAACAAAACAGGACACGGAAGCAAAAAAAATTTTAGGGGAGGGACAAGTGAGGGGGGGACCGGCAACAAAAAGGAAAAAAGGGGTAAAATTTTCGCGCCACACAATCACAGAAAAAATTTTAATAAATTTTTAGCTTGGCAAAAACTTTTTTATGCCCCCCCGGGGCATAGCATCATGGGTATGGAATTACTGTTTTTTAAAAAAAACTTCAAAAAAAAAAACGAAAAAGGGTTTTTCGGGAATATAACCCATCATATTTTTTACACTGTTATTTAAAGGAATGAATAGATCACGGGGTTTAGCCCAATTTTATTAAATTTAAAGGGAAAATTTCGTAAATCCCCTTTTCCCGGGATGAAAACCCCAAAAAAAACCCAATGAGGGGGGCAATAAATTTCTATCCTTACCCTAGATTTTTTAAAAAATTTATTTTCCCCCTTTTAGATAATGACTTTTCTGATACACTTCATTACTTTCTTCCCTATTGAAATTTTTCCCCCTGTGTTTTTTTGTAAAAAAAAAATTTTTGTTTTTTTAAAATTTTTTTTTAGTTAGCCCTTCCCTTTATGAAAACCCTGAGTACCTTGAAAGCTTGCAATTGTTTCCTTCTTTTCTTATCCATAAAAGGTATGAACCACTGCTGACTAAAAAAGTCTAAATATTTTTTCTATTGGGGGCAAACGGTCAAAGATACACATTTTTTTCAAATTTTTAAAAAAGGGGAAAACTAAAAAAAAAAACAAATCTAAACGCATTTATGCACATGCCAAAAAAAAGGGAAACAACAAAACCCCCCCAAAAAAAAGGGAAAAAAAAATTATTTTTTAAAAATTTAAAAATAAAATACATTTTATTTTTTAATGAAAATTTTTTTAAAGGGGAAAAAAAATTAAAACAAAACATAGTAAAGAACAATGGATTTTGTAATAGTCCCTCATCACATCTAAAAAATTTTTTTTTATGTGACATCACAAAAATTTTTAAATTTTTTAATTTTCAAAAAAACAAACTTTAATAAAAGTAAAACATGCCACATGGACCCCATAAATGTGATTGACCCCCAAAATAATGTACAAAAAAAAAAAACCTTTTAAAAAAAAATTTTTGGCATTGTTTGCAAAATTTAAATGTGTCCCGAAGTGAAGTAAAAACAAAGCTACGGATAAAAAAAGGGAAATTTTATGTCTGTATCAGACTTTTGGACAGCCTTTTTTGGGGAATGCCGTGTTTTACTGTACTCAAAAAAATCTCCCGGTTTAAAAATCTTCCCATTTTTTGCTTTTGGTGTTGAAGGGGGGAAAAAAAAGTCTTTTCCAAAAATTTTCCGTCAACATACCTTCCTACTGTCAAAGCGTGGGGGGGGGACGTGTGGAAATTTAAGGGGATATCAAATTTTGATTTTTGGCTGCGTTTTTGGCATTTTAGGGGGCCAAAAAAAAATTTTTCAGCTTTAAAAATTTTTAAAGGGGAAACTAAAACCCATGAAAACCAAAAAATTACTTCCCCCTTTAAAAAAAGTACAAGACTAACAACCAATTTTTGACGCTAAAATTAAAATTTACATACAGTATTATTTCCAAAATTGTCCATGAGTAACAAATGCAGGGGATACCATATCCCAGTTTTAATTTTAATCCTTTTTTTGTTTCAAACACTTGCAGGTAAAAGTCCCTTTTGCAGTATGCTGAGCATTTTCTAATGAAAAAATTTATTATTGACATTATTCCCATTTTTACATGCTGGCCATTTCAATAGGGGTTTTTTTGGGAAGTTACAGTTGCATCAGTTTTGTTTTTTTATAATGTCTGAAATAAAAAAAAAACTCGTCAAAGATATGATTTGGGTAAGATTGTCACCCCTTGAGTGCTTTCTTACGGGGACAGATAAAGTTCCTTTAAAAGCATTAATTCAAAATTTTTAAATGGGATTTTTTTGCATTATTTAAAAAGGGAAAAAGTAACTTGTTTTTTTTTTTGTTACCTTTTTTAAAGACATGTGCAGATATGCCCCGGATGAAATTAAAATTTTCCAAATTTTTTTAAAAAAATTTTTCATTCTAGCCTGAAAAAATTTTACAATTTCATTTTTTTAGCATAACCGCAGGGTTTCGGGTCTTCCCTAAATTTTGGGGCAGTTTTGGTTTATGTGTTTTTCGCCATGTGTCGGGGGAAAAGGGGGTTTTGCCGTTGACAAAGGGAAAGCGGCTTACTGCCCACTAACAGTAAGTTTTTGGGGGGGGTTTTTTTTTCTGGGACAGACACTTTTGAGGGAGCAACTGGAGTTTTTTGGGGCCCAGGGAGTAGAAAATTTAGGGGGTAAAAGAAAAACATAACAGGAGACATGGGGGAAAGTTTTTGAACCCCCTTTTTTAAAAAGAAAAAGGGGGGACCCAAAATTTTGGCGAGACCAAACCTTTTTTATTTTCAGAAAAAAAGCCGTCAAAAATTATCGGGGGGTAGTCGCATGCGACGGGCTTTTAGTTAAAAAACCCCCTGCAGCACTAAAGACCGCTCCCCATAATCACGGCAGGGGAGGGCAAGCCCCCAAATCCAAAAGCATACGGGTAAGCCTTTCCATGAAACCAGCTTAGAGACCCAAAAAAAGAATGGGGAAGAGCCATCTGGAGTACACTGAGAGGCAAAACCAAGTGTCTGTCACCATCTGACGGATACTTTTCCCCCCGCTGCTGGAGCCCTCTCGGATGGTTTTAAAACATTTTGGCGCTGCCCCCAAAAATTTTTTCCCCTTTTTTAACATATGGTTTTCCCCGGCAGAGGGGGGCGTGTTCCCCCTTGTTGCGAGCTCTCCACTGCCTTTGACGCACAGAGCTGCTTTGTAAAGCAAAACAGCAGCAGTGCTCTCGGCAAAGGAGAAATTAGGGATTGCCCCAGTGTGTCTTGGTACCCCCCCCATTTACGCCCCCCGGTTTTAACGGTGTGATGAGGCTTTTGACGTGTCCCGAAGCAGGGTCAGGGGGGGGACCCCAAAAATCAAAGCGGAGAAGGGGGGCATGCGGCGGTCTTTTCTTAGCATGCCATAAAATCAACCTGTGCTGCAGACTCCCAAGGGGAAAAAACCTGCCTCTCAAGGGCGTTACTCTGCCTGCTCTGATCACCCCCCCCGCTCTACAAAACGGGACTAGACGTTTGTACCCCCCTTTTGGCGATGTCTTCCTCCTCCATACTCCCCTCCTCATCCCCCTCCAAAGGACCCTGCCCAGCCCTTTGTAGAACCACGTTGCGCTGACTTTCCAGAAGGTTGGGGAATTTGTGACTCCCATCCTCCACCTCTTAAAAAACCTCCCCCCTTATTGCTTCATTTTTTTTTTGAAGCAGGCAAAAAGGGGGACTCAGGGGGTTCACATCTGCACTCCCATCCCGGTTGCTCATAAACCACGCAAAACGTGGCACATCCTTATAGTGGCCCACTCAAATGGGAAGGGGGGGCGCAAATTGGTGTTGATTGCCCTGACACATACTCCATAACTGCGGGCTGCTGCCACACAACCGCCCAAATAAAAAACTTAAAAATTTTCCACCTGGGGATATCACAAATCATTTCAGGAAGGCCAAATCTCTTGCAGAGCTGCAATGGCGATCTGCCATGTTTGGAACGCGCAAGGAGCGCATTTTGGGGCCTTTTGTCAGCGTGATCAAGACCCGGGATATCCCTCAAAAAACTTGCAGCCAATTGACAATGTCCAGACAGATGGGGGGGTCCAAGGCCCAGACTGCCCCCAGATTTGGGCCTTTCACACACCCCAAGCCGGCGGAGATTCGGGAAAAAAAACCACAGGGCGCTCTCCTGCTTGATGCATTCCAAACCTCCGCCTGTGCTTCGTTTCCCCAGGGAATTAATTTCAAAGGGCCTTGCCGTTTGGCCACGGCTGTGCCATATCGGGCATCGGGTAAGGGTCCACGGTCCTGTGGAGGTAGACCGTGAGGCCCCTCCGATGATTTGGGGAAACTGGGTAGGAGGGGAGTCAATGGACAGACTTGATTCCGGGGAAACCGGGGTTGGCAAACACTACAGCGCCCCTGAAATTGCCCCGGGGTCCACAACTTTACCCAAGGGGATGAGGAAAGGATGCCCCCGGCCCCGGGGGAGGTCCACCGGGGGGGCAGGTGGCCCTTTACTGACGGTTTTTTTAGTACCAGTTTAATTTTTTGCCTCAACAGCTTTTTTCAGACCAGGACGGCTTGCCCCCTGAAATAAAATCGGTGGGGACAATTTTTTTGTGGATGCCAAGCCATTAACACGGAAAAAGCAGTCTCCACCCCCGAAGACAGCATTTTAAAAGGGGGGGGGGGTTTTTTCAAAAACAGCATTCAGACCTGTGCTCGGGTGGTTTTTTTCCCTTGGCCGTCTTTTTCCCATCCTGGTACCATTGCTTTTTTTTTGGGGCCTGGTGTGTGAGGATGACAGGGAATTGCCCTGGGGGGAATAACACTGTGTCCTGGACAACGTGACAGAGGTTTTTTCCCGGCGATCCTTTAGGAAGCCTTACCACGTGGTGAACTGGAGGAAAAAGTCCAAAAGGGCGAAAATTAGGTGCTGCGTAGGTTGGCCTACATCTCCAGGGTCTTTTAACTAACAAAGTCTTTGACCGCACAGTTTCCCATATTTGTTGTATTAAGGGTTTTGACATTTTACCTCTTTTTTAAATTTTTTTATTCCCTTTCATTTACATAGCAAATATCTCTGCAACTGAACAAAAAAGGGGCCACCAAGCAAGTCCGGGAGCCCCGTTTTTGGGGTTTTTAAAAACCTCCAACGGTGCCCCAAATGGAGGTCAGGCAACGAGTCTGCACCACCTCTCCCTACTTTTTTTACCGTTGGGGGGAACCTTCCTCAAGCGCTCCCACCCCCCCTTTCCCGTTCCTCCGCCATTTTGGGCGGCCTCATCACCCACCATACCCCTTTCCCAAACCCTGCTGTTGTTGGGGGTCGGCCGCACCATCTCAACAAAAAGGCAAAAGAGTTTTCATCATCAATGCGTTCTGCGTTGCGCCTCGGCAAGGTCACCCCCCCCTTCAATTTTAAGAGACACATGTTCGATCCTGCATACGCCTCTTTTTCACATTTCCGAATGCGCTTGGGTGGGGCCCCTTTTCCCCAACCAACAATCGAAACAAAACAAGACTCAGCTGGGCCCCGTACAGGCTCTCTACGCCGGCAATTTGGCAGGCGTGAAAAAACTGATGGGGTTGTCAAGTCTTTGGTCCTGAAGGAGGGGGAAGGATTGAAGTCGAGCATTGGGCCCATCCAACCAACAACCTTAATTTTTTTTTCACGCAAGGGGGGGGTGAGCTCCTACAAAATGCCAAAAAGGAACGTCAGGGAAAAAGTGGATCTTTTCACTGGGTGCGGCAGCGCCACGAATCCCCCCCTCCTTCCCCCTGCAAATCCACGGCCTCGACCACACCACGTGCCCCCTTACTCACTGACTTCATCTTGGAATTGTAAAAATCAAAAGTTTTTAAGGCCCCAAGTGTGGTTTTTTTTCCCACAGACTACAGTGAACCCGCAGACAACGTTCCTATCTGTAAAAGTCCTTTTTGTTAGTTCTAAGTGTTTTTCAAATGATTTTAAACGGGGGAAGGCCCCCATAAAAATTTATTTTTTTTCCCCAAAATGGACAGCCCAATTAAAAAAATTAAGGAGAGGCAGTGACAAACCCTCAACTACACCGGGGGTGGTTAATACAAACTGGCTAACCGCACTCAAAAAAAAAAAAAACTCACAGACAACAGTAACACGAAACACAAATATTTTCCATCTGAAAAGCTCCTTTTTTTAGTTTTAGTGTTTCAACCAAGTATTTAACGAGGAACGCTCACAAAAGATTATTTTTTTTTCCACTAAAAGGGCACCCCAAAAATTAAGAAAAATGTGAAGATGAGGGGTGACACACGCTCAGCAAAAAACCGGCATGGTTGAATACAAACGGAGCTAACTGCCCAAAAATAAAAATCACAGCTACAGGGAAAACTAAACAAACCCCTTTTCTTCTTTAAAACCCTTTGGTATTTATATTTTTTTCAACCAAAATATGTATAGGTGAAGCGCGTCACACTAAAGATTATATTTTTTTTTACAAAAAGGCACACCAATTAGAGAAAAAAAGTGAGGGGGGCAGTGACACACCTCCAGACTACAAAAACCCCATGGTTAAGACAAACTGAGAATGCACTCACAAAATGAAAAAACCCAAAACACAGTGAAACTGAAACACAACTATTCACATCTGTGAAAAACTCCTTTGTGTAGTTCTATAGTGTTTGCAACAAAAGTATTTAACGGATGGAACGGTCACCTAATAATTATATTTTTTTCCATAAATGGGGCAGCACCCTTAAGAAAAATTGAAGGAGACAGGACACACCCGGATACAACCGGCATGGTTGAAGTACAATGGGGGGAATCTGCATCCAAAAAGAAAAGCTCACAGACACAGTGAACACTGAAACACAACTATTCACTATCTGTGAAAAGCTCCTTTTTTTTAGTTCTAAGTTTTGCAAACCCAAAGTAGTATACGGAGGAAGCGCGTCACACAAAAGATTTATTTTTTTTTCCCTAAAAGGGGGAGCACCAATTAAAAAAATGTGAAGATGAGGTACACCGCCCCAGACTAAAACCGGGGGTGGTTGAAGTACAAACTGGCGTAATCTCACTCACAAAAAGAAAAGCTCACAACACAGTGAACACTGAAACAAACTTTCACTATCGTGAAAACCCCTTTGGGAGTTCTTTGTTTGCAACCCAAAGTATTGTATACGGATGGAACGCGTCACACTAATAATTTTTATTTTTTTTTCCCTAAAATGGACACACCAAAAAGAGAAAAAAAATTTAAGGTGAGGCAGTGACACCCCAGCAGACACAAAACCCGGAGTGGTTTAAGTACAAACGGAGGTAATCTGCACTCACAAAAGAAAAAACCCCAAACTACGTGAACACTGAAAAAAAAACTATTCATATCGTGAAAAAATCCTTTGTGTAGTTCTATAGTGTTTGCAAAACCAATGTATTTTATACGGATGGAACGCGCACACTAATAATTATTTTTTTCCACTAAAAGGAGCAGCACCCCAAATTTAAAAAAAATGGAAGGGGGAGGGAGGACACCGCCCCCGACTACAACCGGAGTGGTTGAATACAAAATGGACGAATCTGCACTCACAAAAAAAAGCCACGACTACGTGAACACGAAAACAAAATTCATATCTGTGAAAAACCTTTTTATTCAATGTTTGCAACCAAAAAATTGTATAGGTGGAAGCGCGTCACACTAATAATTAATTTTTTTTTCCCCTAAAAAGGGGCACAACCCCAATTTAAAAAAATTTGAAGGGGGGAGGGATGAACACCAAAAATACAACCGCAGTGGTTTAAAACAAAGGGGCGAACTGCACCACAAAATGAAAAGCTCACAGACTACATGAACCCCGAAAACAACTATTCCTATCTTTAAAAAACTCCTTTGTGTAGTTCTATAGTTTTGCAACCAAGTATTGTATAGGATGGGGAACGCGTCACACAATAGATTTATTTTTTTTCCCTAAAAGGAGCACACCAATTAGAGAAAAATTAAGGGAAAGGGATGACACACCTCAGCAGACTACACCGGCATGGTTAAGTACAAAATGGGCGTAATCTCATCCAAAATGAAAATCACAGATCATAACACAAACAAACTATTCACTATCTGTGAAAACCCTTTTTTTATTCTATAGTGTTTTCAACCAATGTATTGATACGGGTGGGGAACGCTCACACTTTTAATTAATTTTTTTTTCCACTAAAAGGGCGCACCAATTAGAGAAAAATGTGAAGGAGAGGATGACACACCTCAAGACTACAACCGGATGGTTAAGTACAAATGGAGCAATCTCCTCACAAAAGAAACCCCAAAAATAACACTGAAAAAAAAATATTCCATCGTAAAACCCTTTTGTATTCTATAGTTTTTTTAACCAAGTATTGTAACGGGTGGAAGCGGTCACACTAATAATTAATTTTTTCCACTAAAAAAAAGGGGAGCACCAATTAAGAAAAATGTAAGGATGAGGAGTGAAAAACACGTCAGCAATAAACCCCCCAGTGGTTAAGAACAACTGGAGGTGCTTGCACTCAAAAAAAAAAAAACCCACAGACTGGGGATGAACACGAAACAAATATTCACTACTGTGAAAATCCTTTGTGAGTTCTATATGTTTGCAACCAATGTATTGAACGGTGGAAGCAGTCCCTAAAATTTATTTTTTTTAATAAAGGACTGCACCCAAACCACTAAATAAATAAAAAAAAAAATCATGACACGGCAGATCCACAAAAGCGGGATGCAGAGCAAACTGCGCGTCCCGCACTGTCCCACACAACCCTTTTTCAACTGTTTAAAAAACACTGGCAAAAAAGCTTTCACAGCTTGTAAACTACCTCCCCCCAACACAGTAGTACACAAAACGCAATATGTAACTGTCCCTCAGTTTGCAGAGTAGCGTTCTGTCCCTTACGATTCACAGCACGTGACGCAAAATGGCGGCGGCGCCTTTATGTGCATTCTGACATCATTCAGCACCAAAATCACACCCTCCTTATTTAAGATGACCGCACTTACAGGATGGCCCACACTTCGTGGTTTCCCTCATTGGCTGACTAAAATCACATTCCCTTTTCAAAGAATTATGGAATTTCCATTCCGGTTCGATAGGGGAAAAATATCGAATTAAGTTGGGAAATTTCCCGATAACCGAATATCGGCCGATCCCCATACTTCGGTATCGAATCCCCCAAAACTATCCCCCTTTTTTAATTGTCGTACCTGAAAATGACCGGGGCTTAATAAGGAATCTTTGGGGAAAAGGGGGCATATCAACCACCTTTTTTACCCTTTTGGGTCCCCCTTTTTTCTTTGGCCAAAAAAAAAGGTTCTTTAAAGGGCCGGTTTGATTATCGTCTTTTGAAAATATACTGTAAATTCAATACCCTTACCCTATTTGACCGTTTTTCCGGGGGAAAAACGTACTTGTTACCAACTACCCAGGGGGGGTATAACCTTCCTTAACACGGGGATGAAGGGAAAGGATTAATCCCCCAAAGGGGGATTTTGATACCTAGTGATCCCCCCTTTGGGGTCACAATTTCCCCCTTTCCTTTTTCCGTCCTTCATAAAAGCTTTTTTCAGGGATTTTGTGGACAAATTTTGATTGTTTATTTGGTGATATCGATTTTTTTTAAGACGGACCCATGTGAAACATGTTGAACGATTCCAGATTTTAGAGAGAATCCCTTTTGGAAAGGGGGTAAAAGTGTCTTTTTGGCGACAGAGGATCTCATTTCGGGGTTCATTTTGTCCCCATCGTTATTGAAATGGCCCGTCAAGGTTTTGGCCACTGTGTTGGGGCCCAAACCCACTTCATTAAAGGCCTTCAGAGATTTTTGGGGGTTTCCAATTTTTTTTGTAATTTATTGGAAAATTTCTCGGTTTTTGTTAAACCATTAAAATTTTTCCAGAAAAGGGTTTTTTATGTGGGGAATTGGCCCCCTGAGGCATCCTGCTTTCAGGGAAATTAAAGGATTCACTTTTCTCCTTTTTACGGCGCCGAGTTTTCTGCCATTTCAGGTGGAGGTTGATGCCTCTAAATTGGGATTTCCGTTTTGTCCCAAAAAATCCAAGACCTCAAAAAAAACCCTTGTCCTTTTTCTCTCGAAAATTTTTCCTCTGAACGTAATTAGACTGGGAAAAAGGATTTTTTGGGGCCAAAGTGGGCTTTTGAAGAGTGGGGACTTGGTGGGGGGCCAAACTCAGGTGGGTCCTTTGGACCTAAAATCTGGTCTATCTGGAATCTGCCAAGCACTCAATCCTAACAGCCAGGTGGGCCCTTTTTTTTCACCTTTTTTTTAATTTTTTTGGGTTTCCCTTTCCCCTTTCCGGGGCCAAGAATGGGGTTTAACGGATCCCCCTCGGGGATTTTTTGCGGCTCTCCATTACTATCCTTCTGTTATTTTAAAGAGGGGGTAGTTTTTTTTCCCCCATTTCCCCAATTTAACTTTTTCTGGGGGGTCAGGGGGAAAAGGGCCCACGCTGCCCGTTGGAAAAATTTTTTTGTCCCGCCAATGGAAAAAATGGTTTGAATTCATGTTCCGCATTTTGGGGGCACCCGGAATTTTTTTGGACCAAACGGTTAGTCGGGGCCTTTTGGTACCTTTCCTGATTCGGGGAAATTTTGCAGCCTGCGGGGTGCTCTCGCTCCAAACCTTGCTCTCGCTCTGTGGTTTTTTGATGCCCCTTTCCTGTGCCCAAGAGACCAGGCCCATATCTCAGGGGTTTTATTTCCACCTCCCTGTTTTCCCGGAATACCACCATCTGGGAATTTGATGGGGTTTTTCCAAAAAATACACTTTTGCCCTTACCAAATTGCCTTCCTCCCTGAATTGGCCGTTGTTCCCTTTAGCAGTGGGTTGTTTACACGGCATTTTTGAGAACATTTTTCTGACAGAGGAGTCCCTTTGTTTTCCAGATTTTTGGGGGACTTTTTTCTAAATGGGGGTTCAATTGTTTTCCCTCGGCATTTCATCCTCAACCAAGGTCAAATAAGAACAAACCCGACATTGGAGACTTATCTAAAAGGCTTTTGTCTGCGATCAGGATGACTGGGTCTTTTTTGCCTTTGGGTGAGTTTGCCTTAATAAAGGGTAGCTCTGCCCTTTTATTCTCATTTTTTTTTAATTTTTGGGGTTTTACCCCCCGATTTTCTTGGAAACGGAGCTTCTGTTGCCAGGGTTGACCTGTTGTGGAGCGTATGCAACAATTTGGGCCAGGAGTGGGAGGTTTTCCCCTCCTCGGGGGAAAAGCCCGCTTTTTCAACCCCGGATGGATGATGGTCCCGGTTTTAAAAAGGGGGGGTTTGGGGCTGGTTTCCTCAAAAATATTCCTATAAGAACTCCAAAATTTTTTAAAACCTGGGTTCTTTGGGACCTTAAAATCAGGAGTTTTTAAATCCTTTTCTTTTCGTTTCTTTTCCGGGACTTTTTAAGACCCCTAACGGTTCCACAATCCTTGTTAAAGGGTTTTTTTTAGCCGTGGTTCCCCCGCTCGTGCCTCCGACCCTTTTGGGGTTAGGGCAATCTGAGTAGGGGTTAGAAAATTTGGTTTCTCTTTTTTTCTAGACAAAACCCGTTTTTTGGTTAAATGGGAGGTTATGGCAAAGACAATTTTTGGGTTTCTTGCTCCTCTGGAACTTTTTCTGCGTACAAAAAATTATCCGACCGACCGGGGTTCTCTAATGAGGGTTGGTGACCCCCCCTCAAGGGGGGACTTTTTGTGAATGGTTTAATGAGTTCTGAGCAGGGGCTCCCTCTGGGGGGTTAAAAAACGGTGCTAGTGAAGATTGTGAGGCGGGGAATCAGGTGTTCGAGGGGCTTATAAAAGGGGATCTTTTTCCCCCCTCAGGGTTCCGGTGACAATTTTCGGGCTGAATCCTTTTTTTCCATTTCCCCCTTGTAGCCTGCTGTGTGGTCTGCATCTCCCGCTAACAATAAGACATTATCTTTTTTTTTTTTTGTGCTTTTTTTTTGCATTTTGTCCTGCACTTCTGGGGGGGCCTTTCGGGCCCCCTCCGGGGCTTTTGCCCCCCGGGGTTTGTTCACCCTGAGTTTTGTCTTTTGTTTTTTCCATTTTTTTTTTAGTGGCTGCTGTTTTATTTTTTACACCAGGAACAAATTTTAGGGGGTAGAGGTTGTGATCTAGGTTTTTTTAAATTAGTAAGTTGGTGCTTTTCAGGGTTTTTTGGTTTATATCCCTTTCCCGTCCTTTTTATTTAGATAGTTTTTTTGGGCCCCCGCGTTTGCTCTCTATTTTTTTTCTGTGTCAGTATTTCATCTTTTCTAACCTCCATTACATTTTGGGGGTTTTTATTATTTTGGGGGGTTTCTCCCGGGGAATTTTTCCCTTTTTTATCTTGTGAGTTAGTTTTTCAGGGGTGACCAGGCCTTTGGACCAAGTAGGAACGCTCCACGGTGCCTTATTGTGGGGGGTTTGCAGGTACTGCAATCTCAAGATTCCAACTGCCTGGGGTTTTTGCCTTTTTTTACCTGCACTCCCACACCGAAACATAAAAACTGTTTTTTTTTTCTCCTGTTCTTTCTTTCTCTTTTTCTTTTTTTCCTCTCTTTCTTTTTTTGTTTTTTCTTTCTCCTACGCTCTTTCCTTTTTCCCCATACCGCCACTGTGCCCCCTTACCAATCAGTTGACAGCAGTGCTAAATGGGTTTCCTTGGGGGGGATATGGGTGGGGATTAGCTGTGAAATGGGTGTTTTCGGGGGGTGGGAACACCGCCACACCTTTTAACCCTTTTTCCCTTTTCCAAATTTGGAGGACTGTATGACCTCCCTACAACTTTCCATGCCCTGAACGGAAAAGGATGGTCTGTGAGGGATCTCCCCCCACCGTACAAAGACCACCACTCCGGGGCATCGTGGTGCAACGAGGATGGCCTAAAAAATTTTTTGCAGCATGCACAGCGGCCAAGCCTTTTTTCCCTTTTCCTTATTTAAAGGTTGGGGAAATAGATGTTGGGGCCCAAGAATAATTTTCTCTGGTGGCCCAAGGGACTCCATCCACGCTGCGGCAAGGGCCCCCGTATGTGGCTCCTTAACAGCCTTAAAACCCGCCCAGCCAGGGGGGTACATTAAACATGGGGCCCCATAGCAAAAATCAATGTTCCCCCCCCCCCCAAAAAAAAAACCCAGGGGTTTAAATTAAAGTGCCACACATGAGGGAAGTTGATCGCACAGAACAGGGTTTTGGGGGGCCGGCACCGTCACGCGTTTTATGGGGGGGGGGCCGAGACACCTCGGGGCCCGGGCCTGGGCATCCTGGAATTTTGGGATTTTCCGGGGGGAAAAAAAGTTCGGTAGTTTTCGTGACCCACCGTGTACCTGGCAGGGGGTTTCCCGCGCTGCTGGCAGGTCCCCCCGGAAGGGGGGGTTGTGCAGGTAGGGATAAGCTTCACAGAACACGCTATCCTTCCGGGCAAATAGATTGAGATGGCAACGGTGCAGGTGATGTACAGAGTGGACTATTGATATAAAAACAGGAAAGGGGAAAAATTCTTTAAAAACAAGCAGCTAAAAGGTCCTCAACCCCCCCATCCAACTCTACACCTGTTTAACCGCCAGCTAGACCACCCTTGGGTCC
>JARQOD010000006.1:53389594-53409761 GCA_033576555.1 Oophaga sylvatica
GTCAATTAGAAAACTTAACAATTATTAATCCTATGGCATGAATAAAAATAAAACACACACACTTTAATTAAAAAATCATTTTAAAGAAATAAAGACACATGTTTTTGACCATATATAATTTTAGCAAAAACCAATTCCTGTACTTAAAAATAAATAAAAAAGCAAAATTATTCTTACCTATCCCTGCACATCAGGTCCCACGGTTGTAGATCTTCAGAAAGGTTAATGTTTACTGATAATAATAGCCCAGAGAGGGACCATTATTTTTTGCCCCCCCTGGCTACTAACATCTGCCCCCAGACACCCCAGAAAAGACAAATCTATAATTAGATTCGCCCTTTCTGGCACTTTGCCCGTCTATTCCCATTGCCCTGTAGCGGTGGCGAATGGGTTAATATGGGGTTAAAGCCACATTGCAATTGAAAGGTGACCTTAAGCCAGGTTAATAATTGAGAGCTGTCAATTAGACAACTATCAATTATTAATCCTATTGCATGAAATAAAAATAAAACACACACACTTTAAT
The DNA here is from genome assembly GCA_033576555.1 of Oophaga sylvatica. NCBI lineage: Eukaryota > Metazoa > Chordata > Amphibia > Anura > Dendrobatidae > Oophaga > Oophaga sylvatica. The sequence continues at coordinate 53,390,121 of JARQOD010000006.1, forward strand.
TAAAAATCATTTTAATGAAATAAAGACACATGTTTTTGACCATCTTTTATTTGACTGCAAAAACCATTTCCTGTACTAAAAATAAAATAAAAAAGCAAAATTATTCTTACCTATCCCATGCACAGTCAGGTCCCACGGTGTAATCCTTCAGAAAGGGTTAATGTTTACTGCAGGGACCGCAGCTAATGCTGCAGCCTCACAGTAAACCCCCAAATGAATGAGTTCCTCTCCTGGCTGACAGGAGAGGAAGTGGAAAGCTTAATTGATTGCTTTCCACTTTCACTTCAGGTCAGCCAGGGACACAATCAGTGACGTCAGAGGGAACTGATTAACAAAAATAGGGGTTCCCTTCGAATAAAAAATGGCGTCGGGTCCCCCCTATTTTTCTTAACCAGCCTGATGAAGCAGACCGCTGAGGCCTGGATTTTCAGGCTGTTAAGGAGCCAAGATCCATGGACCTTGCCAGCCTGATAATACCAGGCCACAGCAGTCTGCATATCTTGGCTGATTAACAAAAATAGGGGATCCCCTCGAAAAAAATTGGCGTGGGGTCCCCCCTATTTTTGTTAACCAGCCAGATGAAGCAGACCGCTGAGGCCTGGATTTTCAGGCTGTTAAGGAGCCAAGATCCATGGACCTTGCCAGCCTGATAATACCAGGCCACAGCAGTCTGCATATCTTGGCTGATTAACAAAAATAGGGGATCCCCTCGAAAAAAATTGGCGTGGGGTCCCCCTATTTTTGTTAACCAGCCAGATGAAGCAGACCGCTGAGGCCTGGTTTTTCAGGCTGGTAAGGATCCAATATCCATGGACCTTGCAAGCCTGATAATACCAGGCCACAGCAGTCTGCTTAGCTTGGCTGGTTAACAAAAATAGGGGATCCCCTCGAAAAAAAAACGGCGTAGGGGTCCCCCTATTTTTGTTAACCAGCCAAGTAAAATGCAGACTGCTACGGCCTGGTATTAAAAGACTGTCAAGGCCCATGGATTTTGGCCCTCAACAGCCTGATAATACCAGGCTACAGCAGCCCCACATTTGGCGCATCAAAAGATGTGCCAATTGTGGCACTTTACCCGGCTCTTCCCACTGCCCTGTAGCAGTGGCAAGTGGGGTAATAAGGGGTTAATGTCACCGTTGATTGCACAGTGACAATAAGCCCGGTTAATAATGGAGAGGTGTCAATAAGACACCGATCCATTATTAATCCCAAAGTTATTAAATGTATAAAAAAAAGACAAAGCAAGAAAAAAGTCTTTTAATGAAATAAAAGAGACAACACAGTTTTCATTAATTTTATTATACACTCATTCCTGCGACGCCATCGATCTCCTGTAAAAAAAGAAAAAAAACAAACCAACAGTATACCACCTGTCCGACGCAGTCCATAGTAACGACAGTCCCACGACGATCCAGCTCTGCTACATCGCAATGACAGGCAGAGCCTGTCATCGCAACGCAGCACAGCTGATTACCTGCTTCCCCGGCGGTGACGTCATCGGACTGACTGCTTTACGGCCGGGATTACCCAGCAGTCACTGCAGTTATCGCGAGAAACTGCATGTGACCGCCGGAGAAAGATGATGGCGGCCATGAAGCAGTCCAGGCCGTGACCGCCGGAGATCTTCTGCCAGGTAAGTGCCGCTGACTCCTGACAGACCCGACCGACGGACACTCACAGTGACAGTGACAAATCCGATTCCGGTATCCGATATGACGAAAATATCGGTACTCGGAATCGAAAGCCCGATACAGCTAATATCGGCCGATACCCGATATTTGCAGTATCGTATCGCTCAACACTAATTGGCAGTTTTACTTTTTTTATTGTTACACTATTTACCGATTGGTTTAATTCTTTTTGTATAGTGATTAAGAATGCGGCGATACCAAAAATACATGGTTTTTATTTCTTTATTGTTTTATTTTGAATGGGATAAATGGCCGTGATTTGCACTTTTATATTATATATATATATATATATATATATATTTTAATATTTTTAAAAACTTTTTTTTTTACTTTTTACTTGCTGCAATAGTCTCCATGGGAGACTAGAAACTGCGATCATCCGATCGCTTGTGCTTTACAGAGCGGGGCTTCAGCCCTGCTCTATGCACCTAAAATGATCACTTGTCATGTAGCGACAACCACTGGGTGGTGCTCATAGAAATGCAACAATAACAACCACAAAGATCTACATGGGCGGTATTAGTGAGGCGCTTCCAGCGTGAGCATGTTAAATGCCGCTGTCAGAAATTGACAGCGGCATGTAACATGTTAACAGCCTCAGGTGTATTGTGATTCCACCTGCAGCTGTTAGGGGCACAAGTCAGCTGACCTATGCCAGAAAAGTTGCTGGCTCATCGCTGGAGCCTGCAGCAAACAAGGGGAGCCCACCTTAGATATAACTATGAGAGATGAGCGAATATGTTTGAAAAACGGCTTGCTATATCTCATCTTGTCATTTAGTGGTGGTAAACTTCATCTTTGTGCAGAGCTTTTGCAGAGTAAAAATAACTATTTTTTGTCACAAACGTGTTACAGCATGTCACATTTCACCTTCTCAATTTGTGGCGGTGAAATTCAGCTGTGTGCAGAGCTTGTGCAGAGTAATAAAATATTTGTTTCTCTGTGACAAATATGACACAGCAGGCTAGATCTGAGTTTGAAATTAATTGGAGCATATATTCTTTTGTATACAGGACTCATCCACGCAAAAATTACTTTCTACTGTTACTAATGTGATACAGTAGGGGAGTTTGCAGTTTGAAATTGTTTGGGGCATATAATCTTTGTTATACAGGCCTCATCCACACTGAAACAATTCTTTCTTCTGTTACTAACGTGATACAGTAGGGGAGATCTCAGTTTCAAATTGTTTGTAGCATATTTTCTTTGTTATACAGGCTTCATCCACACACAAAAATATTTTCTTCTGTTACTAACTGTTTTGCAAAGTATTCAAAGGGATCAGACATGGCTTTAAAGAAAGCGATTGATTTTATTACAATAATTCAATGATTACAGAAAATGGGAAATAGTGTGATATTGCGTACACTTTTGCATAATATACATTACAAAGGTTAAGTACTTACATTATACACTACACAAGAAAAACTTCACCAGGAAAGGGCATCATCTATCCATAACACCAACCGTGAGAAGCCAAACGGCGAAAACAAAGAATTCCTGGGATATCCACACTATAGATCCACACGGGCGTCCCCTTCCGATCTATAGGTAACAGGCTTCTGTCTTAGCTGAAGTCTTCACTGGTTTATATCTTCATTTTTGAAAAAATGCTTGCGTAAGCAAGTGTTCACAAGCTATAACAAATTCTATTTGTCCAGTATAGTATCTTTCTTCTGAGTGGCCAGCTCTTCAGATGTCAAACTACCCTGGACAAATATATCATTACACAAAACATGCCCAAAAGCTTTTCTGGCACCAAATAGTCTACCATAATACAAAGACTAAGGTCCCCATCACACCTAGCGACACACCAGCGATCCCGACAACGTTATGCACTTGTCAGGATCGCTGGTGTGTCACTACATGATCGCTGCCTGAGCTGCCAAACAGGCAGCTCAGGCAACAATCAGGACAGCGACACTGCGGGTAACGTCGTTTAGTTACACGCAGTGTACGTTGGATACCAGCCCGCTTGTGCAGGGAGCTGGTAACCAAGGTACACATCAGGTTTCCAGGCAAACAAAAGCATTATGCAAGCATTTTTAGCTTGGGGAATTCAAGCGCTTTTCCAAGCGATTTGAAGCATCACTTGGAAAAGTGATTGACAGGTTAGTCACATTTGTCAAGCTTAGTGCTTGACAAGTGTGAACAACTTTTTACTATTGATGCTGCATATGCAGCATCAATAGTTAAAGATAGAATGTGAAAAATAATAAAAAATATGAATATACAGTCATGGCCAAAAGTTTTGAGAATGACACAAATATTAACCCCTTCACCCCCAAGGGTGGTTTGCAGGTTAATGACCGGGCCAATTTTTACAATTCTGACCACTGTCTCTTTATGAGGTTATTACTCTGGAACGCTTCAACGGATCTTCGCGATTCTGAGATTGTTTTCTCGTGACATATTGTACTTCATGTTAGAAGTAAAATTTCTTCGATATAACTTGCGTTTATTTTTGAAAAAAACGCAAATATGGCGAAAATTTTTAAAATTTTGCAATTTTCAAACTTTGAATTTTTATTCCCTTAAAACAGAGAAATATGTCACATAAAATAGTTAAGAAATAACATTTCCCACATGTCTACTTTACATCAGCACAATTTTGGAACCAAAATTTTTTTTTGTTAGGAAGTTATAAGGGTTAAAAGTTGACCAGCGATTTCTCATTTTTACAACAAAATTTACAAAGCCATTTTTTTTAGGGACCACCTCTCATTTGAAGTCACTTTGAGGGGTCTATATGGCAGAAAATACCCAAAAGTGACACCATTCTAAAAACTACACCCTCAAGGTACTCAAAACCACATTCAAGAAGATTATTAACCCTTCAGGTGCTTCACAGGAACTAAAGCAACGTGGAAGGAAAAAATGAATATTTAACTTTTTAGCCACAAAAATGATCTTTTACAAACTTTTTTTTTATTTTGACAAGGGTAAAAGGAGAAAATGGACAGATAAGGTTGTTATGCAATTTCTCCTGAGTACGCCAATACCCAATATGTGGGGGAAAACCACTGTTTGGGCACACGGCAGAGCTCGTAAGGGAAGGAGCGCCGTTTGACTTTTTCAAACTAAAATTGGCTGGAATTGAGATTGGACGCCATGTCGTGTTTGGAGAGCCCCTGATGCGCCTAAACAGTGGAAACCCCCACAAGTGACACCATTTTGGAAACTAGACCCCCTAAGGTACTTATCTAGATCTGTTGTGAGCACTTTAAACCCCCAAGTGTTTCACAAAAGCTTATAATGCCTGGGTGTGGAAAAAAAAAAAAACAATTTTCCACAAAAATGATTTTTTAGTCCCAAATTTTTGAATTTTCCCAAGGAAATTGGACCCCAAAAGTTGTTGTCCAATTTATCCTGAGTACGCTGATACCCCATATGTGGGGGGGGGAAACTGTTTGGGTGCGCGGCAGGGCTTGGAAAGGAAGTAGTAACGTTTTGGAATGCAGACGTTGATGGGGTCATGTTCCGTTTGCAGTGCCCCAGATGAGCCTAAATAGTGGAAACCCCCCACAAGTGACCCCATTTTGGAAACTAGACCCCCTAAGGAACTTATATAGATCTTTGGTGAGCACTTTGAACCCCAAGTGCTTCACACAAGTTTATAATGCCCGGGCATGAAAATAAAAAATCCTATTTTTTTCCCACAAAAATTATCTTTTAGTCACTAATTTTTTAATTTCCCAAGGGTAACAGGAGAAATTGGACCACGTAAGTTGTTGTCCAATTTGTCCTGAGTACGCTGTATACCCCATATGTGGGGGGAACCACTGTTTGGGCTCACGGCAGAGCTCGGAATGGAAGGAGCACCATTTGACTTTTTCCAACCAAAATTGGCTGGAATTGAGATTGGATGCCATGTTGCATTTGGAGAGCCCCTGATGTGCCTAAACAGTGGAAACCCCCCACAAATGACCCCATTTGGGAAACTAGACCCCCTAAGGAACTTTTCTAGATCTTTGGTGAGCAATTTGAACCCCCAAGTGCTTCACACAAGTTTATAATGTAGAGCCGTAAAATTTAAAAATCATATTTTTTCCACAAAAATGATCTTTTCACCCCAATTTTTATTTTTCCTAGGGTAACAAGACTCCAAAAGTTATTGTGCAATTTGTCCTGAGTGCGCTGATACCCCATATGTGGGGGTAAACCACTGTTTGGGTGCATGGCAGAATTTGGAAGGGAAGGAGCGCCGTCTGACTTTTTCAACGCAGAATTGGCTGGACGCCATGTCGTGTTTGGAGAGCTCCTGATCTGCCTAAACAGTGGAAACCCCCCCCATAAATGACACCATTTTGGAAACTAGACCCCTCAAGGAACTTATCTAAATGTGTGGTGAGAACTTTGAACCCCCAGGTGTTTCACTAAAGTTTATAACGTACAGCCGTAAAATAAAAAATCCTTTTTTTTTTTTACAAAAATGATTTTTTCGCCCCTAATATTTTATTTTCACAAGGGTAACAGAAGAAATTGGAACCCAAAAGTTGTTGTCCAATTTGTCCTGAGTACGCTGATACCCAATATGTGGGAGAAAACTACTGTATGGGCGCACGTCAGGGCTCGGAAGGGAAGTAGTGACGTTTTGGATTGCAGACTTTGATGGAATGGTCTGGGGGCGTCATGTCACATTTGGAGAGCCCCTGATGCACCTATACAGTGGAAACCCCCCACAAGTGACCCCATTTTGGCAAATAGACCCCACAAGGAACTTATCTAGATGTGTGGTGAGCACTTTGAACCCCGAAGTGCTTCACAGAAGTTTATAACGTACAGCCGTAAAAATAAAAAATCTTTTTTTTTTTTACAAAAATGATTTTTTCGCCCCCAATATTTTATTTTCACAAGGGTAACAGGAGAAATTGGACTCCAAAAGTTGTTGTCCAATTTGTCCTGAGTACGCTGATACCCAATATGTGGGAGAAAACTACTGTATGGGCGCACGTCAGGGCTCGAAGGGAAGTAGTGACGTTTTGGATTGCAGACTTTGAGGGAATGGTCTGGGGGCGTCATGTCGCATTTGGAGAGCCCCTGATGCTCCTAAACAGTGGAAACCCCCCACAAGTGACCCCATTTTGGAAAATAGACCCCACAAGTAACTTGTCTAGATGTGTGGTGAGCAATTTGAACCCCGAAGTGCTTCACAGAAGTTTATAACGCACAGCCGTAAAAATAAAAAATCCTTTTTTTTTTTGCAAAAATGATTTTTTTGCCCCAATATTTTATTTTTACAAGGGTAACAGGAGAAATTGGACCCCAAAAGTTGTTGTCCAATTTGTCCTGAGTACGCTGATATCCAATATGTGGGAGAAAACTACTGTATGGGTACACGTTGGGGCTCGGAAGGGAAGTAGTGACGTTTTGGATTGCAGACTTTGATGGAATGGTCTGGGGGCGTCATGTCGCATTTGGAGAGCCCCTGATGCGCCTAAACAGTGGAAATCCCCAAAAAGTGACCCCATTTTGGAAAATAGACCCCACAAGGAACTTATCTAGATGTGTGGTGAGCGCTATGAAGCCCCAAGTGCTTCACAGAAGTTTATAATGTACAGCCGTAAAAACAAAAAAATAATTGTTTTTGTACAAAAATGATATTTTCGCCCCCAGTTTTTTATTTTCCCAAGGGTAACAGAAGAAATAGGACAAATTGCACAATAACTCTTGGGGTCCAGAGTACGCTGATACCCCATATGTGGGGATAAACTACTGTTTGGACGCATGGCAGAGCTGAGAAGTGAAGGAGCACCGTTTGACTTTTTCAACGCAGAATTGGCTGGAATTGAGATCAGACGCCATGTCACATTTGGAGAGCCCCTGATGTGCCTAAACAGCGGAAACCCCCCAATTCTAACTACAACCCTAACCCCAACACACCCCTAACCCTAGTCCCAACCCTAACCACAAACCTAACCCTAACACACCCCTAATCCCAACCCTAACCCTAATCCTAACTTTAGCGCCAACCCTAACCCTAACTTTAGCCGCAACCCTAACCCTAACCCTAATGGGAAAATGGAAATAAATACTTTTTTTTAATTTTATTATTTTTCCCTTACTAAGGGGGTGATAAAGGGGGGTTTGATTTACTATTTATAGCGGGTTTTTATGATTGGCAGCTGTCACGCTAAAAGACGCTTTTTATTGCAAAAATAGTTTTTGCATCATCACATTTTGAGAGCTATAATTTTTGCATATTTTGGCCCACAGAGTCATGTGAGATCTTATTTTTTGCGGGACGAGTTGACGTTTTTATTGGTACCATTTTTGAGCACGTGACGTTTTTTGATCGCTTTTTATTTCGATTTTTGGGAGGTTAGAATGAACAAAAATCAGCAATTCATGAATTTTTTTGGGGGAGGCGTTTATACCGTTCCGCGTGTGGTAAAATTGATAAAGCAGTTTTATTCTTCGGGTCAGTACGATTATGGCGATAGCTCATGTATATCATTTTTTCATGTTTTGGCGCTTTTATAGAATAAAAACAATTTTATATAAAAAATAATTATTTTTGCATCGCTTTATTCTGCGAGCTATAACTTTTTTTTTTTTCGCTGATGATGCTGTATGATGGCTCGTTTTTTGCGGGACAAGATGACGTTTTCAGCGGTACCATGTTTTTTTATATCGGTCTTTTTAATCGCGTGTTATTCCACTTTTTGTTCGGCGGTATGATGATAAAGCATTGATTTTTTGCTTCGTTTTTTTTTTTTTTTTAAGGGGTTCACTAAAGGGGTTAACTAGTGGGACAATTTTATAGGGGGGGTCGTTACGGATGCGGTGATACCAAATATGTGTACTTTTATTGCTTTGTTTTTTTTATTTACAGGAAGAAGTGAATTTATTGGGGAATATTTTTTTTTTTTTTATTTATTTTGGATTTTTTTTTTAAACATGTTTATTTTTATTTTTTTAACTTTTTACTTTGTCCCAGGGTGGGACATCACTGTATTTTGTCAGATCGCTGGTGTGACAGTGTGCACAGCACTCTGTCACACCAGCGATCGCTCAGGCAGTGAAGCAGGCTTCTCAGTGCCTGCTCTCGGCAGGCACTGAGGTAGCCGCCTCCCTCCAGGACCCCGGCGCCATCTTGGATCCGGGTCCTGGGAGGGAGGAAGCCCTCAGAACAGCGCGATCACATCGCGCTGCTCTGAGGGTCTCAGGGGGGCGCGCAGGGAGCCCCCACCCTGCGCGATCCTCCCCTGTGCCCCCAGTACACCGCGATCATGTTTGATCGCGGTGTGCAAGGGGTTAATGTGCTGGGAGCGGTCCGTGACCGCTCCTGACACTCAGTCACGGGTGTCAGCTGTGATAATCAGCTGACACCCGGCTGCGATCGGCTGCGCTCCCCCCGGGAGCGCGTCCAATCGCACGAGACGAACTATCCCGTCCATGGTCATACGGGCCCAGGTACCATGGACGGGATAGTACGTCCGATGGCAGTAAGGGGTTAATTTTTACAAAGTCTACTGCTTCACTTTTTCTAATGGCAATTTGCATATACTCCAAAATGTTATAAAGAGTGATCAGCTTAACAGCAATTACTTGCAAAGTCAATATTTGGCTAGAAAATGAACTTTATCCTCCAAAACACATTTCAACATCATTGCAGCCCTGCCTTAAAAGGACTAGCTAACCTCTTTTCAGTGATTGCTCCATTAACACAGGTGTGGGTGTTGATGAGGACATGGCTGGAGATCAATCTGTCATGATTAAGTAAGAATGACACCACTGGACACTTTAAAAGGAGGCTGGTGCTTGGCATCACTGTTTCTCTTCTGTTAACCATGGTTATCTCTAAAGAAACACGTGCAGTCATCATTGCAATGCACAAAAATGGCCTAACAGGGAAGAGTATCGCAGCTAGAAAGATTGCACCTCAGTCAACAATCTATCGCATCATCAAGAACTTCAAGGAGAGAGGTTCCATTGCTGCCAAAAAGGCTTCAGGGCGCCCAAGAAAGAGCAGCAAGCGCCAGGACCATCTCTTAAAAGTGTTTCAGCTGCGGGATCGGGTTACCAGCAGTGCAGAGCTTGCTCTGGAATGGCAGCAGGCAGGTGTGAGTGCATCTGCACGCACTGTGAGGCGGAGACTCTTGGAGCAAGGCCTGGTCTCAAGGAGGGCAGCAAAGAAGTCACTTCTCTCCAGAAAAACATCATGGACAGACTGATATTCTGCAAAAGATACAGGCAGTGGACTGCTGAGGACTGGGGTAAAGTTATTTTCTCTGATGAATCCCTTTTTCGATTGTTTGGGACATCAGGAAAACGCCTCATTCGGAGAAGACAAGGTGAGTGCTACCACCAGTCTTGTCTCATGCCAACTGTTAAGCATCCTGAAACCATTCATGTGTGGGGTTGCTTCTCAGCCAAGGGAATCGGCTCTCTCACAGTCTTGCCTAAAAACACAGCCATGAATAAAGAATGGTACCAGAATGTCCTCCAAGAGCAACTTCTCCCAACCCTCCAAGAGCAGTTTGGCGATCAACAATGCCTTTTCCAGCATGATGGAGCACCTTGCCATAAAGCAAAGGTGATAACTAGATGGCTCAGGGAACAAAACATAGAGATTTTGGGTCCATGGCATGGAAACTCCCCAGATCTTAATCCCATTGAGAACTTGTGGTCAATCATCAAGAGACGGGTGGACAAACAAAAACCTAAAAATTCTGACAAAATGAAAGCATTGATTGTGCAAGAATGGACTGCTATCAGTCAGGATTTGGTAAAGAAGTTGATTGAGAGCATGCCAGGGAGAATTGCAGAGGTCCTGAAGAAGAAGGGTCAACATGCAAATATTGACTTGCTGCATTAACTCATTCTAACTGTCAATATAAGCTTTTGTTACTCATATGTTTGCAATTATTATATTTCTATCTGTGATAAAAAAAACATCTGTCAAACACACACATAAAAACCAGAGGGCAGCAGATCATGTGAAAATATAATATTTGTGTCATTCTCAAAACTTTTGGCCATGACTGTACTCACCTACTGTCAGCCCCCGATCTCCTCAGCGGCGTTCCCGGTCCTCAGCGGCACTGCCGGCAAGTTCCGTTCCCAGTGAGTCATTGCGAGAATGACCTCTGATGATGTAGCGGTCACTCGACCGCGACGTCACAAAGGTCATTTTGGCGCGAAGCACTCCTGGGAACAAAGCCGCCGCGTGCACTGCTGAGTATTGGGAGGACTCCGGGAGCCGACAGAGGGTAAGTATATGCCTATTTTTTATTTTAATTCTATTTTTAACAGGGATATGGTACCCAGGGCCTGGAGGAGAGTCTCCTCTCCTCCAGACCCTGGGTACCATCCGCACATGAAATGCTCACTTTACGCATGGTGGGCATGGCCACATGTAAAGTGAGCGTTTCAATGCAATCCTATGGTGGCAGAATCGCCGCGATTCCGCAAAATTAATGAACATGCTGCGTTTTTTTCCGCAATGCGATTACGCTGCGGAAAAAAACAGCAGCATGGGCACAGCAGCTGTGGAATCCCATAGGATTGCATGGGCTGCATTTTAACTAGCATTTTTTAAGCGTTTCCGCGGTGCCTTGCCGCTGCGGAAATGCTTAAAAAGTGCAACGTGGGCACACAGCCTTAGTGCCGCTGAACTTCAGCTGTGTGGAGAGCTGTTGCAGAGTAAAAAAAACATTTTTTTCACTTGCTAACGTGATTCCGCACACCATATTTCACGTTGTCATTTAGTGCCGCTGAAATTCAGCTGTGTACAAAAAATTAATTTTTGGTTGCTAACAGTGTGCTCCTACCACACTATCTGAGCAATATGACTGAGAAAAAAGCGAGATTGTGATGGAAGGGAGAATTTTTTTTAGCTTGGATCCGGGGCAGGACAAAGTAGGGTCCAAGCAGCATCCTGATCCTCGTCACCAGATGTTAACCCCCCGGGGGAGGTGATCCTGATGAGACTCAAGTATCTGTGTCATGATCCCCACACTGTTCTTGTCTGCTATTACTATTGTTTGGAGGCTGTCAGTCTGTTTTGGTTGTACTGGGTCTGTGCTGCAATCATCTGTGTTCACTTTCCTTGATTAGTCCTCTACTTAAGCACGCTAGCTCCTCCATCCAGTGTCAATCATACACTTGCTGCTGCCTGTATAAGACTGATCTCTCTGTGCTCTGTGCCTGACCCAGCCTGACCTTATTCCCTTTCAGGACTTTGACTCTTTGCCTGTGACCTGACTTTTCTTGTGCCTGCTCACTGTAAACTGTCTTGTCTTTCTGGTTTTCCTGACCTGGCTCGTGTATTGGGTTTCATCTCTGACTACCCCTTTTTGTACTGCGCCATTTCCTGGACCTGACATTGGATTGTTTTGACCTCCCTTTACTTATTCAGTAAGTAGTGCATATTATATTACTATCTGTTATTGTAGTTTATCTCTTCACTTCTGGGACTAGTTATTATTTAGTTACTCATCTCACATTACGATTAATTATTTTTTTTTTCCAACTGTGGATCCGTTACATACTTTGTGTGATCAGGTGGCGAATCTGACTCAGTTAGTCCAAGATCTGGCCTTGGAACAACACAAACTGGCATCCTCACAGGCTCAGTTACAGGGCCAAATTTCTGGTACTTTTACTACCCCTCAGAATCTCTCTCCTCAGACAGCTGTCGACTTCTGAATCATTTGATGTATCTATGAGCCCCCCTGAACCTGTCTTAGCACTCCATGACAAATTTTCGGGGGAAAAATACCAGTTCAAAATTTTTAAAGAGAGTTGTAAATTTTTGTTACCTTGCACCCTCGTTCATCAGGGAATGAGTCACAGCGGGTGAGAATTATATTGTCACTTTTGCAGGGGGGTCCTCAGACCTGGGCATTTTCCCTACCCTCTCTAGCTCCTAAATGTCTTTCTGTGAACGCCTTTTTTGATGCCTTACGGGAGATCTATGATGAACCTGACAGGGTCAAGGTGGCAGAGACAAGGATCATGAACCTGACACAGGGGAGCTGCACAGCAGAAGACTATTGTACTGAGTTTCGTCAGTGGTCTACTGAGGTTCAGTGGAGTGATGCAGCTCTCAGATGCCTATTCCTCAGGGGTCTTTTGGAGTCTCTAAAGGACCCTGTGGATCTACATGCTCCACCTGGTTGTTTGGTGGAGGCCATGACTCAGGCTATCCACATGGATCAAAGGATGCGGGAGAGACCCCTTGGTTCAACATGAGATTCCATTTTGTCTAACTGGCCCGATTCGTTCACCTAAGGTGGAACCTATGGAGATTGGTGCTGCCAGCTCAAGGAATAATGAGAGGAGACACCATCTGGAACTTGGACTTTGTCTCTATTGTGGCTGAGCTGGACAATTCTTAAAGGATTGCTTGGCACGACCTGCAGCAAACAAGCCATCGGGAAACGCTTAAGTTGGTGATTATCGAGGAGGTCACTTAGACGTACCCTTTCACTCCTCCGATAAAGTGTTGTTGAATGCTAAACTTCGTTTTCAAAATCAGTGTCTGTTAATGTTTGCCTTTATTGACTGCAGATCTGCTGCTAATTTCATTGATTCGGGACTTGTTCTGAAGTTAGAATTACAGACATTAAAGTTAGAAAGCCTTATTCAAATCATGGCCATTTCTAGAGCACCGTTGCTCAAGAGTCTGGTTCAGTTAGTTACGGTGGAATTCACACTCAAGGTGGGGTCTCTTCATACGGAATTAATCTCCTGTTATGTTTTGGACAATTTACCTGCTGGAATTGTGTTGGGTATTCCTTGGTTGCGTATGCATAATCCGATTATTGACTGGAATCTGAAAGATATTGTCAAATGGGGTCCTTATTAGTGTTGAGCGATACTTTCCGATATCCAAAAATATCGGATCGGAATGGTATCGCCGATATCACTAAAATATCGGCGATACCCGATACCGATACCGGAAGTCCCATGTAAGTCTATGGGAACAAAATATCGCAACTAAAAAAACACTTTCTTTCCTTGTAAACACAAAATATACACACATAGAATACATATATATATATATATATATATATTTATATATTACATGTCATTGTGACATATATATATATACATATATTTATAGTTTATTCACTTCTACATAGTAAAATAGCCTCTGATTCAATTGCCGGGTAAAGCCGGCATTTGTGAAAAGACAGAAGCACCCGAAGGTCCAGTCGCCACAGAGATGTTGCATCGCACCCAGCGGTGTGACAACTTACTCTCAGGTAAGGAGGAAACACCCCATTGACTCCAACCACTGCATTCAACAGTACACTATGCCAGCTGAGTGTAGGCGGACCCAATGGGATGGTCTAGCTCAGGCTGGTTAGAACAGGGTGTAGCTAGTTGGATGGGAGGGGTTGAGGCAGCCTTATGCTGCATGTCTTTGTAGTAAGAATTGTTTCCTTTCCTGCTTTCTTACTACGTCACATAGTCCACTCTGCTACATCACTCTGCACCGTTGCTCTATCTCACATCTATTTGCCCTGGAAGGATAGCGTGTTACCTGTAGAAGACTTATCACCTACCTGCACTACACCATCCCTTCCAGAGGACCTGCACAGCAGCGCTGGACACCCTGACCAGGTACTACAGGTGGCGTCACGACAAACTACACGAACATTCTATCATCCCTGGAAATATCCCACATTCCAGTGATCGCCCAGGTCACGGACCGAGCTGTGCTACTCGTGACATCCCCCATAGAAGTCGACGTGATCGGTGCCGAGTACCCCCAAAACCCCTGTCTCTGTGCGACTCAACTTCCCTCACTGTGCTGGCACTTTACATTTACAATGCCTCTGGGTTTTTTTTTGGGGGGGGTGGGGAACATTCAGACTTTTGCTATGGGGCCCCATGATTTATATGTACGCCCCTGCTGCTGAGGCATGGTATTTAAGGCTGTTAAGGAGCCAACATACATGGACCTTGCCAGCAGCGTCGGACTGGAGTACCTTGGGCCCACCAGAGAAAATATATTCTTGCGGCCCAACATCATACTTCCCAACCTTTGAATAAGGGAAAGAGGGACAAAGGCTGTGGCACGCTGTGCATGCTGCAGAAAATTTTAGGCCATGCCTCGTTGCACCACAGACTGTCCAGGAGTTGGTGGATGCTTTAGTACAGGTGTGGGAGGAGATCCCTCACGAGACCATCCGTCGCGCTCATCAGGAGCATGGCCAGAAGTTGTAGGGAGGTCATACAGCATACCTCCCAAATTTGGAAGACAGGAAAGAGGATTAAAGGCTGTGGCGCGTGTTGCCACGCCCCGACAACACCCATTTCACAGCTAATCACACCCATATCCTCGCCCCAAGCGTAACCATTTAGCACTGCTGATCACACTGATTGGTAATGAGGGCACAGTGGCTGGTACTGAGGAAAAGAAAGAAAGAGCAGTGAGAGAGAAAGAACAAACAGAGAAAGAAAGAGAGGAAAGAAAGAAAAGAGAGAAAGAAAGAACAGAGAGAAAAAAGAACAGTGTTATGTTTCGGTAGCTGAGGAGTGCAGGTAAAAAAGGCAATACACCAGAGCAGTTGGAATCTATGAGATTGCAGTACCCTGACTAACCACCACAACTAGAGGCAGCCGTGGAGCGTTCCTACGTTGGTCCTAGACGCCTCGTCACAGCCTGAGAAACTAACTACACCTAAAGATAGAAATAGGAAAGCTATCTGCCCCGGAGCAGAACCCCAAAGATAATAGAAAGCCCCCAAACATGTAATGGAGGTTAGACAAGATGAAATACTGACACAGAAAGAAAATAGTATGAGCAAACACTGGGGCCCAAACTATCTAAATAGAAAAGGACAGGAAGGGTACTTACTGCAATCCCAGAAAACCCTGAAAAGCACCAACTCTACTAATTTCAAAATCACCTGAGATCACACGACCTCTACCACCTAAATTAGTTCTCTGGTGTAATAAAATCAAAACAGCAGCCACTGAAAAAAAACTGGAAAAAGCAAAAGTACAAAACTCAGTGGCTGAACTAAACAGAGAGGGCAAAAGCCCCCGGAGGGGACCCTGAAGGCCCCACAGAAGTGCAGGACAAAATGCAAAAATACAGCACAAACACAAAAGAAGATAATGTCTTATCTGTTAGCAGGAGATGCAGACACGACACAGCAGGCTACAAGGGAAACTGGAAAGAAGGATTCAGACCAGAACAATTGATCACCGGCAACCCTGATGGGAAAATGACTCCCTTATATAAGACCAGTCAGTAACACCTGATTCCCAGTCCTCACAATCTTCACTAGCACCGCTTGTAACCACCAGAGGGAGCCTCTGCTCAGAACTCATCTCAAACCCATTCACAACAGTACCCCCCCCTTGAGGAGGGGTCACCGAACCCTCATTAGAGCAACCAGGTCGGTCAGGATGAGTTCTATGATACGCACGGATAAGTCTCCTAGCATGGATGTCCGAAGCAAACACCCAAGAATTGTCTTCCTGACCATAACCTCTCCATTTAACCAAATACTGGAGTTTCCGTCTAGAAAAACGAGAATCCAATATTTTCTCAACCACATACTCCAGATTGCCCTCAACCAAAACAGGGTCAGGAGGCACAGCAGCAGGAACCACTGGCTCAACAAACCTCTTCAACAAGGACTTGTGGAACACGTTATGGATCTTAAATGTCCCTGGAAGAAGCAAACGAAAAGAAACAGGATTAATAATCTCCATGATCTTATAAGGTCCAATGAACCTAGGCTTAAATTTAGGAGATGCTACTCTCATAGGAATATTCTTTGAGGACAACCAGACCAAGTCCCCCACTTTAAACCGAGGACCATCAGTCCTATGCCGGTTAGCAAACCGCTGGGCCTTCTCCTGAGAGAGGGACAACCTCTCCACTACCTGGTCCCAAATCTGTTGCATACGCTCCACAACAGAGTCAACACCTGGACAGACAGAAGCCTCCGTCTGTCCTGAAGAAAATCGAGGGTGAAACCCCGAATTACAGAAAAACTGAGACATCAAAGTGGCAGAGCTAGCCCTATTATTAAGAGCAAACTCAGCCAAAGGCAAAAAAGAGACCCAGTCATCCTGATCAGCAGACACAAAGCATCTTAGATAAGTCTCCAATGTCTGGTTTGTTCTCTCAGTTTGACCATTGGTCTGAGGATGAAATGCCGAGGAGAAAGACAATTGAACACCCAGTTTAGAACAAAAAGTCCTCCAAAATCTGGAAACAAACTGGACTCCTCTGTCAGACACAATGTTCTCAGGAATGCCGTGTAAACGAACCACGTGCTGAAGGAACAACGGCACCAATTCAGAGGAGGAAGGCAACTTAGGTAATGGCACAAGATGTATCATTTTGGAAAACCTATCACAAATTACCCAGATGGTGGTCATTCTCTGAGAAACAGGGAGGTCGGAAATGAAATCCATAGAGATATGGGTCCATGGTCTCTTGGGCACAGGCAATGGCATCAACAAACCACTAGAGCGAGAGCAAGGCTTGGAGCGAGAGCAAGTCCCGCAGGACTGCACAAATTCCCTGACATCACGAGACAAGGTAGGCCACCATAAGGACCGACTAACCAAGTCTCTGGTACCAAAAATTCCGGGATGCCCAGCCAATGCGGAACAATGAATCTCAGACATCACACTCTTTTTCCATTGGTCCGGGACAAACAATTTTCCAACAGGGCAGCGCTCGGGCCTATCCTCCTGACACCCCTCCAGAGCAAGTCTCAAATTGGGCGAAATGGCGGAAAGAACTACACCCTCTTTCAAAATAACAGAAGGATCAGATAACTCAGGAGAGTCCGCAAGGAAACTCCTCGAGAGGGCATCCGCCTTAACATTCTTAGTACCAGGAAGAAAGGAAACCACAAAATTAAAACGTGTGAAAAACAAGGCCCACCTGGCCTGTCTAGGATTGAGTCGCTTGGCAGATTCCAGATAGACCAGATTCTTATGGTCCGTAAGGACCACCACTGATGTTTGGCTCCCTCCAGCCAATGTCTCCACTCTTCAAAAGCCCACTTCATGGCCAATAACTCCCGATTACCCACGTCATAATTACGTTCAGTAGGAGAAAATTTTCGAGAGAAAAAGGCACAAGGGTTACTTTTAGAGGTCTCTGGATCTTTTTGGGACAAAACGGCACCTGCCCCAATTTCAGAGGCATCAACCTCCACCTGAAATGGCAGAGAAACATCAGGCTGCCGTAGAACAGGAGCAGAAGTGAATCTCTGCTTAAGTTCCTGAAATGCAGAGACTGCCTCAGGAGGCCAATTCACCACATCAGAACCCTTTCTGGTCAAATCAGTTAATGGTTTAACAATAACCGAGAAATTACCAATAAATTTACGATAAAAATTGGCAAAACCCAAAAATCTCTGAAGAGCCTTTAATGAAGTAGGTTGGACCCAATCACAGATGGCCTGAACCTTGACCGGGTCCATTTCAATAACAGATGGGGACAAAATGAATCCCAGAAATGAGATCCTCTGTACGCCAAAAAGACACTTTGATCCCTTCACATACAGAGCATTCTCTCTCAAAATCTGGAATACAGTTCGAACATGTTTCACATGAGAGTCCCAGTCATTAGAAAAAATCAAGATATCATCCAAATAAACAATCAGAAATTTGTCCACAAAATCCTGAAAATGTCATTCATGAAGGACTGGAAGAAGGAAGGAGCATTAGTGAGCCCAAAGGGCATCACTAGGTACTCAAAATGCCCTTCAGGGGTATTGAATGCCGTCTTCCATTCATCCCCGTGCTTAATGCGAATAAGGTTATACGCCCCCCTGAGGTCAAGCTTGGTAAACCAAGTAGCGTTTTTCACCTGGAAAACAGGTCAGAAATCAAGGGTAACGGGTATTGATATTTCACAGTAATATTGTTCAAGAGACGATAATCAATACACGGCCTTAATGAACCATCTTTTTTGGCCACAAAGAAAAAACCGGCACCTAAGGGTGAAGAGGATGGTCTGATATGACCCTTCTCCAATGATTCCTTGATATAAGACCGCATAGCGTCATGTTCAGGTACAGACAAGTTAAAAGGCGACCTTTAGGGAATTTTTCTACCCGGCACTAATTCAATAGCGCAGTCATAGCTCCTATGGGGGAGGCAAGGATGCAGATTTACTTTCGCTAAACCATCAGAAAATCAATCAAAAAGTCAGGAACATCCTGAGCCTGGGGGGGAGGCAGAAAAAACAGGAGTGTGGTATTAACACATTGGCACCCCAACTGGTTACAGACACAGATTTCCATCCAAAACAGGATTATGAGACTGTAACCAAGGGAAACCAGCACGATAATGTCATGCAGATTATATAGAAACCAAAAATTTGCAGCACTCCTGGTGATCAGGTTCAACCCTCATTATCACCTGAGTAGAAAACTGGGGTTTATTCTCAGCCAAAGGGGTAGAATCGATCCCCAGTAGGGGAATAGACTTCTGTAGGGGTATCAAGGGAAACCCACAAGTTTAGCAAATCATAATCCATCAGGTTATTAAGCTGCTCCAGAATCAATGGGAAAACCTGAGCAGAAAATGAGGACAGAGAGCATATCAGAGTGACAGTTAATAAAAAATTAGTTGAACACTACCCAAGACAACTGAGCGTGCAAAACGTTTTCCCGCTTAGGGCAGATGAAATGCATGAGAGGCATACCACAGTAGAAACTTAACCCATTGCGCTTTCGAAAATCATGACGCTGTGCCCCAGACACCACTCTATCACACTGCATGGGTTCAGAAGCTGGTTCACAAGGGGAACAATTCACGCATACTTCTCCGCTCACGCAAACGTCTGTCAATTTGAATCGCTAATGACATAGAATCATTGAGACCAGAGGGGACAGGGAATCCCACCATAACATCCTTTACATTATCTGACAGACCCCTTCCGGAAAAGGGCCGCCAAAGCGTCGTCATTCCATTTGGTCAGGACTGCCCACCTACGGAATCTCTGACAGTA
>JARQOD010000006.1:53409861-53453234 GCA_033576555.1 Oophaga sylvatica
TTTCATAACTGAACAGCGTTGCAAAGGTGAGGAGTACAAAAAATGCATGGTATCTAGAGTGCAACATGGTGGTGACAGTGTCTTCATGTGGGGCTGCATGAGCACTGCTGGTGTCTTGGAGCTACATTTCATTGGAGGTATCATGAATTCACAGATGTATTGCTCTATATTGAAAGGGAAGATGCTACCATCATTCCTTGCCATTGGTAAACGTGCACTTTTCCATTATGCCAATGATCTGAAACACACATCTAAGGCCACTGTTGCATTTCTGAAGAACAGGGTGAAAGTGATTTAGTGGCAAGTATGTGTCCTGATCTAAACTCAAACAAACACCTATGGGGAATTCTAAAGAAAGAAGTGTAGCATCAAGCTTCATCAAGTATCAAGGCTCTAAAATAGGTCTTTATTGAAGAATATAAAAATATAGATGTTGCAGTATGTCACCAACTTGTTCATTCCTTGCTTAGAAGACTTGATGCTGTCCTTAAAAGTCATGGAGATCATACAAATTTTTTTAGATCTAGTGGTTTTTGATGTTCCGTTGGGTGTATTAATTTTTGCATCAACTAATTTGAGAAACACTGAAGATTTAATAATGAAAGTTATTAACTTTAGGTGCATGTTGTGGATTAAAAATTTGTTCTATGAAACTCCCATTTTGTCAAAATGTTGTTCTTGTGCTTAATGAGATATTGATTAAAATCTTACTTTTCAAATGGTGTGTACTCATTTACACTGAGTACTGTATATATACCACATTAGCGTGCAAGCCACTTATATACACGTATATCGTATTTTTCAGACTATAAGACTCACTTTTCTCCTCCAAAATTTGAGAGAGGGAGGGGCAGGGGCGGACGAGCGAGTCACTGGAGGTAGGAGCTGGTGGCTGTGGCTAACACTGTGCATGCTGTTAAAGAAAATTAATATTCACTGCTCCCCATGCCCATAATTCCGTCCAGCTTTCTGCACTGAAGTCGTAGCCAAGAGGTGGGAGGGACTATGGGCGTGTGGAGCAGTTAATATTCATCTTCTTTAATAGCAGGCACACTGTTAGCTACAGCCGCCGACTTCCTGCAGTGGCTGGGCAATCACGTGTGCCCGCTATTACAGAGACTGAATATTGACTGCACCCCATGTCCATGAGAGCACTGGAGCTGAAGAGAAGGCCTATTTCAGGGAGACAAAGGTGCTTTTGGCCTCCGGCGACCAGGATTAGCCCTAGTGATGAGTGAACGTGCTCGGATGAGGTGTTATTCGAGCACGCTCATGTGCTAACCGAGCGTCACTTTGGAGTGACATGCATGGATTTATTTTTTGCTAGGCAATCCCTGGATGTGTTGTGGCTGTCAAACAGCTGTGAGACATGGAGCCGCAGAAACTCTAACATATTTTTCAAACACGGCGAAGTCACTCGTGATCACTAGTGATGTGTGAGCATGCTCGGATATCATGTTCTCAAAGCATGTTCTGTTGTTATTCGAGTATCCTGGACATGCTCGAGTAATATGTTTGACTCCTCATGGCTGCATGATTTGCGGATGTTAGACAGCTGCAACACATGCAGGAATTGCCTGTGTGTTAGGCAATCCCCCCATGTCTAACAGCTGCAAAACTTGCAGCCACGGGGACATGAACATATTACTTGAGCACACCCAAGATACTTGGATAACACCCGAGCATGCTCGGATAACACGATATCTGAGCACGCTCGTTCATTACTAATTAGCACCCTTGTGAGTCAAGGCAGAAATTGGGGTGGTATAAATGGAGATGGCATGAACTGGCGGAAGTAATTAGCGAATCCCAGAAACCACTGAATTGCTTTCAGGCCTTCAGAATGGGCCACTTCAGAACCGAAGACACCTTTGTGGGGTCATCCTCAGACTGGTCTTGGAGATAATGTATCCCAGAAAGGGAAAAGAGGTTTGCTCAAAGATGCACTTCTCTAACTTGGCATACAGACAGTTCTTCCTCAACCTCAGCAGGCTCAAGTTACATCGTACGGGATGGGACAACCCTGGTGGCACATAAAAGGAGATCTTCTCCTGGCGCAACATTACTACCCAAAGTGCTACTAGCTCGAAAAATAAAAGAAGGGCTTCAGATAGAGGTCTCCCATCTATGGCTGATACCACCAAAGGACTCTGAAGACGTTGTATGGGAATCTGAAACTGATCCACTACGGCCTTTTGAAAGAAATTTCCTGAGGAGTAACTCTCACGCAGGGTAATCTCTCCTACTGACCCTAGGCTCTAAACCTTCACGGCTTCTCAGGACAAGAGCAAATGAATTGTTCGAGACTACCGCAGTAGAAGCACATACCCTCGGAATGACAGACCTCTTGGCGATGCTAAGCCAGCTTCACGAGGTCAACTTGCATAGATTCAGAAGGTGGTGATGGAGCTGAGGTCTGCTGCAAGATTGATCTCTAGAAGGTAGGAGCCAGGCTCATATCAGGATTAGAGAAGAGAACCAAAATTAAAGTTAAAATTTAACATTTATTAATAAATATATATTTTTTTTTTAAAAAAAGAGAAACAAGATAAAAGGCACAGATCATTAGTACATAAAGAATACCCGGTAGGGGGATCAGAGAGACCCCGACGCGTGTTTCACCCTTAGCTTCTTTCGAGGGCATGTCCTAGTGGGTTAGGGGGGTCACTTTAAATAAAGCAAGGGACAATGAAAATGTCGAGGTCAGGCACACCTTCACCGTTGGCAAATACCCACCACATACATCACAGCGCATGCGGATTTCCTCACCCTCCATGTGAAAGAGGCTCTTCCGGGAATGCGCTCGCTGAACCGCATGCTGGAACGCACGCAAGCCCACAATCAAGCACTCCCGGAAGTGCATGGAGGCGTGACGACACACGCATGTGCACTATCTGGAGGTGTTGGCTTGAGCAGGGGAAATAAGCCGTCAATATAAAGTCTGAGAGTAATCACCACAGCACTATATGAAAAACCAGAAAAAGTGTGAACAATGAGGGGTATAGTGAATATCATATTGGAAGTGCTAAAAATTATAAATAAAGTGACAGTGCAAAAAGTAAATTGCGATATTTATTGAATTGTGTTGAGAAATAAATATTAAGTAAAGTGACAACAATGCTTAATTCACTTGCAGTATATAAGAAGAATAGAGCAAGAATTAAAGTGACCAGTGCATAAATATTAATACATACAGTTACTAATAAAGTGAAAAGTAACTAATAAATACAGTCACTAATAAATATTGAGTGAAGTGACAGTACATAATTAACTTGCAGTATATATTAAGACTAGAGCATGAATTAAAGTGACCAGTGCATAAATCCTATTACAGTAACTAATAAAGTAAAAGTACATGAAGAGGTCAAACAAAAAAGATATTTACTTTACTTGTAGTATGAAAATGCTAAATCACTAAGTTTCAGAAATAAGAGAGTGATGCATTTTTCCAAATTATGAAATGGCCCCATTAATAACACATAGAAAAGATCCTGAGTACAGCCATAAATCAACAAACTAGAGAAACAATTCCACTATCAATTAGAGCTGTATAGTCCATTAAGACGACAGGCTAAAGGGAACTATATCAAGAAAAATACACAACAGGGAGCAATTCCAGATGGGAATAAAGGAACCCCCCCACCTTTTTAATCCATGTTGACTACCATAATGTGATAGAGCCAATAGTTCCATTCTTTGGATAGTAAAGTAATATAGATGATAAAGAAATATAGATGATAATTCAAGTTGTTCTATCTGTTATGTTGAACAGTAGATGATAATTCTTTAAAAACTGAAGTTGACCAGACAGCTCCTTCTCCTTCCCAAGATGTAACAAAGGTCACAGGCACCAAGATGGGCATCCAGAAGAGCAGTCATCGACTGCACGGCCAGAAAAAGACCCCAAGGAAAATCAATTTTTTGGATATTAACATGTCGGTTGCTCCTGATGGTCATCTAAACACTGACATCTTCAGAAAGCCTACAGCTACTAACTCTTTTTTGGCCGCCAACTCCTCACATCCTATGTTCATCAACCGGGCAAGCTAAAACAATTTGTTCTAATACAGAAAATTTTGAAATACAGGCCTCTGATCTTATACAGAGATTTATTGAAAGAGGATATAGCAAACAAACAACTAAAAGAGGCTATCTTAGAGCTGAAAAAACTATGCGTAATCAACTCCTTTATGGCCCCTCTACAACTAAAAAAGAAGTTAATTCCAACCAGGTACATTTTATTTCTACCTACAATAATCAATAGGACAATTTGAAGGGCATCATCTGCAAGCACTGGGAGGTGCGGTTGGTTTACCCCACTTTACGGTGTATACTACCACCTCAATCATCATTTGTAGCCAAGAGGTTAGCTAATTTGAAGGATATCTTGGTTCATAGTCATTATGAACCGGTTAGGACTAGTACAGGCCTTGCAAAAGAGCCCAGATCACCATGTTTCTTTCCCTGTGGCTGTAAGGTTCTATGTATATTTTCCTGAAACTCAGTTTGTTCGTCAGCCATTTTACTTTCTGTCTTGCTGCAGCTATCTTGCCCTCAGTCAAAATGGAGTTTCCAGCTTGCATGTTCCCGCCCTGATTCTCTCCTTTGCTTCTTAAGCAGCCACAGCTGAGCAATCAGTGCTTCAGAATCTAGCCTGCAGTGAACCTGTGACTTGACTCCTGTAAGCCTTGGACCTTGTACTCCAGCTATTCCTACTGAGGAACTCTGAAGCACTTGTGGACTCTGAACCCTGCTCTTTGAAAGACCCACGTTTGCATGGACTTACGGTAACAGAGAAGAAGATCCTGAATCTGTATTGGAGAGTGATTGCTGAGCTTGGATTACTCTGGCCTGCTGTGTCTCCTGTTTCTGTGTCTGCAAACTGTGTGACTATTTCTGCCAACTTGTATGAAGTAATACAGGACTTTTCTATATCAAACCTGTGACTCCTGTGTTTTCATCGCACCCAAGCACAAGACGCTATATGAACTGTACTACATACATTACAAGATTCTGAAGCCAAAACGTTAGTGTCTGCTGGGTCTGGAAGGCTGTTTCTGCTGTACTGTGGATATCAGACGTCCGGTTGTACTTTCTGTGATGACAGTGGTTGTGACTTCTCACAACCATTCCAGGTGAGCAATTCCCTTAAGTTTTTTCTTTTTGCAGTGTTACCACAGGTAAACACTATTGTTTTTTTTTTTTTTTTTTTTTTTCCTTTCTTTTCTCTTTTTTGTCTGCTGTAACTCTGGATATCAGATGTCTGGTTGAAACTTCTGTGATGATAGTGGTTGTGACTTCTCACAACCATTCCAGGTGAGCAGTTCCCTTAATTTTTTTTCTCTCTGCAGTGTTGCCACAGGTGAACACTATTGTTTTTTTTTCTCTCCTCTTCTTCCAGTAATCCTGTCTTAAAAGATCTGGAAAATGGAGGCCCGCATAAAGGAACTTTGCGGAGTGACTGATAATATCCTTGCAGATTTGCAGAATATAAAGACCCGTTTTACAAATCTACAGGACCTCAATAATCACAATTTGCAAGTGGTTGGACAGACTACCCAGGATTTGCGAGCCAGGATTGAGGTTCTAGAGGGGCGAGTCCAGGCTCCTGCCGTAGCCCCGAGTGCTGGGATTCCCAAGTTGCCCCCTTTTCGTTTTGGCGGTGAACGTGAGAAATTCAGGGGATTTATTAATCAATGCAATCTTTTTTTTTCTTCACATGCTTCACAATTTCCCACTGAACGATCTAAGGTGCTTACTATAATTATGTTGCTTACCAACAAGGCTTTAATGTGGGCAAACCCTCTGATTGAGACTGAGGATGATTGTTTGAATCACCTTGATGATTTTATTTCAGCCATGGGGCAGGTGTTTGATGACCCCAATCGAGGTGCAACAGCTGAAGCAGCCATGTTAGCTTTGCGCCAAGGTAAGCACTCGGTAGCTGAATATGCCTTGGATTTCAGGAGATGGGCCCTTGATACCACCTGGGACAGTTCCGCCAAAAAATCTATTTTTCGAAAGGGGTTATCTCCACTGATTAAGGATGAACTTGCTCGTGCCGACCCTCCCACTGCGTTAGGTGACTTTATTAACTACTGCATCCGTATTGATACTCGTCTGACTGAACGCAGGCAAGAGAGATGGTTCGAAAGCAATCGTACTAACCTTTTCCTACCTTCCTCTCCAGCTAAGGAACCTTTGAGTAGGATTACACGGGAACCTGAACCTGAACCCATGCAGGTAGACTCTTTACAACGACGGGTTAGTGATGCACGCAAGGAACATCGTTTTAAGGAGAATCTATGTTTCTATTGTGGTAAGTCAGGGCACTTCATTATAAACTGCCCCAGCCGTTCTCGTAAGACTACTGCAGCACTCATTCATTGTGAGTGTTGCGAGAGGGGATCTGTCAGGTCCGAGCCTCAGGCTCCAGAGAGATCTGCAGCAACAGATCTTGATTTCTCGGACTTAAACTCCGTTACCTCTGAGGATGTTGACTGTGTAAACGCTGCCATTTTTTCAAGTTTCCTCAGCGGTGTCCCAGCTGAGTTGTAAGGGTGAGTTTCCACGGTCAGGAAACGCTGCGTGTTTGGCGCTGTGCGCTGGCGCAGCGCCAAACACGCAGCGTCCAGATGTTACAGCATAGTGGAGGGATTTCAAGAAATCCCGTCTCCACTATGCGTAACAATACGCAGGTGGCAAACCTGCGTAAACGGACATGCGGCGCGTCTTTTTAGACCGCAGCATGTCCTCGCGTATTGCGGCGACGGTGCGTCGCCGCAACATAATTAACACAGGGCTATGCAGCCCTGCGCTCTTTCCGGAGGTGTTCCGGAGGTGTCCTGAACACCTCCGGAAAGATCGCGCGTCAGAAAGGGGGCGGGGCTTAGACGGAGCGGAATTTCCGCTCCGTCAAAAGCGCTATGGTTCCGGACCGTGGAACCATAGCCTAAGAAAAACAATTCTCATTGCTTTCTTTCCATCAAACTCTGGGTTGACTCAGCTTGGGTGTCTAGCTCTGCTATGATCGACTCAGGGGCAAGTGGAAATTTTATGGATGTCTCCTTTGCTCTGAAACAGGGAATACGTTCAGTGAAGAAGGCTACTCCAGTACAGATGGAAACTGTGGATGGCTCCCTGCTGACCTCTGGACCAGTGGATCAGGAAACAGAGCCTTTGAGGGTTCTTATGGGTAAAGATCATCAAGAGAAACTGTCCTTTATGCTTATCTCTTCTCCCCACTTTCCCATTATTCTAGGGCTACCATGGCTGCAGGCTCAGAATCCTACCATTAACTGGGAGACCAAGGAATTACACTTTCCAGAGAAACAGATGAGTCCAAAAGTTTCAGCTTGCTCTGTTCCTAAAGGAATCATGTCAGTCCCTGAACTACCAGCTGTATACCAGGACTATGTGGATTTATGTGACAAGAAGAACGCTGACCAGCTTCCTCCTCACCGTCCATATGATTGTCCAATTGAATTATTGCCTGGAGCAGAGATACCTTTTGGTAAGATCTACCCCCTGGCGGGGCCCGAGCTAAAGGCTTTAAAGGATTACATAGATGAAAATCTAGCCAAGGGCTTCATACGCCCCTCTTCATCTCCTGCAGGTGCACCCATCTTCTTTGTAAAGAAGAAAGATGGATCTCTGAGACCATGCGTAGACTATAGGGAACTCAATAAGGTTACTATTAGAAACCGTTATCCATTGCCTTTAATCCCTGAGTTATTGGAGAGAGTGCGACATGCCAAAATTTTTTCTAAACTAGATCTTCGTGGGGCCTATAACTTAGTCCGTATTAGACCTGGGGATGAATGGAAGACTGCATTCAGGTCACGCTATGGACACTTTGAATATCTAGTTATGCCTTTTGGTCTGAGTACCGCCCCAGCCACTTTCCAACACTTGGTGAATGACATCTTCAGGGATCTCCTAGATACATTCGTGGTAATTTATTTGGATGATATTCTAATTTTTTCTAACTCCACAGAGGAACATCATGGACATGTGAGAATGGTCTTGGAACGTCTAAGACAAAATCATCTTTACATCAAACTTGAAAAGTGTGAATTCCATAGGACCGAAATTCAATTTCTGGGGTATGTACTGTCTACACAAGGAATTAGTATGGATGGAAGCAAAACCCAAGCCATCAAGGATTGGCCAAGTCCTAGAAATGTGAAGGAGGTACAGCGCTTCATCGGGTTTGCCAACTTCTATAGACGTTTCATTAGAAATTTCTCTGAGGTAGTGTCACCTATCACTCAACTTACCCGGAAAGAGTCTAGGTTTTCCTGGACTCCCCAAGCCCAGGAAGCATTTTCCCGTCTAAAAGATAAATTTACCACTGCACCTATCCTAGTACATCCCAACCCCGAGCTTGCCTTCATAATAGAGGTGGATGCTTCAGACTGTGCCGTTGGAGCTATACTCTCTCACAGAACAGGTGAGAAGAATGTCTTGCATCCCTGTGCCTTCTTTTCCCAGCAGTTGTCTTCGGCTGAGAGGAACTACGATGTGGGCAATAGAGAGTTGTTGGCCATTATTGCCGCCTTCAAAGAATGGAGACACCTTCTTCAGGGGGCTGCACAGCAAATAGTCGTCCTGACAGACCATCGTAACCTTGAGTTTATCAGGTCGGCTAAGTGCCTGACTCCTCGCCAGGCTCGCTGGAATCTTTTCTTAAACCAATTTAATTTTATCATCTCTTATAGACCAGGATCGCGCAACGGAAAGGCTGATGCACTCTCTAGGATTTTCTCAGCAGAGACACGTCCAATTACTCCTCCTAAGACTATTCTTCCTGACTCTAGATTCCTAGGAGTAATTCATAATCAAGACCTACTTAAGGACATCAAGGAAGCATACCATGCGGATTCCTTTTTGGCACAACCCCCAAGGGACATAAGTCTTGTCTTTAAGAATGGTGTGTGGATTCAGGGACAACGTCTGTATATTCCTGAAACAGTCAGATTAAGAGTATTGCAACTCATTCACGATTCCAAGATAGCTGGGCATAGAGGAATTCTAAAGACACAGGAATTTCTTTCTCGTTTCTTTTGGTGGCCCACTTGCAGGAAGGATGTTTTGAATTATGTCACTTCATGTGAGGTCTGTGCAAGATGCAAAACACCTCGCTCCTCACCAACTGGTCTGTTACAGCCTCTTCCCACCCCGTCCCGCCCGTGGGGATCCATTTCTATGGACTTCATTGTGGAGTTACCAACCTCTCAGGGGAAGAACACCATTCTAGTGGTGGTTGACCGTCTAACAAAGGCAGCTCATTTTATCCCTTGTGTCGGCTTACCCACTGCAAAACAGACATCAGATTTGATGATTAAAGATGTGTTTCGCTTACATGGAGTACCGGATGAGGTTATTTCGGATCGAGGGGTGCAATTCACTTCTAGGTTTTGGCAAAATTTCTGTGCAGCATTGGACATTAAAGTAAACCTTTCTTCTGCTTTTCATCCCCAGACTAATGGACAGACCGAACGAACCAATCAAACCCTGGAGCAGTATCTCCGCTGCTTTATCTGCCACCTACAGGATGATTGGGTGGATCTACTTCCATTAGCTGAGTTCTCGTATAACAACTCTCAGAGTGCCTCCACTAAACAGTCTCCTTTTTACTCTAATCTAGGTTATCATCCTAACATTCTACCACGATTTCCCATAGAAACGCCTTTACCAGCAGTGGCTGAAAGAATCACGTCTTTACAGAAGAATATGGATCTTCTAAAGGAAAATCTGGAATCGGCTCAAGAAAGGTACAAGAAAGCAGCAGATAAATTTCGTAAACCTGCACCAGCTTTCAAGGTAGGAGACTTGGTCTGGCTGTCAACCAGAAATCTTAAGTTAAGGATTCCATCGTCTAAGTTGGGACATAAGTACATTGGACCCTATAAAATCAGTAAAATTATAAGTGCCGTTGCTTGTCGTCTTCAACTGCCCAGAACTATGAGAATCCACCCTGTCTTTCATGTATCCCTACTAAAGGCTGCGACACCCAATACGTTTCCTGGACGTTCTTCTCCTTGCCCTGACCCAGTGCTAGTCGATGGTCAGGAAGAATTTGTGGTGGAAAGGATTTTAGATTCCAGGTTGTATAGAAATCAGTTACAATATCTGATTAAATGGCAGGGCTACCCAGTGGAGGACAACTCATGGGAACCGGTCAATAACGTTAATGCTCCTCGCTTGCTCCGTCAGTTTCATCAGAGGTACCCACACAAGCCTGGTCTGAGGTCATCCGGAGGTTGTCCTTAAGGGGGGAGTAATGTAAGGTTCTATGTATATATTCCTGAAACTCAGTTTGTTCGTCAGCCATTTTACTTTCTGTCTTGCTGCAGCTATCTTGCCCTCAGTCAAAATGGAGTTTCCAGCTTGCATGTTCCCGCCCTGATTCTCTCCTTTGCTTCTTAAGCAGCCACAGCTGAGCAATCAGTGCTTCAGAATCTAGCCTGCAGTGAACCTGTGACTTGACTCCTGTAAGCCTTGGACCTTGTACTCCAGCTATTCCTACTGAGGAACTCTGAAGCACTTGTGGACTCTGAACCCTGCTCTTTGAAAGACCCACGTTTGCATGGACTTACGGTAACAGAGAAGAAGATCCTGAATCTGTATTGGAGAGTGATTGCTGAGCTTGGATTACTCTGGCCTGCTGTGTCTCCTGTTTCTGTGTCTGCAAACTGTGTGACTATTTCTGCCAACTTGTATGAAGTAATACAGGACTTTTCTATATCAAACCTGTGACTCCTGTGTTTTCATCGCACCCAAGCACAAGACGCTATATGAACTGTACTACATACATTACAGTGGCCTT
Organism: Oophaga sylvatica; assembly: GCA_033576555.1. Lineage (NCBI taxonomy): Eukaryota > Metazoa > Chordata > Amphibia > Anura > Dendrobatidae > Oophaga > Oophaga sylvatica. The sequence goes on from JARQOD010000006.1 coordinate 53,420,693, forward strand.
TGTAAAGGTTGCCTTAACCATGTCAAGTCAACAACCTTTTCAACCATGACGGGTCTCACCATTATGATATAGGTAAACATCTGAGCTGTACTTCGCATGGAGTTATCTACCATGCTCAATGCCCATGTGGAAAAGTATACATTGGTCTAACTATCAGGGAGTTAAAGGTAAGAACACATGAACACATCAGGGATATTGAAAACGTTAAAACTAGTGAGGATGACTCTTCTCTCAAGACTCTCCCAAAACATTTCAAACTCTATCTCAGGTTTAATGCTAGAGGCTTAGTAGTCAAAGCCATTGACCAGGTTGTCCTGGGGTCACATGGAGGTGATTTAGCTAGGACTCTGGCTCAAGTGGAGAGCAAATGGATCTACCGCTTGGGAACCATGAGTCCTAGAGGTCTCAACGAGAGTTTAGGGTTCTCAACGTTCCTTTAATTTATTATGCATCTGAGTCATCGTTATTAGGGGTTGGGGTTTGTTTTTTCCAGTATGTTTTATTATTTATATTTTTTACTGCCTTGTATTGTAATATTGTATTTCTAATATTCTCATTTGTACTTGTTAGACAGTCTACCGGGGGGTTCTTCCTTTGGGGTCTTTTTTTAGCCGTGCTGTCGGTGACTGCTCTTCTGGATGCACGTCTTGGTGCCGGTGACCTTTGTTATATATGGGCAAGGAGAAGGAGCTGTCTGGTCAACTTCAGTTTTTAAAGAATCATCACCTACTATTCATCATAACAGATGGAACAACTTGAATTATCATATACATTTCTTTATCATCTATATTACTTTTGTCATGATTTGGATAGGGTTAATGCCCTGCCCTCTCAGGGTTAATTGTGGTGGCCTCCCTTTGGATCTGGGAGGGGAATTTATACACACTCTGGACTAGGATTCCCTGTCAGCTATACTTTCATTTAGTCTGAGTGCCTGACCCCCTGGTGTGTGTGCTCAGTTTACGTCTGTTTGTTTTGCTATCTGTGCTTGACTTGGTTCCTTAATTCTCTTGGCTTCCTGACCTCCGGCTTCCTTTTGACAATCCCTCTGCCTCTCCCCTCCGGTACCTCGTTATCTCCTGATTTTGACCTTGGCACGTATGACTACGCTCCGGTGTCTTATCGTCTACCCGGTCACGTGGTGCAGGTTCTGCTGTTACCCCGTGAGTTCTCTGCCGCTCTGCTCTCAGATCCCTTGCTGTGGCGCGCAGCCCTCCCCGCAGCAGTTACACCCGGGAGCCGTGACAACTTTATTATCCAAAGAATGGAACTATTGGCTCTATCACATTAGCCTGTTGACTTAATGGACTATATGGCTCTAATTAATAGTGGAATTGTTTTCTGGTTTGGTGATTTATGGCTGTACTCGAGATTCTTTCTATGTGTTATTAGTGGGGCTATTTCATAATTTGGATGAATGCATCACTCTCTTATTTCTGAAACTTAGTGATTTAGCATTTTTATACAGTAAAGTAAATATCTTTTATGTTTGACCTCTTCATGCTCTTTTAGTTTATTAGTGACTGTAATAGGATTTATGCACTGGTCACTTTAATTCTTGCTCTAGTCTTCTTATATACTGCAAATTAATTAAGCATTGTCACTTCATTTAATATTTGTTCCTCATCACCATTCAATAAATATCGCAATCTAATTTTTGCACTGTCACATTTTTAGCACTTCCAATATGATAGTCACTATACCCATCATTGTTCACGCTTTTTCCGGTTTTCATATAGCACTGTGGTGATTACTCTCGGACTTTATATTGATGGCTTATTTCCCCCACTCAAGCCAATACCTCTGGATAGTGCACATGCGTGTGTCGTCACATCTCCATGCACTTACGGGAGCACATGATTCTGCTCTCGCGTGCGTTCCAGCGAGCGCATTCCCGGAAGAGCCTCTTCCACATGGAGTGTGAGGATGTCCGCATACGCCGTGACGTTTGCGGCGGGTATTTGCCAACGGTGAAGATGTGCCTGGCCTTGACATTTTCATTGGCCCCTGCTTTCTTTAAAGTGACCCCCTTACCCTACTAGGACACGCCCCTGGAAGAAACTAATGGTGAAACGTGCATCTGGGCATGGGGGGAACCGCAGGACCACCTGCACTCTCTGTCCTCCACTTTGGACAGCTGTCACGGCTCCTGAGCTTAGGTAATATGTCTCTACTTCATGTGTAAGACTGCATCAGGTTATACTTACTTTGCAGAGTTTTACTTGGATTTGGGTATTATTATTGTAAGAATGCCACAGGCACTTAGTCACTTTATTAACCTTCATTACCCCATTCCCTTGTTTCTTGCTCCACAAGCAATACCATGATGTTATTTACAGCTTCTGCACTGAGTTATTATATATTTTCTACTTAGCTTTGAGCTACTGTTATGCTTTTGTCATTTATCCTTGGGTAGATATCTCTGGTCCCCCTACCGGTTATTCTTTGTGTACTAATGATCTGTGCCTTTTATCTTGATTCTCCTTTTTTTAAAAAAAATATATTTATTAATAAATGTTAAAATTTTAACTTTAATTTTGGTTCTCTACTTTTAGCCTTCTGTTTATTCACAGTTGGGCTCCTTGTTGTTCCATTTTCTAGAAGTGCCATCAATTGTTTATCACAGGACAGTTTTTGTAATCTCATATTAGGGTAAGCCAGGGATACCATATCATCTAGAAAGCCAGAAACATTTCCACCAGCTAGTTCATTCTTAATTCTCCAAGACAGGCCCTTCCAGAAAGCGGCCACCAACACCTCATTATTTCAGGTGAGCTTGGAGGACAGGATACAGAAACAGAAGGCATACTGGCCTACAGTGAGATTTCACTGGAGCAGCCTGAGAAGGGAGATGAGACACAGCCTGGCTGATCAAAGACCTTGCAAAAAGCCTCATGGAAGGTCTGGAGGTTGGAGATTAAGGGATCCCCTCTATCTCATAAGGGGTTGAGTCAAGCAAGAACCTCACCACTAAGATAGGACATGATGAATACCACTTTAGCCTGGTCCGACGAAAATTAATGTTCCAGTAGCTCAATTAGCAGCGTGCACTGATTGTGAAAAATACAGCATTGTGTAGGATCACCGTGAAATCATGATGGAGCAGACAGATGGGGTGCGGTACCAGGAACATAACAAGTAGACAGGAGAGTCACACCTGAGTTTGCTGCAGAATGGACAGGAGTCGATGTGGCCGCAGATGTCAGCATATCCAAGCAGGTACTGTCTTCAGATAGGACAAGATCTTGTCATGCTAGTCTTTCTGGTGGGAGATCTCCTGGTACAACTCAGAGACAGGAGATTGGGAGCCAGCGGGTTCCATGATCTGAGCAACCCGTAATTCACATGGTAGTGGAACCACTGTGCTGTGGACCAGGGAGAGCCTGCAGAGTCTTGACTAGGCAAAAATCTGACTCTTCGCTAGAGCCCCCCGAAAGTGTGGATAGACTTGGCTCCAGATGAATGCCAGGTGCTACTCTGGACAGACATGAGACACACAAAAGCTGACCTGCAAAAAGGGTAGGAAATGGGAGGGGCCATGAATGTATGAGAATAGATGACACAGAAGGCACTGGCAGGCACAACTGGTAAAGAAGATACGGCAGACCCGGTTGGTATAAAGACTGGCACAGCAGGTGCTGGCAGACACGGCTGGTGTACAGGTAGGCACAGCAAGTGCAGGTTTATATGACTGGTATACAAGCAGGCACATCAGGTGCATTAGACACAGAAGGTATACAGTAAGATAGGGCAGGTATATTGGAAGACACAGCCAGTATACAGGCAGGCATAGCAGGTGCTGGTAGACAAAGCAGGTACACTTGAAGGTATGGCTGGTATACAGGCAGACACAGAAAGTGTGAGTAGACACGGCAGTGTTGTGAATGTGCTAGAAATGAATTCTGAGCAGAAGCTCCCTCTGGTGGTTACAAACAGTACTGAACTATCCAATGAAGATTGTGAAGATTGGAGATCAGGTGTTACTGACTGGTCTTATATAAGGGAGGTTCCCTGCCATCAGGGTTGCCGGTGATCAATTGTTCTGGTCTCATCTTTGATTCCTGTTCACTTTGTAGCTTGCTGTTTCGTGCCTGCATCTTCTGCTAACAGATAAGACATTTTCTTCTTTTAGTTTTTTGTGCTTGCTTTTTGCATTTTGTCCTGCACTTCTGTGAGGGTCTGCCGGGTCCCCTTCGGGGGCTTGTGCTCCTCTCAGTTTAGTTCAGCCACTGTTGTTTGTTCATTTGCCTTTTCCAGTTTTTTCAGTGGTTGCTGTTTAGTTTTTGTTACACCAGAGAACTAATTTAGGTGGTAGAGGTCGTTTGATCTCAGGTGTTTTTGTAATTAGTAGAGTTGGTACTTTTCAGGGTTTTTTGGGATTGCAGTAAGTGCCCTTCCTATCCTTTTCTATTTAGGAAGTTTGGGCCCCAACGTTTGCTCATACTATTTTCTGTCTGTGTCAGTATTTCTTCTTGTCTAACCGCCATTACATGTTTGGGGGCTTTCTATGTTCTTTGGGGATCTGCTCCGGGGCAGATAGCTTTCATCTTTCTATCTTTAGGTGTAGTTAGCTTCTCAGGCTGTGACGAGGCGTCTAGGACCAACGTAGGTACGCTCCACGGCTGCCTTTAGTTGTGGTGGTTAGTCAGGGTACTGCAATCCCATAGATTCCAACCTCTCTGGTGTATTGCCTATTTTTTGCCTGCTCTCCTCAGCTACCAAATCATAACAGTATCACTGGCCAAAATTGAAAATTATATGGTACTCACAGAAGGGAAAAATATTGTGGAAAGAATAAAGTTGTCAGAGATTTTTTTTTTCTGTTTGTTGCATTTTTTTTTCCCTCTGTATCTCTGGGTGCTGAGGAGGATTTTTTTTTCCCTCAATGGAGTTTGCACAGTTGTCTGGTCGTGTGGATCAGCTTGCCACTGAAGTTCGGAGTATTGCTATCTATCTTGCTAGGTTGCCGGTTGTGGAACCTAGGATTCCCATGCCAGATTTGTTTTTAGGGGATCGAGCTAAATTTCTGAATTTCAAAAATAACTGTAAGTTGTTTTTTGCCTTGAAATCTAAGTCCTCAGGGAACGCAGCACAGCAGGTTCAAATTGTCATCTCTCTCCTGCGCGGCGATCCTCAGGATTGGGCTTTTTCCCTGACACCTGGGGATCCTGTTTTGAGTAATGTTGATGCATTTTTTCAGGCTCTGGGGTTATTGTACGATGAGCCTAATGTCACTGATCAAGCTGAAAAAGCCTTGCTGGCATTAAATCAGGGGCTTGAGGATGCTGAGTTATACTGTCAGAGATTCCGTAGGTGGGCAGTCCTGACCAAATGGAATGACGATGCTTTGGCAGCCCTTTTTCGGAAGGGTCTGTCAGAGAATGTAAAGGATGTTATGGTGGGATTCCCTGTCCCCTCTGGTCTCAATGATTCTATGTCATTAGCGTTTCAAATTGACAGACGTTTGTGTGAGCGTAGAGGTATGCGTGGAATAGTGTTGCCTTGTGAACCAGCTTCTGAACCCATGCAGTGTGATAGAGTGGCTTCTGGGGCACAGTGTCATGAGTTTCGAAAGCGAAATGGGTTATGTTTCTACTGTGGTGATGCCTCTCATGCTATTTCAGTCTGCCCTAAGCGGGGAAGACGTTTTGCACGCTCAGTTGTCTTGGGTAGTGTTCAGACTAAATTTTTGTTGACTGTTACCCTGATTTGCTCCCTGTCCACATTTTCTGCTCAGGCTTTCGTTGATTCGGGAGCAGCTATTAACCTGATGGATTTTGATTTTGCTAAACGTTGTGGGTTTCCCTTGATACCCCTACGGAAGTCTATTCCCCTACTGGGGATCGATTCTACCCCTTTGGCTGAGAATAAACCTCAGTTCTCTACTTAGGTGATAATGAGGGTTGAACCTGATCATCAGGAGAGTTGCAAATTTTTGGTGCTGTATAATCTGCACGACATTATCGTACTGGGTTTCCCTTGGTTACAGTCTCATAATCCTGTTTTGGATTGGAAATCTGTGTCTGTAACCAGTTGGGGCTGCCAATGTGTTAATACCAACACTCCTGTTTTTTCTGCCTCCCCCCAGGCTCAGGATGTTCCTGACTTTTTGACTGATTTTTCTGATGTGTTTAGCGAAAGTAAATCTGCATCCTTGCCCCCCATAGGAGCTATGACTGCGCTATTGAATTAGTGCCTGGTAGTAAATTCCCTAAAGGTCGCCTTTTTAACTTGTCTGTACCTGAACATGATGCTATGCGGTCTTATATCAAGGAGTCATTGGAGAAGGGTCATATCAGACCATCCTCTTCACCCTTAGGTGCCGGTTTTTTCTTTGTGGCCAAAAATGATGGTTCATTAAGGCCGTGTATTGATTATCGTCTCTTGAACAATATTACTGTGAAATATCAATATCCGTTACCCTTGATTTCTGACCTGTTTTCCAGGGTGAAAAGTGCTACTTGGTTTACCAAGCTTGACCTCAGGGGGGCATATAACCTTATTCGCATTAAGCACGGGGATGAATGGAAGACGGCATTTAATACCCCAGAGGGGCATTTTGAGTACCTGGTGATGCCCTTTGGGCTCACTAATGCTCCTTCTGTCTTCCAGTCCTTCATGAATGACATTTTCAGGGATTTTGTGGATAAATTTCTGATTGTTTATTTGGATGATATCTTGATTTTTTCCAATGACTGGGACTCTCATGTGAAACATGTTCGGACTGTGTTCCAGATTTTGAGAGAGAATGCTCTGTATGTGAAGGGATCAAAGTGTCTTTTTGGCGTACAGAGGATCTCATTTCTGGGATTCATTTTGTCCCCATCTGTTATTGAAATGGACCCGGTCAAGGTTCAGGCCATCTGTGATTGGGTCCAACCTACTTCATTAAAGGCTCTTCAAAGATTCTTGGGTTTTGCCAATTTTTATCGTAAATTTATTGGTAATTTCTCTGTTATTGTTAAACCATTGACTGACTTGACCAAAAAGGGTTCTGATGTGGTGAATTGGCCTCCTGAGGCAGTCTCTGCGTTTCAGGAACTTAAGCAGAGATTCACTTCTGCTCCTGTTCTACGGCAGCCTGATGTTTCTCTGCCATTTCAGGTGGAGGTTGATGCCTCTGAAATTGGGGCAGGTGCCGTTTTGTCCCAAAGAGATCCAGAGACCTCTAAAAGTAACTGTAAGGTTCTATGTATATATTCCTGAAACTCAGTTTGTTCGTCAGCCATTTTACTTTCTGTCTTGCTGCAGCTATCTTGCCCTCAGTCAAAATGGAGTTTCCAGCTTGCATGTTCCCGCCCTGATTCTCTCCTTTGCTTCTTAAGCAGCCACAGCTGAGCAATCAGTGCTTCAGAATCTAGCCTGCAGTGAACCTGTGACTTGACTCCTGTAAGCCTTGGACCTTGTACTCCAGCTATTCCTACTGAGGAACTCTGAAGCACTTGTGGACTCTGAACCTTGTTCTTTGAAAGACCCACGTTTGCATGGACTTACGGTAACAGAGAAGAAGATCCTGAATCTGTATTGGAGAGTGATTGCTGAGCTTGGATTACTCTGGCCTGCTGTGTCTCCTGTTTCTGTGTCTGCAAACTGTGTGACTATTTCTGCCAACTTGTATGAAGTAATACAGGACTTTTCTTATCAAACCTGTGACTCCTGTGTTTTCATCGCACCCAAGCACAAGATGCTATATGAACTGTACTACATACATTACAAGATTCTGAAGCCAAAACGTTAGTGTCTGCTGGGTCTGGAAGGCTGTGTCTGCTGTAGTGTGGATATCAGACGTCCGGTTGTACTTTCTGTAATGACAGTGGTTGTGACTTCTCACAACCATTCCAGGTGAGCAATTCCCTTAAGTTTTTTCTTTTTGCAGTGTTACCACAGGTAAACACTATTGTTTTTTTTTTTTTTTCCTTTCTTTTCTCTTTTTTGTCTGCTGTAACTCTGGATATCAGATGTCTGGTTGAAACTTTCTGTGATGATAGTGGTTGTGACTTCTCACAACCATTCCAGGTGAGCAGTTCCCTTAATTTTTTTTTCTCTCTGCAGTGTTGCCACAGGTGAACACTATTGTTTTTTTTTCTCTCCTCTTCTTCCAGTAATCCTGTCTTAAAAGATCTGGAAAATGGAGGCCCGCATAAAGGAACTTTGCGGAGTGACTGATAATATCCTTGCAGATTTGCAGAATATAAAGACCCGTTTTACAAATCTACAGGACCTCAATAATCACAATTTGCAAGTGGTTGGACAGACTACCCAGGATTTGCGAGCCAGGATTGAGGTTCTAGAGGGGCGAGTCCAGGCTCCTGCCGTAGCCCCGAGTGCTGGGATTCCCAAGTTGCCCCCTTTTCGTTTTGGCGGTGAACGTGAGAAATTCAGGGGATTTATTAATCAATGCAATCTTTTTTTTCTGCACATGCTTCACAATTTCCCACTGAACGATCTAAGGTGCTTACTATAATTATGTTGCTTACCAACAAGGCTTTAATGTGGGCAAACCCTCTGATTGAGACTGAGGATGATTGTTTGAATCACCTTGATGATTTTATTTCAGCCATGGGGCAGGTGTTTGATGACCCCAATCGAGGTGCAACAGCTGAAGCAGCCATGTTAGCTTTGCGCCAAGGTAAGCACTCGGTAGCTGAATATGCCTTGGATTTCAGGAGATGGGCCCTTGATACCACCTGGGACAGTTCCGCCAAAAAATTATATTTTCGAAAGGGGTTATCTCCACTGATTAAGGATGAACTTGCTCGTGCCGACCCTCCCACTGCGTTAGGTGACTTTATTAACTACTGCATCCGTATTGATACTCGTCTGACTGAACGCAGGCAAGAGAGATGGTTCGAAAGCAATCGTACAACCTTTTCCTACCTTCCTCTCCAGCTAAGGAACCTTTGAGTAGGATTACACGGGAACCTGAACCTGAACCCATGCAGGTAGACTCTTTACAACGACGGGTTAGTGATGCACGCAAGGAACATCGTTTTAAGGAGAATCTATGTTTCTATTGTGGTAAATCAGGGCACTTCATTATAAACTGCCCCAGCCGTTCTCGTAAGACTACTGCAGCACTCATTCATTGTGAGTGTTGCGAGAGGGGATCTGTCAGGTCCGAGCCTCAGGCTCCAGAGAGATCTGCAGCAACAGATCTTGATTTCTCGGACTTAAACTCCGTTACCTCTGAGGACGTTGACTGTGTAAACGCTGCCATTTTTCAAGTTTCCTCAGCGGTGTCCCAGCTGAGTTGTAAGAAAAACAATTCTCATTGCTTTCTTTCCATCAAACTCTGGGTTGACTCAGCTTGGGTGTCTAGCTCTGCTATGATCGACTCAGGGGCAAGTGGAAATTTTATGGATGTCTCCTTTGCTCTGAAACAGGGAATACGTTCAGTGAAGAAGGCTACTCCAGTACAGATGGAAACTGTGGATGGCTCCCTGCTGACCTCTGGACCAGTGGATCAGGAAACAGAGCCTTTGAGGGTTCTTATGGGTAAAGATCATCAAGAGAAACTGTCCTTTATGCTTATCTCTTCTCCCCACTTTCCCATTATTCTAGGGCTACCATGGCTGCAGGCTCAGAATCCTACCATTAACTGGGAGACCAAGGAATTACACTTTCCAGAGAAACAGATGAGTCCAAAAGTTTCAGCTTGCTCTGTTCCTAAAGGAATCATGTCAGTCCCTGAACTACCAGCTGTATACCAGGACTATGTGGATTTATGTGACAAGAAGAACGCTGACCAGCTTCCTCCTCACCGTCCATATGATTGTCCAATTGAATTATTGCCTGGAGCAGAGATACCTTTTGGTAAGATCTACCCCCTGGCGGGGCCCGAGCTAAAGGCTTTAAAGGATTACATAGATGAAAATCTAGCCAAGGGCTTCATACGCCCCTCTTCATCTCCTGCAGGTGCACCCATCTTCTTTGTAAAGAAGAAAGATGGATCTCTGAGACCATGCGTAGACTATAGGGTACTCAATAAGGTTACTATTAGAAACCGTTATCCATTGCCTTTAATCCCTGAGTTATTGGAGAGAGTGCGACATGCCAAAATTTTTTCTAAACTAGATCTTCGTGGGGCCTATAACTTAGTCCGTATTAGACCTGGGGATGAATGGAAGACTGCATTCAGGTCACGCTATGGACACTTTGAATATCTAGTTATGCCTTTTGGTCTGAGTACCGCCCCAGCCACTTTCCAACACTTGGTGAATGACATCTTCAGGGATCTCCTAGATACATTCGTGGTAATTTATTTGGATGATATTCTAATTTTTTTCTAACTCCACAGAGGAACATCATGGACATGTGAGAATGGTCTTGGAACGTCTAAGACAAAATCATCTTTACATCAAACTTGAAAAGTGTGAATTCCATAGGACCGAAATTCAATTTCTGGGGTATGTACTGTCTACACAAGGAATTAGTATGGATGGAAGCAAAACCCAAGCCATCAAGGATTGGCCAAGTCCTAGAAATGTGAAGGAGGTACAGCGCTTCATCGGGTTTGCCAACTTCTATAGACGTTTCATTAGAAATTTCTCTGAGGTAGTGTCACCTATCACTCAACTTACCCGGAAAGAGTCTAGGTTTTCCTGGACTCCCCAAGCCCAGGAAGCATTTTCCCGTCTAAAAGATAAATTTACCACTGCACCTATCCTAGTACATCCCAACCCCGAGCTTGCCTTCATAATAGAGGTGGATGCTTCAGACTGTGCCGTTGGAGCTATACTCTCTCAGAGAACAGGTGAGAAGAATGTCTTGCATCCCTGTGCCTTCTTTTCCCAGCAGTTGTCTTCGGCTGAGAGGAACTACGATGTGGGCAATAGAGAGTTGTTGGCCATTATTGCCGCCTTCAAAGAATGGAGACACCTTCTTCAGGGGCTGCACAGCAAATAGTCGTCCTGACAGACCATCGTAACCTTGAGTTTATCAGGTCGGCTAAGTGCCTGACTCCTCGCCAGGCTCGCTGGAATCTTTTCTTAAACCAATTTAATTTTATCATCTCTTATAGACCAGGATCGCGCAATGGAAAGGCTGATGCACTCTCTAGGATTTACTCAGCAGAGACACGTCCAATTACTCCTCCTAAGACTATTCTTCCTGACTCTAGATTCCTAGGAGTAATTCATAATCAAGACCTACTTAAGGACATCAAGGAAGCATACCATGCGGATTCCTTTTTGGCACAACCCCCAAGGGACGTAAGTCTTGTCTTTAAGAATGGTGTGTGGATTCAGGGACAACGTCTGTATATTCCTGAAACAGTCAGATTAAGAGTATTGCAACTCATTCACGATTCCAAGATAGCTGGGCATAGAGGAATTCTAAAGACACAGGAATTTCTTTCTCGTTTCTTTTGGTGGCCCACTTGCAGGAAGGATGTTTTGAATTATGTCACTTCATGTGAGGTCTGTGCAAGATGCAAAACACCTCGCTCCTCACCAACTGGTCTGTTACAGCCTCTTCCCACCCCGTCCCGCCCGTGGGGATCCATTTCTATGGACTTCATTGTGGAGTTACCAACCTCTCAGGGGAAGAACACCATTCTAGTGGTGGTTGACCGTCTAACAAAGGCAGCTCATTTTATCCCTTGTGTCAGCTTACCCACTGCAAAACAGACATCAGATTTGATGATTAAAGATGTGTTTCGCTTACATGGAGTACCGGATGAGGTTATTTCGGATCGAGGGGTGCAATTCACTTCTAGGTTTTGGCAAAATTTCTGTGCAGCATTGGACATTAAAGTAAACCTTTCTTCTGCTTTTCATCCCCAGACTAATGGACAGACCGAACGAACCAATCAAACCCTGGAGCAGTATCTCCGCTGCTTTATCTGCCACCTACAGGATGATTGGGTGGATCTACTTCCATTAGCTGAGTTCTCGTATAACAACTCTCAGAGTGCCTCCACTAAACAGTCTCCTTTTTACTCTAATCTAGGTTATCATCCTAACATTCTACCACGATTTCCCATAGAAACGCCTTTACCAGCAGTGGCTGAAAGAATCACGTCTTTACAGAAGAATATGGATCTTCTAAAGGAAAATCTGGAATCGGCTCAAGAAAGGTACAAGAAAGCAGCAGATAAATTTCGTAAACCTGCACCAGCTTTCAAGGTAGGAGACTTGGTCTGGCTGTCAACCAGAAATCTTAAGTTAAGGATTCCATCGTCTAAGTTGGGACATAAGTACATTGGACCCTATAAAATCAGTAAAATTATAAGTGCCGTTGCTTGTCGTCTTCAACTGCCCAGAACTATGAGAATCCACCCTGTCTTTCATGTATCCCTACTAAAGGCTGCGACACCCAATACGTTTCCTGGACGTTCCTCTCCTTGCCCTGACCCAGTGCTAGTCGATGGTCAGGAAGAATTTGTGGTGGAAAGGATTTTAGATTCCAGGTTGTATAGAAATCAGTTACAATATCTGATTAAATGGCAGGGCTACCCAGTGGAGGACAACTCATGGGAACCGGTCAATAACGTTAATGCTCCTCGCTTGCTCCGTCAGTTTCATCAGAGGTACCCACACAAGCCTGGTCTGAGGTCATCCGGAGGTTGTCCTTAAGGGGGGAGTAATGTAAGGTTCTATGTATATATTCCTGAAACTCAGTTTGTTCGTCAGCCATTTTACTTTCTGTCTTGCTGCAGCTATCTTGCCCTCAGTCAAAATGGAGTTTCCAGCTTGCATGTTCCTGCCCTGATTCTCTCCTTTGCTTCTTAAGCAGCCACAGCTGAGCAATCAGTGCTTCAGAATCTAGCCTGCAGTGAACCTGTGACTTGACTCCTGTAAGCCTTGGACCTTGTACTCCAGCTATTCCTACTGAGGAACTCTGAAGCACTTGTGGACTCTGAACCTTGCTCTTTGAAAGACCCACGTTTGCATGGACTTACGGTAACAGAGAAGAAGATCCTGAATCTGTATTGGAGAGTGATTGCTGAGCTTGGATTACTCTGGCCTGCTGTGTCTCCTGTTTCTGTGTCTGCAAACTGTGTGACTATTTCTGCCAACTTGTATGAAGTAATACAGGACTTTTCTATATCAAACCTGTGACTCCTGTGTTTTCATCGCACCCAAGCACAAGACGCTATATGAACTGTACTACATACATTACAGTAACCCTTGTGCCTTTTTCTCTCGAAAATTTTCTCCAACTGAACGTAATTATGACGTGGGTAATCGGGAGTTATTGGCCATGAAGTGGGCTTTTGAAGAGTGGAGACATTGGCTGGAGGGAGCCAAACATCAGGTGGTGGTCCTCACGGACCATAAGAATCTGGTTTATCTGGAATCTGCCAAGCGACTTAATCCTAGACAGGCCAGGTGGGCCTTGTTTTTCACACGTTTTAATTTTGTGGTTTCCTTTCTTCCTGGCACTAAGAATGTTAAGGCGGATGCCCTCTCGAGGAGTTTCCTTGCGGACTCTCCTGAGTTATCTGATCCTGCTGTTATTTTGAAAGAGAGTGTAGTTCTTTCTGCCATCTCGCCCAATTTGAGACTGGCTCTGGAAGGGTGTCAGGAGGATAAACCCGAGCGCTGCCCTATTGGGAAATTGTTTGTCCCAGACCGGTGGAAAAAGAGTGTGATGTCTGAGATTCATTGTTCCGCGTTGGCCGGTCATCCCGGAATTTTTGGTACCAGAGACTTGGTTAGTCGGTCCTTTTGGTGGCCTACCTTGTCTCGTGATGTCAGGATTTTGTGCAGTCCTGCGGGACTTTCTCTCGCTCCAAGCCTTGCTCTCGCTCTAGTGGTTTGTTGATGCCATTGCCTGTGCCCAAGAGACCATGGACCCATATCTCTATGGATTTCATTTCCGACCTCCCTGTTTCTCAGAGAATGACCGTTATCTGGGTGATTTGTGATAGGTTTTCCAAAATGATACATCTTGTGCCATTACCTAAGTTGCCTTCCTCCTCTGAATTGGTGCCTTTGTTCCTTCAGCACGTGGTTCGGTTACACGGCATTCCTGAGAACATTGTGTCTGACAGAGGAGTCCAGTTTGTTTCCAGATTTTGGAGGACTTTTTGTTCTAAACTTGGTGTTCAATTGTCTTTCTCCTCGGCTTTTCATCCTCAGACCAATAGACAAACTGAGAGAACAAACCAGACATTGGAGACTTATCTAAGATGCTTTGTGTCTGCTGATCAGGATGACTGGGTTTCTTTTTTGCCTTTGGCTGAGTTTGCTCTTAATAATAGGGCTAGCTCTGCCACTTTGATGTCTCCATTTTTCTGCAATTTTGGGTTTCACCCTCGATTTTCTTCAGGACAGACGGAGGCTTCTGTCTGTCCAGGTGTTGTGGAGCGTATGCAGCAGATTTGGGACCAGGTAGTGGAGAGGTTGTCCCTCTCTCAGGAGAGGGCCCAGCGGTTTGCCAACCGGCATAGGACTGATGGTCCTCGGTTTAACCCCTTCATGACCCAGCCTATTTTGACCTTAAAGACCTTGCCATTTTTTGCAATTCTGACCAGTGTCCCTTTATGAGGTAATAACTCAGTAACGCTTCAACGGATCCTAGCGATTCTGAGATTGTTTTTTCGTGACATATTGGGCTTCATGTTAGTGGTAAATTAATGTCGATAATTTTTGCGTTTATTTGTGAAAAAAATGGAAATTTGGCGAAAATTCTGAAAATTTTGTAATTTTCAAATTTTTAATTTTTATTCTGTTAAACCAGAGAGTTATGTGGCACAAAATAGTTAATAAATAACATTTCCCACATGTCTACTTTACATCAGCACAATTTTGGGAACAACATTTTTTTTTGTTAGGAAGTTATAAGGGTTAAAAGTTGACCAGCGATTTCTCCTTTTTACATCAAAATTTACAAAACCATTTTTTTTAGGGACCACCTCACATTTGAAGTCACTTTGAGGGGTCTATATGGCAGAAAATACCCAAAAGTGACACCTTTATAAAAACTGCACCCCTCAAGCTACTCAAAACTACATTCAAGAAGTTTATTAACCCTTCAGGTGCTTCACAGGAACTAAAGCAACGTGGAAGGAAAAAATGGACATTTTAATTTTTCCAACAAAAATTTTCTTTTAGCATCAATTTTTTCATTTTTACATGGGCATCAGGATAAAATGGATCCTAAAATTTGTTGGGCAATTTCTCCTGAGTACACAGATACCTCATATGTGGTCATAAACCACTGTTTGGGCGCACAGCAGGGCTCAGAAGGGAAGGAGCGCCATTTGACTTTTTGAATAGAAAATATGCTGGAATATTTAGCGGTTGCCATGTCACATTTGGAGAGTTCCTGTGTGCCTAAACATTGGAGCTCCCCCACAAGTGACCCCATTTTGGAAACTAGACCTCCTAAGGAACTTATCTAGATGCATAGTGATCACTTTGAACCCCAAGGTGCTTCACAAATTGATCTGTAAAAAAAAGAAAGTACTTTTTTTTCACAAAAATTTTCTTTTAGCCTCAGTTTTTTTCATTTTCACATGGGCAACAGTATAAATTGGATCCTAAAATTTGTTGGGCAATTTCTCCTGAGTACACAGATACCTCATATGTGGTCATAAACCACTGTTTGGGCGCACGGCAGGGCTCCGAAGGGAAGGAGCGCCATTTGACTTTTTGAATGGAAAATATGCTGGAATATTTAGCGGTTGCCATGTCGCATTTGGAGAGTTCCTGTGTGCCTAAACATTGGAGCTCCCCCACAAGTGACCCCATTTTGGAAACTAGACCCCCTAAGGAACTTATCTAGATGCATAGTGAGCACTTTGAACCTCCAGGTGCTTCACAAATTGATCCGTAAAAAAAAGAAAGTACTTTTTTTTCACAAAAATTTTCTTTTAGCCTCAGTTTTTTTCATTTTCACATGGGCAACAGTATAAATTGGATCCTAAAATTTGTTGGGCAATTTCTCCTGAGTACACAGATACCTCATATGTGGTCATAAACCACTGTTTGGGTGCACGGCAGGGCTCAGAAGGGAAGGAGCACCATTTGACTTTTTGAATGGAAAATATGCTGGAATATTTAGCGGTTGCCATGTCGCATTTGGAGAGTCCCTGTGTGCCTAAACATTGGAGCTCCCCAACAAGTGACCCCATTTTGGAAACTAGACCCCTAAGGAACTTATCTAGATGCATAGTGAGCACTTTGAACCCCCAGGTGCTTCACAAATTGATCCGTAAAAAAAAGAAAGTACTTTTTTTTCACAAAAATTTTCTTTTAGCCTCAGTTTTTTTCATTTTCACATGGGCAACAGTATAAATTGGATCCTAAAATTTGTTGGGCAATTTCTCCTGAGTACCACAGATACCTCATATGTGGTCATAAACCACTGTTTGGGCGCACGGCAGGGCTCCGAAGGGAAGGAGCGCCATTTGACTTTTTGAATGGAAAATATGCTGGAATATTTAGCGGTTGCCATGTCGCATTTGGAGAGTTCCTGTGTGCCTAAACATTGGAGCTCCCCCACAAGTGACCCCATTTTGGAAACTAGACCCCCTAAGGAACTTATCTAGATGCATAGTGAGCACTTTGAACCTCCAGGTGCTTCACAAATTGATCCGTAAAAAAAAGAAAGTACTTTTTTTCACAAAAATTTTCTTTTAGCCTCAGTTTTTTTCATTTTCACATGGGCAACAGTATAAATTGGATCCTAAAATTTGTTGGGCAATTTCTCCTGAGTACATAGATACCTCATATGTGGTCATAAACCACTGTTTGGGCGCACGGCAGGGCTCAGAAGGGAAGGAGCGCCATTTGACTTTTTGAATGGAAAATATGCTGGAATATTTAGCGATTGCCATGTCGCATTTGGAGAGTCCCTGTGTGCCTAAACATTGGAGCTCCCCCACAAGTGACCCCATTTTGGAAACTAGACGCCCTAAGGAACTTATCTAGATGCATAGTGAGAACTTTGAACCCCAGGTGCTTCACAGAAGTTTATAACGCAGAGCCGTGAAAATAAAAAATCATTTTTTTTCTCAAAAAATGATTTTTTAGCCCACTATTTTTTATTTTCACAATGGTTACAGGAGAAATTGGACCCCAAAAGTTGTTGTCCAGTTTGTCCTGAGTACGCTAGTACCCCATATGTGGGGGGGAACCACTGTTTGGGCACACGTCAGGGCTCGGAAGGGATGTGGTGACGCTTTGAAATGCCGACTTGATGGAATGGTCTGCGGGCATCTTGTTACGTTTGTAGAGCCCCTGATGTGCCTAAACAGTAGAAACTCCACACAAGTGACCCCATTTAGTAAACTAGACCCCGCAAAGAACTTATCTAGATGTGTGGTGAGCACTTTGAACCCCCAAGGGCTACACAGAAGTTTATAATGCCCGGGCATGAAAATAAAAAAATCATATTTTTTCCACAATCAGGATCTTTTAGTCCCCAATTTTTTTATTTTCCCAAGGGTAACATGAGAAATTAGACCCCAAAAGTTGTTGTCCAATTTGTCCTGAGTACGCTGATATCCCATATGTGGGAGAAAACTACTGTATGGGCACACGTCGGGGCTCGGATGGGAAGTAGTGACGTTTTGAAATGCCCACTTGATGGAATGGTCTTCGGGCGTCATGTTACGTTTGCAGAGTCCCTGATGTGCCTAAACAGTAGAAACTCCCCACAAGTGACCCCATTTTGGAAACTAGATCCCCCAAGGAACTCCTATAGATGTGTGATAAGCACTTTGAATCTCCAAGTCCTTCACAGAAGTTTATAACGCAGAGCCGTGAAAATATAAAATCATTTTTTTTCCACAAAAAAAATTTTTAGTCCCCAATTTTTTTTCCCAATGTTAACAGGAGAAATTAGAACCCCCAAAGTTGTTGTGCAATTTTTCCCGAGTACGCTGATACCTCATATGTGGGGATAAACCACTGTTTGGGCATACGTCGGGGCTTGGAATAAAGGGAGCACTGTTTGACTTTTTGAACGCAAAATTTGCAGGAATCAATGGTGGCGCCATGTCGCGTATGGAGACCCCCTGATGTGCCTAAATAGTGGAAACCCCTCAATTCTAACTCCAACACTAACCCCAACACACCCCTAACCCCAACCCTTACCCCTACACACACCTAACCCTAATACAAACCCTAATCATAACCCTAACCCCAACACACCCCTAACCCTAATCCCAATTCTAACCATAAACCTAACTACAAGCCTAACCCTAATTCCAACCCTAACCCTAATTCCAACCCTAACTCAAATTCCAACCCTAACCGTAATTCTAACCTTAACCCTAATGCTAACCCTAACCCTAGTTCTAACCCTAAGGCTGGGTTCATATTGCGTTTTACCAGCCCGTTCAACACGTAGCGTTGACCAGCTGGTAACGGTATAGCATAACGCGATCGCGTTATGCTATACCCGCTAGGCAGATGAATCAGCAGATAATCAGCCGCGGATCCGCAGCAAAATCAGTCGCGGATCAGCAACAAAATCCGCCGCGGATCAGCAGCAAAATCCGCCGCGGATCAGCAGCAAAATCCGCCGCGTCGCAAAAATCCGCCGGGGATCAACGAATCAGTCGTGGATCAGCGGCGAAATCCGCACAGCAGCGAATGCGGATCAGCAGCGAAATCCGCCGCGGATCAGCAGCGAAATCAGCCGCGGATCAGCAGCGAAATCAGCCGCGGATCAGCAGCGAAATCAGCAGCGAAATCCGCCGCGGATCAGCAGCGAAATCCGCCGAGGATCCGCCGCGAATCAGCAGCAAAATCAGTTGCGGATCAGCAGGGAAATCCGCCGCGGATCAGCAGCGAAATCAGCGCGGATCCGCAGCGAAATCAGCCGCGGATCCGCAGCCAAATCCGCCGCGGATCCGCAGCGGATCAGCAGCGAATCCGCCGCGGATCAGCAGCGAAATCCGCCGCGGATCAGCAGCGAAATCCGCCGCGGATCCGCCGCGAATCAGCAGCAAAATCAGTTGCGGATCAGCAGGGAAATCCGCCGCGGATCAGCAGCGAAATCAGCCGTGGATCCGCAGCGAAATCAGCCGCGGATCCGCAGCGAAATCCGCCGCGGATCAGCAGCGAAATCCGCCGCGAATCAGCAGCAAAATCAGTTGCGGATCAGCAGCGAAATCCGCCGCGGATCCGCCGCGAATCAGCAGCAAAATCAGTTGCGGATCAGCAGGGAAATCCGCCGCGGATCAGCAGCGAAATCAGCCGTGGATCCGCAGCGAAATCCGCCGCGGATCAGCAGCGAAATCCGCCGGGATCAGCAGCGAAATCCGCCGCGGATCCGCCGCGAATCAGCAGCAAAATCAGTTGCGGATCAGCAGGGAAATCCGCCGCGGATCAGCAGCGAAATCAGCCGTGGATCCGCAGCGAAATCAGCCGCGGATCCGCAGCGAAATCCGTCGCGGATCCGCAGCGGATCAGCAGTGAAATCAGCCGCGGATCAGCAGCGATATCCGCCGCGGATCCTCAGCGAAATCCGCCGCGGATCCGCAGCGAAATCCGCCGCGGATCAGCAGCGAAATCGCCGCGGATCGCAGCGATATCGCCGCGGATCGCAGCGAAATCCGCCGGATCAGCAGAATCAGCCGCGATCAGCAGCGATATCCGCCGCGGATCCGCAGCAAAATCAGCTGCGGATCAGCAGCAAAATCTGCTAGGAAAAAAAAATATATATATTTTTTTTATTATTTGTCCCTACCTATGACGGGGGGGGGTTCATTTACTTTTTTTTTTATTTTGATCACTGTGACAGTTTATCACAGTGATCAAAATAAATTTTTTTACAATGGAGGGCGCACTGCGCATGCGCCCGCCATTTTCCAAGATGGCGGCGCCCATGAAGAATCCCGGGCAGCCGCCGGGACGGATCCAGGGACATCGGTGGACCGGGAGAGGTGAGTAGGGGACGTCGGAAGGTGAGGGTGGGGGATCAGAAGGTGAGGGGGGGTGATCGCAGGAGCAGGGGAGCAGACAGCGACGGCGGTGACCGATCGCTGCCATCTTTCGATGGCGGCGGCCGATCACCGCCGTGACTCGGTGTGGGGGGGACAGATCTTGGTGCCCAGCCATGGCAGATGCTATTGCAGCATCGGCCATGGCTGGATTGTAATATTTCACCAGTTTCATTGGTGAAATATTACAAATCGCTCTGATTGGCAGTTTCACTTTTAACAGCCAATCAGAGCGATCGTGGCCACGTGGGGGTTAAGCCAACCCCCCTGTGGTGATGCAGTAAGGTCCTGTTACTGCGGGTCGGGTGACCTTTCAGTGACCCCGGACCCCCGACCCGCAGTAACATGATTTATAGCATGACGCCTACGTCGGCGTCATGGGTCGGGATGGCACAGGTTTTCATGACGCCGACGTAGGCGTCATGGGTCGGGAAGGGGTTAAAGTGGGGGACTTGGTCTGGTTGTCCTCAAGAAATATCCCTATGAGAGTTGCATCTCCTAAGTTTAAGCCTAGGTTCATTGGACCTTATAAGATCATGGAGATTCTTAATCCTGTTTCCTTTCGTTTGCTTCTTCCAGGGACATTTAAGATCCATAACGTGTTCCACAAGTCCTTATTGAAGAGGTTTGTCAAGCCAGTGGCTCCTATGGCTGTGCCTCCTGACCCTGTTTTGGTTGAGGGCAATCTGGAGTATGTGGTTGAGAAAATATTGAATTCTCGTTTTTCTAGACGGAAACTCCAGTATTTGGTTAAGTGGAGAGGTTATGGTCAGGAGGACAATTCTTGGGTGTTTGCTTCAGACATCCATGCTAGGAGACTCATTCATGCGTATCACAGAGCTCATCCTGATCGACCTGGTTGCTCAAATGAGGGTTCGGTGACCCCTCTTCAAGGGGGGGTACTGTTGTGAATGTGCTAGAAATGAATTCTGAGCAGAAGCTCCCTCTGGTGGTTACAAACAGTACTGAACTATCCAATGAAGATTGTGAAGATTGGAGATCAGGTGTTACTGACTGGTCTTATATAAGGGAGGTTCCCTCCCATCAGGGTTGCCGGTGATCAATTGTTCTGGTCTCATCTTTGATTCCTGTTCACTTTGTAGTTTGCTGTTTCGTGCCTGCATCTTCTGCTAACAGATAAGACATTTTCTTCTTTTAGTTTTTTGTGCTTGCTTTTTGCATTTTGTCCTGCACTTCTGTGGGGGTCTGCCGGGTCCCCTTATGGGGCTTGTGCTCCTCTCAGTTTAGTTCAGCCACTGTTGTTTGTTCATTTGCCTTTTCCAGTTTTTACAGTGGTTGCTGTTTAGTTTTTGTTACACCAGAGAACTAATTTAGGTGGTAGAGGTCGTTTGATCTCAGGTGTTTTTGTAATTAGTAGAGTTGGTACTTTTCAGGGTTTTTTGGGATTGCAGTAAGTGCCCTTCCTATCCTTTTCTATTTAGGAAGTTTGGGCCCCAACGTTTGCTCATACTATTTTCTGTCTGTGTCAGTATTTCTTCTTGTCTTACCGCCATTACATGTTTGGGGGCTTTCTATGTTCTTTGGGGATCTGCTCCGGGGCAGATAGCTTTCCTCTTTCTATCTTTAGGTGTAGTTAGCTTCTCAGGCTGTGACGAGGCGTCTAGGACCAACGTAGGTACGCTCCACGGCTGCCTTTAGTTGTGGTGGTTAGTCAGGGTACTGCAATCCCATAGATTCCAACCTCTCTGGTGTATTGCCTTTTTTTGCCTGCTCTCCTCAGCTACCAAATCATAACACGGCAGGTACACTGGAAGACACAACTGATATACATGCAGACACAGCAAGTGCAGGTAGACAGGTCAGGTATACTGGGATACAAGCACTGTGGACCTGAGAACTAGCAAGCGTGCAGACAGGCTGATAGAACATGTTGCTCAAGCACCTCTCAACATGTGGGCGTGCCTTAAATAATAAGTGTCTCCCAGCTATTGGCTGGTTGCACTTTAGGAAAATATGCACTGTCTCTTAAAGAGACTGGAGGTGTGCAGACACACCCTAAGTGCATTGCTTGAGGATCTGCCAGATGTGTGCAGACTCTGGGATACCGCAGCAACAGGAGGAAATGTGGGCCGAGGGCCAGAGGGGTGAGTGAGTCGCCATCCCTACCGAGGGAGGGGAGGATGGGAATGCACAGGGACATCGGCACTACACATTGGCTTAGTCTCTGGGGAGTTTCAGATTGGCTGTTGACTAGGAGTCACAATGATGAGGTAGGTGGTTTGTCAGAGAGAGATGTTATAAATAGGTTTTCTGGCCATTTTATCTCATTACCCTGGTGAAGCCCATAAGGATGAAACATGTTAGTGAGGCTTTTCTCAAATTTAAATAGCGCTCTGCTCTTTTGAATCAGCTATTTTAAACCATTATATTGTAGGTGATCATCTAAATCCTGAGTAATAGAAGACAGACTGCAGCCATTTCTGTCTTGCGTTTGTTGTCTATTAGAGATATTCAGGATATTAGGATTGCCTAGAGAAATTAATGCAGCTATAAATAATTAAAATTATTTAGAGACACCCATTTCATTTGACTGATGGTCTGAATATAAGACAATGCGTAGCTAATCTATTCTCTGATCTATTTTCTGACAATGTTTGTCTACCTTTATTTAGAAATCAAATACACCAGACCTCTCCTTGAGCTCGTTGGTCAGATGTACAGGCCCTTGTAGTGTTTTAAATCCTATAAGGGCATAAGTGATGCCCCCTTTCCCCATTTTGTAGTAATGTCCCCATCCTGAACTAAGTGTCCCCTACCCAGGGCCCTCTCAGGTATGTATATCTTCCATCCTTGTATATATGTCTCTCATCCCGGTATATATGTCCCCCATTATAGCATATATGTACTCCATCCTGGTCTATATGCCCTCCATTCTGGTATATTTGTCCTCCATCCTGGGCCCATCCAGGCATGTATGCCCCGTATCCTGGTATATACATCTCTCATCTTGGTATACAGTATATGTCCCCCATCCTGGTATATAAGTCCTCCATAATGGGCTAGTCCTGGCATATATGTCCCCCATCCTGGTATATATGTCCGTCATCCTACATTCATCCTTGTATACAGTACAGACCAAAAGTTTGGACATACTTTCTCATTCAAAGATTTTTCTTTTTCTGTATTTTCATGACTATGAAAATTGTACATTCACGCTGAAGGCATCAAAACTATGAATTAACACATGTGGAATTATATACTTAACAAAAAAGTGTGAAACAACTGAAAATATGTGTTATATTCTAGGTTCTTCAAAGTAGCCACCTTTTGCTTTGATGACTGCTTTGCACACTCTTGGCATTCTCTTGATGAGCTTCAAGAGGTAGTCACCGGAAATGGTTTTCACTTCACAGGTGTGCCCTGTCAGGTTTAATAAGTGTGATTTCTTGCCTTATAAATGGGGTTGGGACCATCAGTTGTGTTGTGCAGAAGTCTGGTGGAAACACAGCTAATAGTCCTACTGAATAGACTGTTAGAATTTGTATTATGGCAAGAAAAAAGCAGCTAAGTAAAGAAAAACGAGTGGCCATCATTACTTTAAGAAATTAAGGTCAGTCTGTATGAAAAATTGGGAAAACTTTGAAAGTGTCCCCAAGTGCAGTTGCAAAAACCATCAAGCACTACAAAGAAACTGGCTCACATGAGGACCGCCCCAGGAAAGGAAGACCAAGAGTCACCTCTGCTTCTGAGGATAAGTTTATCCGAGTTACTAGCCTCAGAAATCGCAGGTTTACAGCAGCTCACATTAGAGACCAGGTCAATGCCACACAGAGTTCTAGCAGCAGACACATCTCTACAACAACTGTATAGAGGAGACTTTGTGTAGCAGGCCTTCATGGTAAAATAGCTGCTAGGAAACCACTGCTAAGGACAGGCAACAAGCAGAAGAGACTTGTTTGGGCTAAAGAACTCAAGGAATGTACATTAGACCAGTGGAAATCTGTGCTTTGGTCTGATGAGTCCAAATTTGAGATCTATGGTCCCAACCCCATTTATAAGGCAAGAAATCACACTTCTTAAACCTCACAGGGCACACCTGTGAAGTGAAAACCATTTCCGGTGACTACCTCTTGAAGCTCATCAAGAGAATGCCATGAGAGTGCAAAGCAATAATCAAAGCAAAAGGTGGCTACTTTGAAGAATCTAAAATATAAGACATATTTTCAGTTGTTTCACACTTTTTTGTTAAGTATATAATTCCACATGTGTTAATTAGTGTTGAGCGATAATGCAAATATCGGCTATCGGCCGATATTAGCTCTATCGGCCTTTCGATAATTCGTTTCGATATTTTCGTCTTATCGAATACCGGAATCGGATTTGTCACTGTCACTGTGAGTGTCCGTCGGTCGGGTCTGTCAGGAGTCAGCGGCACTTACCTGGCAGAAGATCTCCGGTGGTCACGTCCTGGACTGCTTGATGGCCGCCATTATCTTCTCCCTGGCGGTCACATGCAGTTTTTTCGCGATAACTGCAGTGACTGCAGGGTAATCCCGGCCATAAAGCAGTCAGTCCGATGACGTCACCGCCGGGGAAGCAGGTAATCAGCTGTGCTGCGCCGGGATGACAGGCTCTGCCTGTCATTCTGATGTAGCAGAGCTGGATCGTCGTGGGACACTCGTTACTATGGACTGCGTCGGTCAGGTGGTATACTTTTTTTTTTCATTTTTTTACAGGAGATCGATGGCGTCGCAGGATGAGACAGTAATAAAAGAAATGAAAACTGTGTTTTTTTTTTTTTTTTATTAAATTAAAAAACTTTTTTAGGAACATTCACCCGTCCGGGTACATAAACAATTTAACTATTTACATACAGGGACCCTGTCCGGGTTATTTAGACTTCTTTGGCTGGCCTCTTCCAGGTACCACCTGGTACTCTTCTTGAGATTGCCAAACATCCGAGGCACCAAGGACCACCAGGACCTGATGACGTCGTGTGGCCTGTACAGTGACGTCGTGACTCGCTATCTGGGTCTGTGTGGCCACCTCTTTCATCTCCCTCCGGGTCTGGAGCCCTATGTCACGGACTGAACGAACCCCAGGGGGCCTAACAGGCGCCGGGTACGGGCCAACTATACTTATCATGTCCATAGCTGGGGCTGCTGAGGAGACCACTGAGGGAGGCTGGGGAGATTTACGGCGTGGGGTGGGCACTTTTGCAGAGGCCTGGATGTGGGAGGCTGAAGGCTTCGAGGGTCTCACAGGTTCCTCACACACTGGGGAGTAGGGGTCGCACCTGGTAACATTTAGGGCGTACCACCCATTGTAACCCCAGTGTCGGGTGTAAGTCACCAAGTCTCCTGGCAACAGGTCCCTCCCCGGGTGTCCTTCTGGGAGGTGAGCCTCCACGTCCCGCCGGGTCACAAAGACTTCTAAATAAAGTCCAGGCTCCTTGATGAAGCCCCAACCACCTTTCAATTTAAAGTTCCGTACTGCACCCTTACGCTGCGGCTCACTCAGGGTTCCTTTATCCTTTCTCATCCGGTCCTTATCTGCCCGGACCTTCTTCAGGTGACATTGGCGAAGTTTTAGGGTTTCTCGCTGCTCCCTTTGTCGCTCTGCTTCCCGCTCCAACGTCTCCACTCTTCCTCCTGACGCCG
This sequence comes from Oophaga sylvatica, assembly GCA_033576555.1. NCBI lineage: Eukaryota > Metazoa > Chordata > Amphibia > Anura > Dendrobatidae > Oophaga > Oophaga sylvatica. Next base: position 53,446,214 of record JARQOD010000006.1, read on the forward strand.
GTTGAAATTCTCCTCCACCAGCTGCTCCATGTCTCCACCACTCCACTGCAGCTTACAGTGTCGGTTTGCGGCAGCTCTCCTGTCGCCCCCCAGTCCTGGCGGCGCTCCCCTGCGGAGGAAGCAGACGGCTCTAAATCAGATGACAGTCGGGGCTCCGGTACAGGCAGGTAGTGCTCTGGTGCCTGCGCGGCCTCCTCCATGAGGACGGGTGTCGCTTCTTCTGTCTCAGCGACGGGGGCAGACAGCGGGATCTGGGGTGCTGCTGACGGTGCTGCGGTTTTTGCAGGAACGGGTGCCTCCACTGCGACAACGTCAACCGGATCACATTGCAAGGACTCCTCTACTAGAACGGGTGCCTCACCTTCCGGTACAGACACTTCAGGTAAGAGGGATTGGCGCCGCTCCAAGTTTATTTTTAGGGCACGCCAGCTGGCTTCCATCCTGGCGACCTCCTCCCGGTGCCGGGCCAGGCCTCTTAGGGTATCCTCCGCTTCTTGCAGCGTAGGAGGGTTTACAGGCCGGGTGCCCAACGGTGATTCTGTGGCGATCGGGTCGCTTCCGTGGGGGGAGAGCTCTGACTGCTCCATCCCTTCCCACTTCTGCTCGTCGTGTCCATTAGCCATCTCTGCCAAGTCACATGTGTCATTAGCATCTGGAGAGGGCCCCTCTTTTGTAGTGAGGCGGGACCTTCGTGTTAGTTTCCGCACACTGAGGAGGATGAGGAGGCGGAACTGAAGAGCTGTGGGGCACGATCTTACATTGCAGTACCATTTAGAGTGGTCGGCCATCGTTTTCATGCCACTGAGTGAGTGACACCCACGAAGAGCACGCCCTTCTTCTTCACCAGTGCCTCGTCGTGACGCAGATATGGCGGAAAAATGGCAAATACATTTTCTGATGATTTTAGCAATTCTCAAGCACAAAACCAGTGCAATTCAGGCACACAGGACTCGCTTATAGCGAGCTACAGAATCCTGTTCGTGACGCCCAAGTTGAGTCGCACAGAGCCAGAGGTTTTCGGGGTACTCGGCACCGAGCCCGTCGACTTCTATGGGGTATGTCACGTCTTTACCCGGCAATTGAATTAGAGTCGATTTTACTATGTAGAAGTGTATAAACTATAAATATATGTATATATATATGTCACAATGACATGTATATATATATATATGTATTCTATGTGTGTATATTTAGTGTTTACAAGGAAATAAAGGTTTTTTTTAATTTCGATATTTTGTTCCCATAGACTTACATGGGACTTCCGCTATCAAATCGGATATCGACGATATTTAGTGCTATCGGCGATACAATTTCGATACGATATTTTTAGATATCGAGCAATATCGCTCAACACTAGTGTTAATTCATAGTTTTGATGCCTTCAGCGTGAATGTACAATTTTCATAGTTATGAAAATACAGAAAAATCTTTGAATGAGAAGGTGTGTCCAAACTTTTGGTCTGTACTATATGTGTCCCCCATTCTCGGTCCATCCTGGTATATTTCCCCCCATTCTGCCTCTATTCTTTATTGCATAAAAAATAAACAATTTTACTCACCTTCATCTGCTCCAACGACATGCCGTGTCTGACAACTGACTTCAGTGTAGAAGCGACAGGCAGCGCAAGATGTCTCTATCATGAGCCACCAGTGACTTGCACATTGACATTAGCTGCTGGCTTCTGACTGGCCTGCAGCATGCATTGCAGTTCAGGGACCCAGCAGGTCTCTACGCTGCAATGCATTTCAGGTGATTGTGCTTCCTTGGACTAACATCCAGGTGAAATAGCTGTTAACTTTGGTGTGTCCCCGCTCCCACATGGGGATGGTTGTGGTCACACCGTCTGCGACCTCGATCGTTATGCCCCTGCCTACAAATACCATTGGGCACCTTTTTGTATGATGGGATTCGACTTGTGCACCACATTCATAGGAGTGCCTTGTTCTATTAAATATTCTATATATGTGGCCACCTTGTAGTTGTGATGGGGTGGTTGTAGACAAATCTGTGCTTTTATACATAAGATGGTGTACTTTATTACATGAAATAAATTAAGATTTAAATATTTCTTACCCAGATAGTAAATCCTGCAAAATAAATTAATCCCAAGATTATAAAAATTATTGATAAGACAATAGCCTCCTGCATATGTTTAGAGGCATCTTCTTCCTTAAAAGCCTGAAAATTAGAATCAAGAAAAAAGTTGTTAAATTATAATTATAAGATGATTATATTATGAGTTATTTTCACGATGAGCCTTATTAGTAGACTAAATATTAAAGTTTTACATCTACAAATATGAACCACAACTTGACAAATTATATTAGGTAGCTAGTGATGTCAAAACATTGCAGCCAGACAATCTTCCTTCCAACAGTTTAATGCTGATGGTGCATTTGTTTATAGGGAATTTGTATATTATTTAAAAACTCTACATTGCCCACACAAGTTGCCAGATACCCAACCCCCACCCTTGCAATTCCTTTGCTGTAGTCTTCTGTATAGCCATCGGATATTTATGCCTATTTACATATTGACAGTGATTTAGGTTTCTGATGCTATTACGCTCCCAAATTTTCACTGATGGGCAGGGGTGGGTCAAGTATGTGGGATCCCTTGATATTTTTGGAAGAAAGTGAGACAAGCTACATGGGCTAAGAGGAAGATTATTATACATGTACAATGTAAGAAAACATTACATAACAGCAGTCCAATCACAACAAAACACAACACTTGAAAAAAGTCCCAATTTTTTCAAGAATGTCCCATCAACCAAAATGCAGCAGAGGCAAACTTGGTTCATGTAGGTGTTTTGGGGCATTTAGGAAAGGGCGTAAGAGGGAGGGTGGGACCACATCTGGGTCCAGAGCACAGGGGGCCCACAGATAGCTAGTGCTGTTGTTAGCTCAATGTGCATCCTTAGTTGCATATCTAATTGAAAACGATTGGGTCCAGAATAGGCAACATTTTGCAGACTTTATTAGTGTATGGGTTCAAGGGGTACTTTACTTTATGAGGCCATAATGGGAGACATTATTTATGTATGGGGTTACAATGTGGAACATTATTAGAGAATGGGGCCAAAATGGAGAATATTATTAATAATGGGGCTACAAAGTTGGTTATTAATAATGTCTTCCGGTGTGATCCCATACTTTAATAATGTATGAGGAAACAATGGGGTACATTACAAGTATAACGAAACATAAAACATTTCTATTACTGCGTTTGCCAGAAAATATATATATATGTCCCCATTCCTAGCATATATGTACCCCATCATGGCATACATGCCCCCAATGTTGATGTATTTGTCCCCCATCCTAGGCCCATCCTGGCATGTATGTCCCTATCCAGGTATATAGGTCTCCCATCTTGGTATATGTTCCCCATCCTGGTATATAAGTCCTCCATCTTGGGTTAGTCCTGGCATACATGTCCCCCATCCTGGTATGTATGTCCCTCATCCTAGATCCATCCTGGTATATATGTCCCCCATTCTGGGCCCATCTTGCATGAGCGCTATTGAGAAAAGTGGCATTATTGCTGTATTTGGGCACAAAGGTGGTCATTACTACTGTATGTAGGACAAAAAGGAAATTTACTATTGTATGGGGGCAGAGGACAGATGATCTTGAGACATCCCATTAAGGAGACATAAGCATCCCGAGACAAGTCCAGAGGAGCAAAATTAAGCATCTTGGAGAACTAAATGATGCTCTGAGGCTCTTCCTCCTGGTCAGAAGAAAGAAAGGACCTGGAAAGCGCATCCGCCTCAATGTTCTTGTCCCCTGGCTGGAAATGGAGATCAAACTCAAAGCGAGCGAAGAACAAAGACCACCTGGCTTGATGCGGATTTAGGCACTGTGCGGACTGCAGATAGTTTAAGTTCTTGTGATCCTTATAGATAATTAAAGGATGAATCGCTCCTTCAAGTAGAAAGTATCACTACTCCAAAGGCACTGTAGTGTAGTTGTAGAACTGCAGCGTAAGACAAGGCCTGTTTTAAGTAAAAAAAAAAAGCCCTTTCAGCCATACCGTAGGGTTATCAACCTTACAGGTCAGTGTAGAAATTGGAGAAGTCTGAGAGAAAAAATGTGGAATGAACTGGCGGTAGTATTTTGCGAATCCCAGAAACCGCTGGATAGCTTTCCGTCCATCAGGACTAGGCCACTTCAGGATGGCAGATACTTTCTTGGGATCAATTCTCAGTTCGGTCTCAGAGCTGATGCATCCCAGCAAAGGAAGAGAGGTTTACTCAAAGAAGGACTTCCCAAACTTGGTGTACAAACGGTTCTTCCTCATCCTCAGCAAGACCAGGCAGACATCCCTGCTGTGTGTAGGCAGATCAGGGGAGAACACCAGTATTTCATCCAAGTAAACCACAACGCAAGAGTAGAGAAGATCCTGGAAGATATTGTTTACCAGTTCTTAGAAGACTGCTGGGGCATTGCAGAGCCAAAATATCATTACGCAAAATATTCATAATAGCCATCCTAGGTGTTGAAGGCAGTCTTCCATTCATCTTCTTGGTGTATTTGGATTACGATATATGCTCCGAGCAGATCAAGTTTAGTAAACACTTTGGAACCACTGAGACCATCAAACAACTCTGAGACAAGGGGCAGAGGATACTTGTTCTTGATCCTTATCTAGTTGAGACCACTATAATCAATACAGGGACAGAGTGAGCAGTCCCTGTTAACAAAAAGAATCCTGCTCCAACAGGGTAGGAGGACTTCCTGATAAATTTCCTGGCAAGGTTCTCTTCTATATATTCAGACATGGCTCGTGTCTCTGCCTGAGACAGAGGATAGATACAGCCTTGAGGAAAAGAACCTCAGCGAAACGTATCTCTACTCCAGCACCTTGCCAGTGACTTTGTCACAATATGTATTATGCATACATACCCCCTGGCCCTGGCTCAGAAACCAGCGAATCCCTGCAGTGCACAGTACGTGCAGTAGGGAGATTCATAAGTCTGCAGTAACACAAATTGATTGCAGACTTATAGATTTGGACCGGACAACCCCTCTAAGCAGGTGAAATTTAATGGAGAATTTCTAGTATCCTTAATCATGTCACCTGTCATGAGTATTTCCTTGTGTAAATATTGTAGTGACTAAGGTGTTTAGCAAATTGACCTTTCCCTCGTTCCACCATTTCTCCCAGATTATTTTTCAGGGGGCCAACTGTTGGAATATGTTTGTTATAACAACTCCATTTCTGTCTATGAGTGTTTAGTTGCTAGACTTGAATGCTGTTCATAAAGTTAGAACAAAAAAAAACTCCTATAGGCTCACATAGGGAGAGCATGCAACTGTGTTTCCTGTTTTTTCCTGTGTCTGTGTATGAGAGAAGCAGCCTGCTGAGGATGCTGCACAGATAGAGATGCACAGATGGTTTGCTCCTGATTAGTAGAGTTGAGTGAAACAGGTCGGTCAGATTCAAACATCACCGACTTTCACCAAAGTCGGGTTTCGCCGAGTGAAACCCGACCATAGCGTGAGGTCGGCCATGCGGTCGTCGACCCGAGCGCCAAAGTCGGTTTTCCCATAATGCTTGCAGGCGCCTTTTCTCAGCCAATGAGCAAGGACGCACACTGTGGGCAACGAGATGACATGGGCAGCGGCCACCACCATCTTAGAAAAGGGCATTTCAGTGATTGGCTTGCTTTGTGTGGGTCACAGTGGCTATAAAAGTCCTGACCGCCGACCGCCATTTTACTTCTGCCGATCTTAGCGTAGGGAGAGGTTGCTGCGCTGTTTCTCAGTAGGGAGAGAGTTAGGCAGGAAAGAAAAGTGATTCTGTGCTTGTGCTGATAGCGATTGTGCTGTACAGTTAGTGTGCAGTGACAGGGGAGGATTTTCTTGTGTGCAGCAGCGCTCGATATTAGGCTGCCTGCCAGTGACGGGGAGGATTTTCTTGTGTGCAGCAGCGCTGGATATTAGGCTGCCTGCCAGTGACAGGGGAGGATTTTCTTCTGTGCAGCAGCAGAGCTGATTATTAGCCTGCCTGCTAGCTGTATTGCTGTGTGTACACTGCTGTTCAGAGTACTTTTTACACAGCACCTACACGGCACTAATACTTTTATTCTTTTTTTCTGCACAGTTACCGAGCGTTATTTTTTTCCCACACCGTATAGAGCTCTACGCTCCTCACACACTACCGTGTACCGGCTGGTATCACGGACAAATACATGCTGTGTGTGACTCCGGAAATATATAGGGAGATTTCAATTTTCCCCAAAACCGTATACAGCTGGTATCTTCTGACACAGTACCGTTTTTTTGCCTTCTGTATTTTCAGTCAAATCCATACTGGAAAGCGCTGTGTGTGACTTCGGAAAAATATTCGGGGGTTTCAATTTTTTCCCCCAAAAACCCTATAAAAGCTGTTTTTTTCTGAACCGTTCCGTTTTTTGCCTTTGTATTACGGTTTAAATTTCCCTATGAGAGAGTGTCTGTGTGTTAAATCCGGAAATATTTTACGGAGATTTACAATTACCCCCACCCCGTATAGCTAGGTTTTTTCGGATACACTAGCCCTTTTTGCTTTTTATATTCTGGCTATCCATACTGGCCTGTGACCGTCTGTGGGGTTACTCCCCGGAAAAATTTTCAAGGAGATTTACAATTACCCCCCACCCGTATACGCCCGGTATTTTCCCGGGTACAAATTTCCCCTTTTTTTCTTTTTTTATTCTTGTCTTTTTCCATACTGGCCTAAGAGCCGTTGTGTGGGACTCCGGGAAAAATACACGGAGATTTACAAAAATTTTTTATATTTCTTATATACCCGGTATTGGGGATACCCGTACCCTTTTTTAGCTTTTTATATTCCCTTTTCTAATCCATACAGAAACCTAAAAAGCGTTTTGTGTGTGATCCTGAAAAATATACGGAGATTTTTCAGTTACCCCTTTGATGTATACAGCGGGACGCTTGTGAACGTATGCTTTTTAGTTTTTATATTCTTGTTAATCCTACTGGCCTGCCCGCGTCTGTGTCCCGATCCTGA
>JARQOD010000006.1:53453334-53494288 GCA_033576555.1 Oophaga sylvatica
CCAGTTGCCTATAAATTGAAACTTCCGGCCAACTTGCGGATCCCTAACTCCTTCCATGTATCTCTCCTCAAACCGGTGGTACTTAACTCTTTTTCCAAGTCTACAGGTACGCCTCCTGCTCCGGTTTCAGCTGAAAACGAATTTGAGGTAGAGAACATTTTGGCCACCAAAAAGGTAAGAAGGAAGACCTATTTTTTGGTGGATTGGAAGGGGTTTGGTCCTGAGGAGAGAACGTGGGAGCCTCGGGAGAACATCCATGCCCCTCTCATCCTAGCTAAATTTCTTTCTGGCCTAAAAAAGGGGGGCCTAAAAGGGGGGGTACTATAGCGCCGGCGTCCCTGCCCTCTGCCAGGCAGGGACGCTGTTCCCCTCACCCCTCTGCTCCAGGTCCGGCGTCCTCCTGCCGCTCTGCTGGCGGCGCACGCTCCTTTCCTGCCACTGTGCTTAGGGCGCGCGCGCGGGCGCTGCCCGCCCTCTTAAAGGGGCCGCGCGCATCGTCCTAAGGAGTCCCCGGCCAATGGCCGGAGGACTTCACCTTATATAAGGCCCCTCCTCCAAAATGGAGGTGCCCGGCAATGTTGTTGCACTGTTCACTACTCTGCTTCAGTCCTCAGGGTCCTTGCCAGATACCTGTCTGATTCCTGCCAGGTTGCTGTCTGTTACCTGCCTGCTAGCTCACCTGGGAGCGCTCATCTGTTACCTGCCTGCTGGCCTACCTGGAGGCTCTGCCGTCACGTACCGTGATCTTCTGCTATTCCAGTGACTCTCGCCCGCTCACCTGGGAGCGCTCATCTGTTACCTGCTTGCTAGCACACCTGGGAGCGCTCATCTGTTACCTGCCTGCTGGCCTACCTGGAGGCTCTGCCGTCACGTACCGTGATCTTCTGCTATTCCAGTGACTCTCGCCCGCTCACCTGGGAGCGCTCATCTGTTACCTGCTTGCTAGCACACCTGGGAGCGCTCATCTGTTACCTGCCTGCTAGCCTACCTGGAGGCTCTGCCGTCACGTACCGTGATCTTCTGCTATTCCAGTGACTCCGCCCGCTCACCTGGGAGCGCTCATCTGTCAACTGCCTGCTAGCCTACCTGGAGGCTCAGCCATCACAGGTCGTATCTACTCGTCCAGAGACTGCCCCGGTCACTTGCCATGACCTCCTGCCTACTCATCCAGAGACTGCCCCGGTCACTTGCCGTGACCTCTTGCCCACTCGTCCAGAGACTGCCCCGGTCACTTGCCGTGACCTCCTGCCCACTCGTCCAGAGACTGCCCCGGTCACTTGCCGTGACCTCCTGCCTACTCATCCAGAGACTGCCCCGGTCACTTGCCGTGACCTCCTGCCCACTCGTCCAGAGACTGCCCGGTCACTTGCCGTGACCTCCTGCCCACTCATCCAGAGACTGCCTCGGTCACTTGCCGCGACTTCCTGCCCGTCCACCCTGGTCGCCACCCGCTCTCTTACAAGGTCCGCCCCTTTGTATAGTAGCTCAGAGGTTCCGCCTCCCAGACCCGTTACATCCGCCCACACCACTGATTGACAGCTTTCTGTGTATACTGTGTATAGGCAGAAACCTTCCTATCAGAGGTGGTGGCAATGAATATACTGAGTGTAACATCTACCTGAGGGAAAAGGCTCAAAAGGCTGCCTCAGACAGACTTGACACAAGCCACTCCGTCTGGCAGACTCCATAGAAATCCCGATACCCTTTAACCCCTGTATAGGGATCTGGTTTTACAATAGGACCCAGTGGAATGCTAACATGGAAGGGCTTCTGTCCACAGGTAGGAATGTTTACTAGCCCTCTATTGATAATCTCCTGCTGCCCAGTGATTTTATCTAAACTACAGAAAGAAGCCCAATAGGTGACACATAATTGGTATCAGGGTCTCTGCCCATACACTATGCTACTATCAGAGTGTCAAAAACCTGATGACTGATTCCACGTAAAGCAAATGTGCAAAATTTTAACCATTGAACCAGTACTGGTTAGATATACACCTAAAAATGTAGTCTGAGTTTTGTGTACTCAGGATTCATAAGCAACCCCGATACACCTATATCTAAAGGCGACTATTTGATAAAGGCCACTGCGTTGGCCGAAACGTCAGTCAGTCGTCCCATAGCTATTTTCTTTTTTTCACATCAAGTGTGCAATAAAAATTTCAATTTAAGCATGACATATGCAGTTTAACGTGTGCAGTGATTTTCCATAGACCTTAGGCTGCTAGCATGATGCTCCTCAGTCAGGTTTTCTATGTATATCGGCATTGAGCCAGTACTCACACCAAGAACTTTGTCAGACAGTGTCAACTCAACTGCAGAAGCATTATGAAGATTCCAGAAGAGGCTTACTCTCAGGATGAATTCTTGTGATATGCAAAACAAGCAGCAGCAGGTGAAAAGATGATCCCAAACCAGGGATGTCCAGAGGGTGAACATCAGACAATCATGGCTGACTCAATACTGAGGAAGAAGAAAGGGGTTACATGCTTCAGAGCTAGACTATAGGGAGACAGGAAAATCACAAGTCATGAGACATGACAATATACTCTTGAATATTGATTCTTGTACTCCTGTATGAGCCACGTCCTTTACAGAGTGACCGGCTCAGTCACTAATATTTACCTTACACAGTTTTTCCTGAATATTTTTGATACATTTTATTGCGTTTTTTAAATAAAATTTTTCAGTGTTCAGTTGACTGCCTATTTGTACATGCCTTCAATATTTGGAAAATGGAATTAAATGAAATGTGGCAATTTCTAGTGATCCAGTAGGCAATCCTCCAATATCTGTTGGTTGACCCAATTGTTAAAGGGGTTGTCCACTACCTGGACAACTCGATTTAAACAAAGTACTCCCTCTTGTAAAATAAAAATGATGTATACTAACCTCCTGCATTTTTATGTCACGTGAGCTCTGTAGCCAATCCTAGGCCACTATTGGGCTGCTACGCACTTTATTTTTTTAGACATACCTAGGACAGGTGGAAAAAGTGCATGCAGAGCAGCCTGATAATGACAGCTGATTGGCTTCAGGGATCACGTGACATAACAATGTAATGCGAGCCCCGATACTGACATCGCTGGAACGGCACCGAAGCTGAGTATATGTTTTTTATTTTACAAAGAGGCTATTTTACTTCAAAATGGGTTGTCCACGTAGCGGACAACCTCTTTAACCTAATGAATTATGCCTAAACAGACTATAGTTATAGTGAATACCTGAGCATAGCAGAACAGTCAGTTTTATGTATAACTAATTTAGTCAAATAATATACAACTGTTACACACCTTCCTGGGTCTGGATGCTCATCCCTTCACCGAGGTACGCTGCGCTCTGTTGTGCTCCACGTCGAGCTATGCAGGCTGTCCGGCGTGTGACATAATCTCTTTAAGCCTTTTAAGGCCCAGTAGGATACACACCTGTGTCACTTTAGTTTGCTACTCGCCTCCTGTACACACCATGCTATCTGTTTCGGTTCCTGATGACTTTGTTGATGTTCCCAAGATTCCTGAGGGTGTCTCATCCTCACTCTCCACGTCATCCTGTTAGCTGCATCGAAACTCAGAGACCATGAACCCAACTGGACCTGGGGCTTGGTGGGTCCACTTCACCAGGTGAACCATAATAACAATATTTTAACCCCTTCATGACCTTGCCATTTTTGAAATTCTGACCAGTGTCCCTTTATGAGGTAATACCTCAGGAACGCTTCAACGGATCCTAGCAATTCTGAGATTGTTTTTTCGTGACATATTGGGCTTCATGTTAGTGGTAAATTAAGGTCGATAATTTTTGCATTTATTTGTGAAAAAAATTGGAAATTTGGCGAAAATTTTGAAAATTTTGCAATTTTCAAATTTTGAATTTTTATTCTGTTGAACCAGAGAGTTATGTGACACAAAATAGTTAATAAATAACATTTCCCACTTGTCTTCTTTGCATCAACACAATTTTGGAAGCAAAAATTTTTTTTTTTAGGAAGTTATAAGGGTTAAAAGTTGACCAGCGATTTCTCATTTTTACAGCAAAATTTACAAAACCATTTTTTTAGGGACCACCTCACATTTGAGGGGTCTATATGGTAGAAAATACCCAAAAGTGACACCCTTATAAAAACTGCACCCCTCAAGCTACTCAAAACTACATTCAAGAAGATTATTAACCCTTCAGGTGCTTCACAGGAACTAAAGCAACGTGGAAGGAAAAAATGGACATTTTAATTTTTCCAGCAAAAATTTTATTTTAGCATCAATTTTTTCATTTTTGCCTGGGCAACAGGATAAAATGGATCCTAAAATTTGTTGGGCAATTTCTCCTGAGTACACAGATACCTCATATGTGGTCATAAACCACTGTTTGGGCGCACGGCAGGGCTCAGAAGGGAAGGAGCGCCATTTGACTTTTTGAATGGAAAATTAGCTCCAATCATTAGCGGACACCATGACGCGTTTGGAGAGCCCTGTGTGCCTAAACAATGAAAAAACCCCACATATGACACCATTTTGGAAACTAGACCTCTTATGGAACTTATCTAGATGTGTTGTGAGCACTCTGAACCCCCAAGTGCTTCACAGAAGTTTATAACGCAGAGCAGTGAAAATTAAAAAATAATTTTTTTCCTCAAAAATGATTTTTTAGCCGCTATTTTTTATTTTCACAAGGGTAACAGGAGAAATTGGATCACAAAAGTTGTTGTGCAATATGTCCTGAGTACACCAATACCCCATATGTGGGGGGGAACCACTGTTTTGGCGCATGGGAGAGCTCAGAAGGGAAGGAGTGCCATTTTGGAATGCAGACTTGATGGAATGTTCTGCGGGTGTCATGTTGCGTTTGCAGAGCCCCTGATGTGCCTAAACAGTAGAAACCCCCCACAAGTGACCCCATTTTGGAAACTAGACCCCCCAAGGAGCTTATCTAGATGTGTAGTGAGCACTTTGAACCCCAAGTGCTTCACAGAAGTTTATAAACGCAGAGCAGTGAAAATAAGTCATTTTTGTTTCTCAAAAATGATTTTTTAGCCTATTTTTTATTTTCCCAAGGGTAACAGGAAAAATTGGACACCAAAAGTTGTTGTCCAGTTTTTCCTGAGTACGCTGGTGTCCCATATGAGGGGGGAACCACTGTTTGGGTGCACAGCAGGGCTCAGAAGGGAAGGAGTGCCATTTGACTTTAATGGAAAATTAGCTCCAATCGTTAGCGGACACCATGTCGTGTTTGGAGAGCCCCTGTGTACCTAAACTTTGGAGCTCCCCCACAAATGACCCCATTTTGGAAACAAGACCCACTAAGGAACTTATTTAGATGCACAGTGAGCACTTTGAACCCCCAGGTGCTATACAGAAGTTTATAATGCACAGCCTTGAAAATAAAAAATAATTTTTTTTCTCAAAAAATGATTTTTTTAGCCCCTATTTTTTATTTTCACAATGGTTACAGGAGAAATTGGACCCCAAAAGTTGTTGTCCAGTTTGTTCTGAGTACGCTGGTACCCCATATGTGGGGGGTAACCACTGTTTGGGCACACGTCAGTGCTCGGAAGGGATGTAGTGACGCTTTGAAATGCAGACTTGATGGAATGGTCTGCGGGCATCTTGTTACATTTGCAGAGCCCCTGATGTGCCCAAACAGTAGAAATCAACCACAAGTGACCCCATTTTGTAAACTAGACCCCCAAGGAACTTATCCAGATGTGTGGTGAGCACCTTGAACCCCCACGTGCTTCACAGAAGTTTATAATGCAGAGCTGTAAAAACAAAAAAAATCATTTTTTTCCTCAAAAACTGATTTTTTTAACGCACAATTTTTTTATTTTCACAAGGGTAACAGGAGAAATTGGACCCCAAAAGTTGTTGTACAGTTTGTCCTGAGTACACTAGTACCCCATATGTGGGAGAAAACTACTGTATGGGCACACGTCGGGGCTCGGAAGGGAAGTAGTGATGTTTTGAAATGCCGACTTGATGGAATGGTCTGCAAGCGTCATGTTACGTTTGCAGAGCCCATGATGTGCCTAAACAGTAGAAACCCCCCAAGTGACCCCATTTTGGAAACTAGATCCCCCAAGGAACTCCTCTAGATGTGTGGTGAGCACTTTGAATCTCCAAGTTCTTCACAGAAGTTTATAACGCAGAGCTGTGAAAATAAAAAATCATTTTTTTCCACAAAAATAATTTTTTTAGTCCCAATTTTTTTTCCCAAGAGTAACAGGAGAAATTAGACCCCCAAAGTTGTTGTGCAATTTTTACTGAGTACGCTGATACCCCATATGTGGGGTAAACCACTGTTTGGGCACACGTTGGGGCTCGGAATAAAGGGAGCACTGTTACACTTTTAACAGCCAATCAGAGCGATCGTAGCCACGTAGGGGTTAAGCCAACCCCCCTGTGGTGAAGCACAAAGGGTCTTGTGCCTTCGTGTTGGGTGACCTTTCAGTGACCCCGGTCACCCGACCCGCAGGAACGCGATCCTTTCATGACACATACGCTGTGTCACAGGTCATGAAGGGGTTAAAGAGAACTTGTCACATGATTCATGAAGCCTGAATCTATAAGGGAGAGACTTGTCAGTATAGCTGAGTGGGCAGGGAGAATATACCATCGAACTAGTCACCTCGTATACTGGCCATGCTTTCAACTATTTCTCTCTGAAATACTAGGTGGTTACGACAACATTAATCATATGATTACGTTTAAGGGCTCAGTGTTGATGACTTTGCTCATTAATATGGTACAATTATCATTGTGAACACATTTTGCTTAGGATAAATGATCATAAAAGATTAGTTACATTAACATAAACAAGGATAAAGAGAAGACTAAAAATATAAAAAGAAGCAAATACAAATCTCATATTCAGCCCAGATAAAAAAATTGCTTCCATGGCAATACCCATACAGAAGACATTTGAAAGTACATGGGTAGACCATGCTTAATTTTGCTGTCGTTGAAATATTTCTTAAGGTTACAAAACTGGGGCCAAAAAACTGAGTAGTCTTCACCCAATAGTCTTTGGCAGTCACAAGTCTGAACCTGTACATACAATATATTTTAAATTTAAAAAGTGCTGAAGGAAAAATAGAAAATACAACATAAGTCTGATTACATCACTGTATAGATCATCATATTTACTGTATGGGCCATCATTTTTGCCACATTAGCTATTTTACTCATTGTACTCTTGTTATCCTTGTACAAATCATTAGAAACGCCATATACACACACAATGGTAGCGTAATGAGTCAGAAGTTACTGCCGCATCCTTAACCATGAATGGTACGTCTTCAATTTTCAGGTGAGTTCATCTTCTCAATGACTTAGTGTCTAATCAACAAGACTTTTATTAGTTTTGGTAGAACAGTCTAGTCTGAGTCACTGCTGTATTTGTTCTGTGATGCTTTTTATGTCCATCCATTTGGCTTTATAAGAAAACACACAGCTTTTATCTATTATGCAGACAAGTGGAAAGGAGAAGTCCAGCCAAAAAGCCACTCCATGGCAGTAAAACTTCACATTTATAATAAAGAATTAAAATAATCCATCCAGTATGGTCAGATCACTCAAAAAAGATCGATGACCCGCGCATTTCAACGTGTAGGCTTAGTCATCCCCTATAGTTTCGACTTATAGCCTCAGTCAGACAATGTATGACTTGGAGTATCAATATATGACAATGCACGACTAAGGCTATATGCCGAAACGCATTGGTTATGCATCCAGTATAATCACATCACAATAAAAACATATTCTACACATTTCGGATAATGACTAAAGCTATACGTCGAAACGTGTAGATCATTATCTTTTGTGTAATCTGTCCATACTAGATGGAGTATTTTGTTTAGAATAAATGTGAGATTTATTGCTGCTTTTCAGCTTCACGTCTCTGTTCTCTTTGTTCCCTGCATTTTCTGAAGCTACTGCCAGACCGTGCAAAGTCTCTTGCTATGGATAAGTGTGTAGACAGTGTAGCTGGGTGGTCTCCCCAGGATACAGCGGGCCATGGACAAAGAACATGACTAGATAACTTGTGAAGGAACTATTCTTTACTGCAAACAGAAGCGGAGTTCCTCAAACAACATAAAGGAAAACACAGTAAAGGTTCAGAGTCAGAGTCGGTCAGGACCCCTGTGCAGCACAACCTATAGGCCCAGAATGTTCTATAAAATACGCTATAATTTCCCTCACCTATGCTTCCGCCTAATGTAATAGCTGAGGGTTAACCACTGACAAAGGTGCAATTAGAGGGGTGCAAGGGGCCAACCCAACAGTGGTGCAGCACAGCAGTTAACAAATGTAGCAATTTTCTAAGCCACTCTTTCTTCCCATCCACAGGTGATTCTCTGAGGGGAGAGTTTTGATAAGAATACATGTACAGTACAGACCAAAAGTTCATAGAATCATAGAATGGTAGAGTTGGAAGGGACCTCCTGGGCCTTCTGGTCCAACCCCCTGCTCAAAGCAGGATTCTCTAAATCATCCCAGACAGATGTCTATCCAGCCTCTGTTTGAAGACTTCCATTGAAGGAGAACTCACCACCTCTTGTGGCAGCCTGTTCCACTCATTGATCACCCTAACTGTCAAAAAGTTTTTTCTAATATCTAATCTGTGTCTCCTCCCATTCAGTTTCATCCCATTGCTTCTAGTCTTTCCTTGTGCAAATGAGAATAAAGATGATCCTTCTACAATGTGACAGCCCTTGAGATATTTGTAGACAGCTATTAAGTCTCCTCTCAGTCTTCTTTTTTGCAAGCTAAACATTCCCAAATCCTGCAACCGTTCCTCATAGGACATGGTTTGCAGACCGGTCACCATTCTGGTGGCTCTTCTCTGAACTTGCTCCAGTTTGTTGATGTCTTTTTTAAAATGTGGTGCCCAAAACTGGACACAGTATTCCAGATGAGGTCTGACCAAAGAGGAATAGAGGGCAATAATGACCTCACGTGATCTAGACTGTATGCTTCTGTTGATACATCCTAGAATTGCATTTGCCTTTTTTGCTGCTGCATCACACTGTTGACTCATGTTAAGTCTGTGATCAATTAGTATACCCAAGTCTTTTTCACATGTGCTGTTACTTAGCCCTATTCCTCCCATTTTGTATATGCTTTTTTCATTTTTATTGCCCAGATGTAGTACTTTGCATTTTTCCCTGTTAAAATCCATTCTGTTAGTTGCTGCCCACTGCTCCAGTTTATGTATATCTTTTTGAATCCTCTCTCTCTATGCTAGTATTAGCTACCCCTCCTAGCTTTGTGTCATCAGCAAATTTGATCAGTTTACCCTCAATTCCTTCATCTAAATCATTGATAAAGATGTTGAACAATACAGGGCCCAAAACAGAGCCTTGTGGTACCCCACTTGAGACATTCTTCCAACTGGATGTGCAGCCATTTACAACCACTCTTTGGGTCCGATCACTAAGCCAGTTATGAATCCACCTAACAGTTGCCTTGTCCATTCCATACTTAGTCATTTTTTCAATAAGGATTGTGTGAGATACTTTGTCAAATGCTTTGCTGAAGTCAAGATGTACTATATCTACAGCATTTCCCTGATCCACCCAGTCAGTGATTCTGTCATAGAAGGAAATTAAGTTAGTCTGACATGACTTATTAGTTACAAACCCATGCTGACTCTGTTTAATCACTTCATTCTTATCCAGGTACTTGCATACATGTTCTTTAATAATTTGTTCAAAGATCTTTCCTGGTATAGAAGTCAGACTCACCGGCCTGTAGTTCCCTGGGTCCACCTTCTTCCCCTTTTTGAAGATAGGAACATTTGCTCTTCTCCAGTCTTCTGGGACTTCTCCTGTTCTCCAAGAATTTTCAAAGATTATGGACAGTGGTTCAAGAATTTCTTCTGCTATCTCCTTCAGTACCCTGGGGTGTAATTCATCTGGACCTGGAGACTTGAATTCATTTATGTTAGCTAAGTGTTTCCTCACTGTCTTTCTGTTTATAGATATCCTGGATTCTTCTATTCCTTTAATAGGACAGTGAAGATCAGCTGATGTTACATTTCCTTTCTGAGAGAAAACAGATGCAAAATAGGAATTTAAAAGTTCAGCCTTCTCAACATCCTGACTTACCATTTCATCATTTTCATCCTGTAAAAATCCTATAGCATCTTTGACTTTTCTTTTACTTTTGACGTATCCCCAAAATCCTTTTTTGTTGCTTTTGCCGTCACTTGCAAGCCTTAATTCATTGTCAGCTTTAGATAATCTGATTTGTGCCCTGCAGGTTCATTTGATAAACATTTCTTTCTTCCTTTTTAGCATGTGTTTAAGTTTTATGTTCATCCATCCTGGTTTCCTTAAATGCTTCCCATTCTTCCCTCTTTTCGGAATTGTTAACGATTGTGCTTTGAGAATCTCATTTTTCAAGATTTTCCATCCTTCCTGGACATTTTTGTCCTTAAGGATATCCAGCCATTGGATCCCTCCAATTCTCTTTCTGAGTTCCTTAAAATCTGCCTTTCTGAAATCTAGATTCAAAAAGAGGAAAAGGAAGCCTTTTTACATAATAAAATACAAAATTTTATTCATATAAAATACATATTATTGGGATAAAATTCCAGATGGGGGCAAAAAATGCAACAAAAAAACAGGCCAAATATCAACAGGTACAAACACCATATAATAAATATATCAAAAGTGCATATATATATTTTTTACATGTAAAGCCACATTGGCTAGTAATAGGCTAAGAATAGCTCTTATAAGATATATATCAATGCACAAAAAGACTAGTATGAAGAAACGTGCTCTCCCACCATGCTAGCTATATAAAGTATCGGCATGTGAATACAGAGCCCACAGCAAGTGCTAACGGTGAATGCAATCAAATGTAGTCTGCATGTTTAGGGCATAAGACAAATTAGACTGCCGAAAAAATCATAAGCTGCTAATGAGAGATCATACCTGATGCGGCCTGAGCAACCCTGACGCGCGTTTCGCGTTAGCTTGTTCACAAGGGAGCACATGCACGGCAGTCTAATTTGTCTTATGCCCTAAACATGCAGACTACATTTGATTGCATTCACCGTTAGCACTTGCTGTGGGCTCTGTATTCACATGCCGATACTTTATATAGCTAGCATGGTGGGAGAGCACGTTTCTTCATACTAGTCTTTTTGTGCATTGATATATATCTTATAAGAGCTATTCTTAGCCTATTACTAGCTAATGTGGCTTTACATGTAAAAAATATATATATGCACTTTTGATATATTTATTATATGGTGTTTGTACCTGTTGATATTTGGCCTGTTTTTTTGTTGCATTTTTTGCCCCCATCTGGAATTTTATCCCAATAATATGTATTTTATATGAATAAAATTTTGTATTTTATTATGTAAAAAGGCTTCCTTTTCCTCTTTTTGAATCTTTTGATATTTGGAAGTAGCTTGAATACTAGGCAATATTTCCCTGTGATTTACTTTCTGAAATCTAACCTTGACGTCTGAGTCTTCACAGGTCTTCCTCCTCTTGTTATCCAAAATTCTAAAATAGCATGGTCACTACCTCCTAGAGTCCCAGCCACTCTTACCTCCTCCACCATTTCCTCCCTGTTTATGAGGATTAGATCCAAGGTAGCAGATCCCCTTGTTTTCTCCATTACCTTTTGGAAGATAAAGTTGTCAGCAAGAGAGGATAAGAATTTCCTGGACCTGTTAGTTTTGCCTGAGAGATTCCCAACAAATGTCTGGATAGTTGAAATCTCCCATGACCACTATGTCATATTTTTTGGAGAACTTGGCCATTTGATGCATAAAGAGTTCATCCATATCTTCAGCTTGCACAGGCGGCCTGTAGTAAATGCCTACAATGGTGTCCTTTCCATTGTTCTGTCCTTGTATTCTTACCCAAACAGTTTCCACAGAACTCCCAGTCTCTGAAGCGTCAATCTCTGTGCAGATATACGCTTTTCTAACATACAATGCAACACCTCCTCCTCGTTTATCAAGTCTGTTTCTTGCAAATAAGTTGTATCCTTCTAGCCTTGTATTCCAATCATGTATCGTCCCACCAAGTCTGTGATTCCAATGACATCATATTTCTTCTCCTGCGTTAGTAGCTCCAGTTCTCCTTGTTTGTTGCCCATGCTTTGTGCATTCGTATAGAAACACTTTAGTTTGTGATTGGTTTCTCTTCCTTCATATTTTTTATGTAAATTTTTTGTCTTTGTTCTTCCCCTTCACTTCTAATAGCAGAAATCTCAATAGTATTTGTCAAGTGTATAGCTTTTGCTGGCGTTTTGCTTCCCTTCCCACATTGTTCTAGTTTAAAGCTCTCCTGATGAGTGT
This sequence comes from Oophaga sylvatica, assembly GCA_033576555.1. Lineage (NCBI taxonomy): Eukaryota > Metazoa > Chordata > Amphibia > Anura > Dendrobatidae > Oophaga > Oophaga sylvatica. The sequence continues at coordinate 53,465,652 of JARQOD010000006.1, forward strand.
AGCAAGGCGACTTCCAAATACATGTTTTCCAGTCTTCGTAAGGTGCACCCCCATCTCTAGCAAGTAGTCCATCGTATAGGTAATTCACTCCGTGATCCAGAAATCCAAATCCTTGCTGACGGCACCATGACGTAGCCAGTTGTTCACCTGCAGAATCTTATTCCACCTCCTTGTTCCATGGACACTGGGAGGATGGAAGAGAAGACCACCTGCGCTCCCAGTTCTTTCACTTTCTTACCTAAGTTTTCAAAGTCACTGCAGATGGACACACCTTCTCATTCAAAGATTTTTCTGTATTTTCATGGCTATGAAAATTGTAGAATCACACTGAAGGCATCAAAACTATGAATTAACACATGTGGAATTATACATTACACTTTACAAAAATGTGTGAAACAACTGAAAATATGTCTTATATTCTAGGTTCTTCAAAGTAGCCACCTTTTGCTTAGATTTCTGCTTTGCACGCAGAAAAGGTGAACGGATGGACTCTACTCTAGTTCCCACCGTGAAGCATGGAGGAGGTGGTGTGATGGTGTGGGGGTGCTTTGCTGGTGACACTGTTGGGGATTTATTCAAAATTGAAGGCATAGTGAGCCAGCATGGCTACCACAGCATATTGCAGCAGCATGCTATTCCATCCGGTTTGCGTTTAGTTGGACCATCATTTATTTTTCAACAGGACAATGACCCCAAACACACCTCCAGACTGTGTAAGGGCTATTTGACCAAGAAGGAGAGTGTTGGGGTGCAACGCTAGATGACCTGGCCTCCACAGTCACCAGACCTGAACCCAATCGAGATGGTTTGGGGTGAGCTGGACCGCTCACCGCTTCAATTTTGAATAAATCCCCAACAGTGTCACCAGCAAAGCACCCCCACACAATAACACCACCTCCTCCATGCTTCACGGTGGGAACTAGGCATGTAGAGTCCATCCGTTCACCTTTTCTGAGTGCAAAGCAGTAATCAAAGCAAAAGGTGGCTACTTTGAAGAACCTAGAATATAAGACATATTTTCAGTTGTTTCACACTTTTTTGTAAAGTGTAATGTATAATTCCACATGTGTTAATTCATAGTTTTGATGCTTTCAGTGTGATTCTACAATTTTCATAGTCATGAAAATACAGAAAAATTTTTGAATGAGAAGGTGTCCAAACTTTTGGTCTGTACTGTATATACAGTGGGGAAAATAAGTATTTGATACACTGCTGATTTTGCAAGTTTTCCCACACACAAAGAATGGAGAGGTTTTTAATTTTTATAGTAGGTACACTTCAACTGTGAGAGACAGAATATTAAAAAAAAATCCAGAAAATCACATTGTATGATTTTTACATAATTAATTTGCATTTTATTGCATGAAATAAGTATTGGATACAACTGGAAAACATAACTTAATATTTGGTACAGAAACCATTGTTTAGAATTACAGAGGTCAGACATTTCTTGAAGTTCTTCATCAAGTTTGCAAACACTGCAGCAGGGATTTTGGCCCACTCCTCCATACAGATCTTCTCCAGATCTTTCAAGTTTCGGTGGTGTCGCTGGGCAACATTGAGTTTCAGCTTCCTGAAAATATTTTCTATTGGGTTCTGGTCTGGAGATTGACTAGGCCACTCCAGGACCTTAGAATGCTTTTACGGAGCCAGTCTTTAGTTTCCCTGGCTGTATGCTTTGGGTCATTGTCATGCTGGAAGACCCAGCCATGACCCATTTTCAATGCTCTTACTAAGGGAAGGAGGTTGTTTTCCAAAATCTCACGATACATGATCCCATCCATCCTCCCTTCAATATGGAGCAGTCATCCTGTCCACTTTGCAGAAAAGCACCCCCAAAGTATAATGATTCCCCCACAATGCTTCCTGGATGGGATGGTGTTCTTGGGCCTGTACTCATCTGTCTTCTTCCTCCAAACACAGCGAGTGGAGTTGATACCAAAAAGTTCTATTTTGGTCTCATCTGACCACATGACTTTCTCCCATGCCTCCTCTGGATCATCCTGATGGTCATTGGCGAACTTCAAACAGGCCTGGACATGTACTGACGTGAGCAGGGGGACCAAGAGTGCCCTGCAGGATTTTAATCCTTGACGGTGTAGTGTGTTACTAACAGTAATGTTTGAGACTTTTGGTCTCAGCTCTCTTCAGATCGTCCCCCCAAAGTAATAATTTCCCTCTAATAGGCATCAAAGAAACAGGTAAATGTTTCTCCAGTACTCTGGACAGTTTATGGGACACAACGAGCTCCGGACTACCAGGATGGCAGTGGATCTTTTCTAAATTCGTCCTCCTGTCAGCTCTTTCCTTCAACTGAAAAACACCATGAGGTCAGTAAAAGAGTCTATCCAAGTCTATCCAGATACTGCAAGTCTATTTACAACCATCTCACAAGTGTTTATACAGAGTTTTGTGAGCCAACCATCTCCTTCAAGCAAATTCCCGTCAACAGCTATTTCAGGTACGACAGGTTCACCAGCATGTAATATGGCCATATAAACTGCTTTGTTTTTGTTACAGACCTAAACCTGATATCTCAAACACAGCACTCAGGTCATTATTATAATTATCCGATCTCATGAATTTAATGTAATCTTTAGTGCATTATTACACAAGAATGTCTAAATTTCTGAAATATTATAAAGACAGTAAAGCCTAATTATTTTTGTATAAAAATATATTCAATATATGTTGAACAATTATTACAAAGGAGGGGCTCAATTCAATTTGGTTTCAGCTTTGAAGGGGTTTTACAGGCCAAAAAATGCAGTTAAAAAAAAGAATACCATCAAATTCCTTATTTTATCATCTTAGCCACCTAACTTATAGAACGGCAAAACAAAACCAGCCTGGGTAGGCAACTTTGTCTTAAAGGGAAGTAAATTATTTGACGACACAAAATCAATAGATTATCTTCTTATGTCAGTTGAGCATTAATGTAGCCCGTTATGCCTCATTCAGGCGTCCATTTTTTTTGTGCACAAGAAAACACAGATTGGTTTTTGCAGTGTTCTGCAGCTAATCTTTAGCCATCTTTTGGTCCATGTCTCAGTTTTAATGATCGGCAACTAATCCATTTTCCTTTCTTCTACTCCAGTAAAAATCAGGCAGTACAAGGATGACAGATGGCATGCAAGTCCTAAATGTTTTTTTTCTATCAGACAACTGGCCTTCCATGTCAAGTCTTTGTGCTCCATTCACGTGGTACATTTCTGGTCACACCAATGCTGATGTATAGAACTACGGAGCCGATGACTTCCTATAAAACACGCGCTCATCTTTCCTGTAAAACCTGCACGTGGTCATAAAGCTTTGTTATTGTTGTGTTTCTTGTTCTTTAGCGAATTCTCTGGTCTGTGGGATGCGTACCAGTGAAACAAAGCCTCCGTTATAATGAGCTTGTGAGTCGCGCTCATTCATCAGGGCAGGTCAGCAATTATTGGACTTCTTAACTCCTTTCCATTCTGCACATTTCCTGGATTGGATTATGGGTTTACTTCCACATGAATTATCTCCTTTATTCCTCGAAAATTATGTTAGGGGAATTTCAACAAGTAGGCTTGTGTCATAATCCGCCATGTGAGCAGTTGGCAAATGTAAAATACAATTTTCATGGCCATTCAGTGCCAGACTCGATTATTGTTAGTTTGTACACTGTGATAGATTTACGAGTTAGGATAATGGTGTAAGCATAGGTAAAGCTCTATGTAAACTACAAAAATACACTCATCAAAAGGGGATGCCACATGGCAAACTCATCACTATTAAGGGGAATCTGTCAACAGGTTTTTGTTCTGTAATCTGGGAGCAGAATGAAGTAGAGGCTCAGGCCCTAATTCCAGCAATATATCACTTACTTGGTTCTTTGTTGTGGTTTCAACAAAATCAGTGTTTTATCAGCAGGAGATTATCACTAGAGGACTAGTAAACATGCTGCCATATAGTCCTCCAAATTCATGAGCTCTGTGTAACCCCAGGCACCGCCACTAATTTGCAACTTTCTGCCTATGCACAGTGTACACAGAAAGTTGTTAATCAGTGGTGCGGGCGGGGATATGCACAGCTCAACATTCAGGAAACTGGTAGATCTGTAGCAGATAAAACAGTGATTTTATCAAAATGACAGCAAGCAGCCTGTAATACATCGCTGGTATCAGGGACTCAGTCCTAAATCTTGCTGCTCTCAAATGTGATAACAAAAACCTAGTGACAAATTCCCTTTCTCTTTCACATCACTCATATTATGTATTTATACCATACCATATTTGTTTTTACATATATTACTTTCTCAGCCTACAAATGTGCCCATTTTTAAAATGAGTTTTTCCATCCTGTACATTTATAGCTTATCCAAAGGATATGTCATAAATGTATGATACATATGAATCCCACCAATAGAATCTGCATCTATCTCAAGAATGGAGTTCTGTCATACCCCGCTGTCAGAGGAGCAGTTATCAGAATTTCCATACAAATTAATGGAGAAAGTAGCTCTAGTAGAACCACCTCTACATTACCAGTGGAGGGTGATGAGGCCCCATTGCCAAGATTTATGGGTTCCATTAGTGGGACTCCTCTCCTTTATACACTTTTGGCATATCCTGTGCATAAGTAGAAAAAATGTACAAGATGAGAACACCCTTCTACAAATTTCATTAAGGATCCAATTTCATTTATCACAATACAAATTCAACATTTCATTGTGACAGCCTAGCTAAACCCTTGACAGGCTCCAATCCCCATCACAACCAATGGGTGACCACATATGGAAACATATAGTATAAGTAACCCTGGACAGAGTATCACAAAAAGATGTTGTTTTTCAAACTTGGTAATCCCAGGTCAGTCTTCTTGGGATATGCTGAGCCAAGTGGAAGAGTAAAGAAAAACATGTTTTCTTTTCGTGTTTGAGTCACCTCAAAAAATATACTGTCAATATCCTGTTGTACACTTATTTTTGCATTAAAGGGAACCTGTCAGCTGTTGTGGCTGCTATAAAATGCGGCCACTGCCTTTCGGGGCTTATCGACAGCATTCTATAATGCTGTCGATAAGCCCCTGATCCGACCTGCAAGATAAGAAAAATAGGTTTTATTATACTCACCTGGGGCGGTCTGGTACGGTCCTTTTTAATTCGCATTAAATAATGACCAATCCTGGCAAAGCTAAATATGTAAATATGAGCTTTTAAATTGGTATCTGTGATCAATCCTTTTAGTCAGAGCTAGCTGTAGGCAGTCTTTATGCCATCCTGTGATGCTTCAGCATAAGCAGTTATTATCCTATTCACATTACAAAATTCATGATATTTATGCCTTGGTCCAAAGAATGTTATAAAAACAACTCCCAAAGTACCAACTTTTGGCCATGGCTTGGTTAGACCCTTCACTTTTTGTAGTAAAGATCAGGGGAGTGTCCCAGAAATATGAGGACTGTTGGTAAGTATGTTATTACCTACTGTATACAGAATTTTCCATGAAAAAAAAAACTGATCCTGTATGAAAGCAATGGCAAAAAAGTACAATAGATTCCCATAAAAGTCTAAAGGTGCCGTGTTTCTGCTCAATATCACTTATAGTTTGTATGGATCATTACGGAGTCCAGGTAAAGGAGACTTTTATTAGAGTTCGCATAGAGAACAAGAGACAAAATACCTGAGCACAACACAACTTTGCAGCTAAAAGTGTTGAATTTTTAGTCCTCTGTGCCCTGAAATACGTGTTCAGTAGCAGAATTTATGGGAAATACCGGTTCTTCCTGTTTCTTATTAGTTGCAGTTAAGCAGACATTTTTTACATGTTTGGCAACATTTAGAAGTCTTATTATTGTAGCCTGCCAGCAATGCGGAGAAGCTGGAAATCCTCTTGTTTATAACACCACAAGGGTCAGTTTGCAAAATGAAAAAAAAATATGGTTTAGTTATAATTTATGATACCTCAAGAAAGAGGAATAAAACAAAAAAGCACAAAAAACAATTACACATGGGGCTGCTCAAGTATTTTTCCTTCCTTTGCCAGCTATTTGCACTCTACTTTTCATGCCTTGTTGCTACCTGCATCTCCAATCGAGACTGATGGAAGAAAGCATTGGTGCAAGACTGGGAAGTGGTGAGCCAGGCTAACATAAATGGAGTCTGTCAGCACAAAATTACTGTTTAAACCTGGCATGGGCGTTCAAGGCACCCTTTGCGAGGCCAAGCAGTTCAGTGCAGCTTACCACCTACTTGATTTCCATCTATTACAGCTCCACTCGGGCTCGTATAAAGCCAGAACTATCATTCAAGAAAAAGGGGTGCAGAGATAGATGCAAAACATGTACAGTAGATAGGAAGGTGCACTGAATTGCACGGCCTCACCTACAGTCATGGCCAAAAGTTTTGAGAATGACACAAATATTATATTTTACATGATCTGCTGCCCTCTGGTTTTTATGTGTGTTTGACAGATGTTTTTAACACAGACAGAAATATAATTGCAAACATATGAGTAACAAAAGCTTATATTGACAGTTAGAATGAGTTAATGCAGCAAGTCAATATTTGCAGTGTTGACCCTTCTTCTTCAGGACCTCTGCAATTCTCCCTGGCATGCTCTCAATCAACTTCTGGACCAAATCCTGACTGATAGCAGTCCATTCTTGCACAATCAATGCTTTCATTTTGTCAGAATTTTTAGGTTTTTGTTTGTCCACCCGTCTCTTGATGATTGACCACAAGTTATCAATGGGATTAAGATCTGGGGAGTTTCCAGGCCATGGACCCAAAATCTCTATGTTTTGTTCCCTGAGCCATTTAGTTATCACCTTTGCTTTATGGCAAGGTGCTCCATCATGCTGGAAAAGGCATTGTTGATCGCCAAACTGCTCTTGGAGGGTTGGGAGAAGTTGCTCTTGGAGGACATTCTGGTACCATTCTTTATTCATGGCTGTGTTTTTAGGCAAGACTGTGAGCCGATTCCCTTGGCTGAGAAGCAACCCCACACATGAATGGTTTCAGGATGCTTAACAGTTGGCATGAGACAAGACTGGTGGTAGCGCTCACCTTGTCTTCTCCGAATGAGGGTTTTCCTGATGTCCCAAACAATCGAAAAGGGGATTCATCAGAGAAAATAACTTTACACCAGTCCTCAGCAGTCCACTGCCTGTATCTTTTGCAGAATATCAGTCTGTCCATGATGTTTTTTCTGGAGAGAAGTGGCTTCTTTGCTGCCCTCCGTGAGACCAGGCCTTGCTCCAAGAGTCTCCGCCTCCAGTACATGCAGATGCACTCACACCTGCCTGCTGCCATTCCTGAGCAAGCTCTGCACTGCTGGTAGCCCGATCCCGCAGCTGAAACACTTTTAAGAGACGGTCCTGGCGCTTGCTGGTCTTTCTTGGGCGCCCTGGAGCCTTTTTGGCAACAATGGAACCTCTCTCCTTGAAGTTCTTGATGATACGATAGATTGTTGACTGAGGTGCAATCTTTCTAGCTGCGATACTCTTCCCTGTTAGGCCATTTTTGTGCATTGCAATGATAGACTGCACGTGTTTCTTTAGAGATAACCATGGTTAACAGAAGAGAAACAATGATGCCAAGCACCAGCCTCCTTTTAAAGTGTCCAGTGGTGTTATTCTTACTTCATCATGACAGATTGATCTCCAGCCATGTCCTCATCAACACCCACACCTGTGTTAATGGAGCAATCACTGAAAAGAGGTTAGCTGGTCCTTTTAAGGCAGGGCTGCAATTATGTTGAAATGTGTTTTGGGGGATAAAGTTCATTTTCTAGCCAAATATTTACTTTGCAAGTAATTGCTGTTAAGCTGATCACTCTTTATAACATTCTGGAGTATATGCAAATTGCCAATAGAAAAAGTGAAGCAGTAGACTTTGTAAAAATTAATATTTGTGTCATTCTCAAAACTTTTGTCCATGACTGTAGAGTGCACCGAGTGCCTTTCCTTGGTTTGAGCAGTCATTTTTTGTCAACAGAATAACCTTAAGTCACCGCTCTTTGCTCCTTGATCCTTTACTGCTATGGGACTCATCTAACTTATGCATTCGTGTTGCACTCACTGCATTATAGGTCCACAAACTTTCTTTGGGCTCGTTCAGACAAGCATAATTTCAGTCTGTATGTCCGTGTGTCAAACAGACCACACATTGATAGTGCATAGACCAATCAAGTCAATAGGATCAATCAGTGAATGTTTTCACTCAGTCTGTATGTATTGTGGTAGATCGGCTCACTCAGATGGAGATAGAGGTAGAAATAGGACACAGTCTCTTTAAGAACGTTATTAGTTTATTAAGTGCAGCATAAACCAAGCTGGGAAAAAATAACCAAAACTTTCTGAGCAAAACAAAACACAGCCCTTCTCCTAGCGGGGATCTACCTGTGGCAAAACATTTTTGTATCCTGATCACAGTATCACACACATGAAATTACTGGTATTGAAAATTAATTTCACATCTCAGAGAGACAGGAGAGTCTGGGAATATAAACTCATGATGACCTTTGACACTCTCAGTGCAGGAATGAATGTGTCGCATGGATTTATGTCTTTTTACATTAATTAAGGAATTTGCTCCTAAGACCTTGTGGGGGCATCACAAAACATTACCAGACCCCAATCAGAGGGCAATAAAACTTTCACACTCCTTATCTATGAACTGGTCCAATATTTATGTTCATCTCTATCTCCCATAATGACAGTTCTGCTTCATGTCACTTGTCTTACTTATTGCATTGTTTCTGTGCTGTGTTGTGTATAAATATGTGATTTTTCAGATTTTGTATTAGTCTAGCCTGATGAAGAGACCTGAGTAGTCTCGAAAGCTTGCAATTTGTTACCATCTTTTCAGTTAGCCATTAAAAGGTATCAACCACTGTGGACTCTCAATTCTAAATATTTTTTTACTCAGGTATAGGACTGCATGTTCATTCCCATCTATTTCCTGGAACTACACATATCCTAAACTAACATTGGAGGCATCTGTCTGGAGCACAAACTCCTGTTTGCATAGGACAAGCTTCAACTCCTTGGGAATGCCATCCCAGCTTCCGAGGACCGTTGGCCATCACGTCTTTGTGCCCTTGAGAAGATCAGTCAGGGGCAGTTATCATGGCGAAATTCGGGATAAATCGCCAATGGCATCCCACAATTCCCAGAAAGGCCCTAACCTGCCTTTTGGAGACAGTCTGCGGTCACTTTGGATGGCGTTCCCCTTGTCTATTTGTGGCTGTCTCGCCCCTTCCAATGATGTAGCCCAAGTATTTTGCCTTTTCTTTTCCGAGGGTGCACTTCTTTGGGTTTATGGTAAACCCTGCCTTCCCCAGTGCATCCAATACCGCCTGGACCTTCTGCAGGTGACTTCCTCAATCCGGACTGAAGACCACGATGTCGTCCAAATAAGCGGCAGCGTACAGTCATGGCCAAAAGTTTTGAGAATGACACAAATATTATATTTTCATATGATCTGCTGCCCTCTGGTTTTTATGTGTGTTTGACAGATGTTTTTATCACAGACAGAAATATAATTGCAAACATATGAGTAACAAAAGCTTATATTGACAGTTAGAATGAGTTAATGCAGCAAGTCAATATTTGCAGTGTTGACCCTTCTTCTTCAGGACCTCTGCAATTCTCCCTGGCATGCTCTCAATCAACTTCTGGACCAAATCCTGACTGATAGCAGTCCATTCTTGAACAATCAATGCTTTCATTTTGTCAGAATTTTTAGGTTTTTGTTTGTCCACCCGACTCTTGATGATTGACCACAAGTTCTCAATGGGATTAAGATCTGGGGAGTTTCCAGGCCATGGACCCAAAATCTCTATGTTTTGTTCCCTGAGCCATTTATTATCACCTTTGCTTTATGGCAAGGTGCTCCATCATGCTGGAAAAGGCATTGTTGATCGCCAAACTGCTCTTGGAGGGTTGGGAGAAGATTGCTCTTGGAGGACATTCTGGTACCATTCTTTATTCATGGCTGTGTTTTTAGGCAAGACTGTGAGAGAGCCGATTCCCTTGGCTGAGAAGCAACCCCACACATGAATGGTTTCAGGATGCTTAACAGTTGGCATGAGACAAGACTGGTGGTAGCGCTCACCTTGTCTTCTCCGAATGAGGCGTTTTCCTGATGTCCCAAACAATCGAAAAGGGGATTCATCAGAGAAAATAACTTTACCCCAGTCCTCAGCAGTCCACTGCCTGTACCTTTTGCAGAATATCAGTCTGTCCATGATGTTTTTTCTGGAGAGAAGTGGCTTCTTTGCTGCCCTCCTTGAGACCAGGCCTTGCTCCAAGAGTCTCCACCTCACAGTGCATGCAGATGCACTCACACCTGCCTGCTGCCATTCCTGAGCAAGCTCTTTCACTGCTGGTAGCCCGATCCCGCAGCTGAAACACTTTTAAGAGACGGTCCTGGCGCTTGCTGGTCCTTCTTGGGCGCCCTGGAGCCTTTTTGGCAACAATGGAACCTCTCTCCTTGAAGTTCTTGATGATGCGATAGATTGTTGACTGAGGTGCAATCTTTCTAGCTGCGATACTCTTCCCTGTTAGGCCATTTTTGTGCATTGCAATGATGACTGCACGTGTTTCTTTAGAGATAACCATGGTTAACAGAAGAGAAACAATGATGCCAAGCACCAGCCTCCTTTTAAAGTGTCCAGTGGTGTCATTCTTACTTAACCATGACAGATTGATCTCCAGCCATGTCCTCATCAACACCCACATCTGTGTTAATGGAGTAATCACTGAAAAGAGGTTAGCTGGTCCTTTTAAGGCAGGCCTGCAATGATGTTGAAATGTGTTTTGGGGGATAAAGTTCATTTTCTAGCCAAATATTGACTTTGCAAGTAATTACTGTTAAGCTGATCACTCTTTATAACATTCTGGAGTATATGCAAATTGCCATTAGAAAAAGTGAAGCAGTAGACTTTGTAAAAATTAATATTTGTGTCATTCTCAAAACTTTTGTCCATGACTGTACTTTTTGTGAGGGGCTAGGATCTGATTCATGGCCCTCTGGAAGGCTCCTTGTAATCCGAACGGCATCTTGGTATACTGAAAGAACACATCAGGTGTAGAGAAGGCCATCTTCTCCTTTGCACTTGTGAACAGGAGAATTTGTCAGTACTATTTCGGGTGGTGATGTATCAGGCTGACCCTAGCCTCTCAATGAGCTCACTGACCCAGGGCTTCAGATACGCGTTGAACTTGGAACCTCATTTAGCTTTCTGTAGTCATTACAGAAGCGCAACTCTCCATCTGGTTTCGGCACAAGGACAATAGGGCTGGAACAACTGCTCTTTTACTACTTGATGATGCCTAGGCTCAACATTCTCACCTCCTTGGAGATCACCTCTCGGTGGACTTCAGGATTCCGATATGGCTTTTGATTCACCCTCACATGCGGTTCAGTTAGGATTTCATGCTTCACAACATGCATACAACCTGGAAACTCATAAACAGGTCCCGGTTCTGATGTAGCAGCTGACAGCACTGTTGTTTCTGGACCGTTGACAGAGTCTCTGCTACAGTGAAATCCTCGACCCTGGCTTCAGGACTGGCTCCACAAGCTGGGTACAACCTGGTAACTCCATAAACAAGTCACCGTCCAGCTGAAGCAGCTCACTGCACTGCTGTTTCTGGGCCATTGACAGTGTATCTGCCACTGTGACATCCTCGACTCTGGCTTCAGGACTGGCTCCCACCGGTTCAATGTCTCGCCAACATTTGAGCAGGTTGATGTGGTACACTTGGTGCGGCTTCCTTTTCCCTGGTTGGTGAACCTTGTAGTTGACGTCACTCAACTTTTCGACCACCTTGTATGTGCCATGCCACTTGGCCAGGAACTTACTTTCCAGTGTGGGGATCAACACTAGCACAGTCTCCAGGGCTAAACTGTCATAGTCTTGCCGACCTTTTGTAGACACTTGCCTGGGCCTCTTGTGCTTGAAGGGGGCTCTCCCATACAATTAGCATAATCCTGTCCTGCATTTGGGCCACATGTTCGATGACGCTTTAGTGGGGCATAACCTCCGCTTCCCTGTCTCCTTTGTAATGTCCAGAAGTTCTCGAGGGTGCATCCATATAACAGCTCGGATGGTGAGAACCCTGGTGAGGCCTGTGGGACTTCTCTAATGGAGAACAGTAGGTACGGCAGCAAATCTTGGCCATTCTTCTCCACGACGTACTTCAGCATAGATTTCAAGGATTTGTTGAACCTCTCCACCAGGCCGTCCGCCTGCAGATGGTAAACCAACGTCCTGAGTTTGGTAATCTGGAGGGCCTTACAAAACTTCCTCATTACCATGGACATGAACGGCGTCCCTTGGTCTGTCAAGATCTCTTTTGGCAGGCCTGACCGGGAGAAAAAATCAACTAGCTCTCGTGTTATTCTTCTGGCAGAGGAGTTTCTCAGTAGTACCGCCTTTGGGTACCATGTAGCCTAGTCCATTACCGCCAGTATGTACTGATGACCCCTGGCGGTCTTAACTAAGGCACCGGTCAGGTACATGGCAATCCGGTCAAATGGGACTTCGATTATGGGCAACGGCACTAGGGGACTGTGAAAATGGGAAACGGGAGTAGTCAGCTGACAGGTAGGGCAAGATCGGCAGAAATTAACAATGTCTCGGTGTCACCCAGGCCAGTAGAACCTCTGGAGGACCCACTCTTGAGTCTTGTCTACTCCAAGATGCCTACCCAAGACAACAGAATGGGCCAGATCTAATACCCTACGCCCATAGGGACCCAACATCAACTGCTCTATGCCTTACCCTCGTAGGTTGGTGACCCGATAAAGCAGTTCTTCATTTAAAGTGAAATATGGAAACCTGGTGTCGGCCCCCGGCTCTTGAGCAACCCCATTTATCACAGGCACATTGTCAAACATATTTTTTAAAGTAAGATCCTGCATTTGGAAAGTCCCAAAATTCCCCACAGAAAACACCAACTCAGAAATCTCAGCCTCACTTGTCACTGTCTCATCCTTGTCACCAGCAAGGACACACAGGGGAACTCACCCGCCTTCGACTGCGGTGGGGAATCTTCATAGGTGGACCGGCTCCTGTCTGCATCAGTGATCACCCTCGCCTTTTTCCACATGTCCCAGAACAGGCTAAAGCCCCGCCCGATGATCACCGAGTGTAACAAGTCTTTGACTACCCTGACTTCATCAGACTCAGTACCACGGTTCATTTTTATTGTTATTCTGGTTACAGGGTAGTCCTTGGTGTCACTGTGGATACAGCGGATGCCCACGTTTTCCTGGGATCAACTGGGGGGGTGGGGGGGGAGTGTGGCCCTTATCAGGGTCACCAAACTTCCTGAGTCCGAGAGTCCTGACACCAGCACCCCATTTATTGTCACAGGACATGCCTGTGGCCCCTCACCGGGCTGATAGTCCACACTGCAGGAGGAATAGGCATAGTACGAGCAGCGCCTCCCTAGGCTGCAGTCCATCTCCTCAGAGGACAAAGGGCGGCTATATGTCCTGGACCGCGGCATCTCAAGCAAAGAAGTCTTTACCAACGGCCCTTGACAACCCCTCAACAACTCCTTGTGATCTATGAATCCCACAATGGTGGCTCTACTACCCCTCTTTTGGGACTCAGGCTCCCGCTGGGTACCCCAGTATGGGATGCCCCACCCCCAGGCTTTCTTAGGGACCTCTCAACCACCTGGTTCCATTTCACTAGGACTATCAGTTCGTCTGCATTCTGGGGATCTCCCTGGGCAACCCAGGTCTGCATCGGCCTAGGAATGGAGTGAACGAATCTGTCCATGACAACCAACTCAACCATCTGGGCTGGAGTGGAGGAATCTGGCTGCAACTATTTTTGCACAAGATGCAGTAAATCAAACATCTGGGATCTAGGCGGTTTGTCCCCATAAAACAGCCAGTGGTGAACCCTTTGTGCCTCAGCGAAACATATCTCCCCTCCAGCACCTAGCCAGTTTCTTTGTCACAGTATCTATCACTAGTAATCTGATCAGCTTTTTTAGATTAGGCTTGTCCATAAAAGTCAGTGGCTACAAATAAAAAAACGAGGGTCATCTGAACTGACACCATCCATATGGCATTTGTTTTTTTATGGATCCATTGAAATTATTAATAGAGATGACATAGTGTCCTGTGCTGAACTCCGAACACTTACTTATCCTGGAAGTCTATTTTACAGTTCTGGAGTCTGTTGAGGTTACAGAGATATTTTGCAGCTCCAAAGTTCGTGTCACCATTGATATCTATGGAGGTTTGGGTTCAGGTTCAAGTTCGGGTACAGTTCTGCTATCTGAATTTAACTTTGCACTAAAATTCGGTTGAACCCTAACTTTCACAGGTCCACTTAATTATTAACAAAGAAAACTGTATTTGGCTTTATACTATTTATAAACTGTTGCTGTATAAAATGGCTGTCATATGGATGTAAAAAAACAACGATAAAAAATGGATGATCTTACATAAAGTTGTCAGACTTGGTCTCAAGTCTCATTCAGACACCTCTGATTTTTCTAGTGTATAAAAACTCCGATCGTTGTTCATCAGTGTTTTGGATGCGAGTTTAATCAGTGCTTCAACAGTGATGTTCACTGATAAAGAAACTGGAAAGCTTCTCCTATACATTACCATGTTAATCACGGACAGCACATGGACTGCACACTGATACCATTCTTGTGTTTTCTGTGATTTTTGCAGACCATAGACTTAAATGGGTAATTTTGATAAAAAATGACCATGTAGCTGGGATATTTTTGGGACCACTCGGTCCACAAATAAACACAGACATGAGAACAGACCCATAGACTGTAATGGATATGTGTTCTATCTGAGAAATACACAGACAGAACATGTATGTTACTTCCGGACGTCTGAATGAGGCTTAGGCAAGATTTATGCAAATGTTGGTGTATGGGAAATTATAGTGTTGCAAAGCTGCCCATATTTTCACTATGACTAAAGGCGGACACACGCCAGAAACGCCTCAGACTTTTTACAAAGGGAATGTATCAATGATACTTATTTGTTAACAGATAGAATAAAGAATTTATATTTTTATATGAAAAGAATCGGGATGTGCCTTTTCTACTCTTCATGTTTAAAGGGAACCTGTCAGCAGTTTTGGCCGTATTAAGATACGGCCGCTGCATTTCAGGGCTTATCTACAGCATTCTATAATACAGTAGATAAGGCCCCGATCAGCCATGAAAGATAAGAAAAATAGGTTTTATTAAACTCACCCGGGGGCGGTCCGGTCTGATGGGTGTCGCAGGTCCGGCGCCTCCCATCTTCTTGTGATGCCGCCCTCCTGATTGCTTCATGGCTCCCCAGCATCGCGCTCCTGCGCAGGCGTTCTTTATCTACCCTGTTGAGGGCAGAGCAAATTCCTGCAGTGCGCAGGCGCCGGGCCTCTCTGACCTTTCCCTGTGCCTGCGCACTGCAGTACTTTCCGCTGCCCTCAACAAGGCAGAGAAGTAAGCCTGAGCAGGAGCGCGATGCCGAGGAGCCATGAAGTAATCAGGAGTGTGGCATCACAAGAAAATGGGAGGCACCGGACCTGCGACACCCATCGGACCGGACCGACCCAGAGTGAGTATAATAAAACTTATATTTCTTATCTTGCAGGTCGCACTGCAGTACTTTCCGCTGCCCTCAACAGGGCAGAGAAATATATCTGCACAGGAGCGCGATGCCTGGGAACCATGAAATAAGCAGGAGGGCGGCGTCCCAAGAAGATGGGAGGCGCCGGACCCGGACCTGCGACATCCATCGGACCAGACCGCACCGGACCGTCCCCCATGATGAGTATAATAAAACTTAGCCCCCGATTAGACCTGAAAGATAAGAAAAATAAGTTTTATTATACTCACAGGGGGCAGTCCGGTCCGAGGGGTGTCGCAGGTGTCAGCCTTAACCTTTTCTTGAATTTGCTTGAAGGGGTTTTCTATTTGTACGTCTTTAATGCTATTGGCTTAAAAAAAAACTGGCTATACCAATTCGGAAAAATTTGAGCCAAGAGGATAAAGGGAGTGTTTCTTTTTTTCCTTTTTTAATATGGACTTGTAGGAAAAAAACGTAATGTGAACAGAGCAGTTTTCACATATTAAAGTGTAGACATTTTTGTTGCAATTAACGCAAATCTGCAGCATTTTACCTGCGACTGAGAATCAAAACAAAAAATTTAATACAACTGTAATCTAACATTAGTAAGAACTGATCAAACTCTTGATTTTTCCTTTATCTGCCTACGTTACATATCAGAACAGGCTATAAATCCACAGACTGAAGCCACTAGAACATGATGTATACACAAATAAGGGCTTGGAGGGAAAATGCATACATAATGTAACCGCAAACTATTATTAACCCATGGATTTAAATAGTTTACTTACAGAAAATGTAAGGCTACGTGATTAATGTGTGCTTTGTCCTTAGAAGTTCACATTGCTATCGTAATTGAATCCAACTGCAGAGTATGAGGCCGCAGCTTATGCACTGAGCCCTGCACTCAGATTCAAGAGGTTTTAGCAAAATTGATGTGATTGCTGCAGTCAACAAAAACAATACATGAAAATTAACAACTCTTCAAAATTATATACAAACATCAGTAAAACCCAAAGAACCACATGCAAACTGAAAAATGATCCACATCCGTTGGCTAGGGACCGAATCGTGGGAACATTTGCTTTGGTCATTTTTTCTTTTTTTTCTAATGAAAGACAATTTCCATTACCCTGCGGTGCCACCTGCTGTTTATATGTGGTTCTGCGTGTGTGCATGCAGCATTCACAGAACAAGATCTCAGTTCAGTGGAATTATGGGAAAGATATTTGTAAGATACTATATCTATGGCAGGGTTCGACAAACCCGGGCGCCAGGTCGCCAGTGGCGCCTAGAAAATCATGCCTGGCGCCCGGAGGAGCGCAGCCGGGTGTCAGCTGATTATCACAGCTGACACCCGGCACTATGTGTCAGGAGCGGTCACGGACCGCTCCCGGCACATTAACCCCTGGCACACCGCGATCAAACATGATCGCGGTGTACCGGGGGCACGGGAGGAGCGTGCAGGGAGAGGGCTCCCTGCGCGCTCCCCTGAGACCCTCAGAACAGCGCGATGTGTCGCGCTGTTCCGAGGGTCCCTCCTCCCTGCAGGACCCCGGATCCAAGATGGCGCCGGGGTCCATCCGGGTCCTGCAGGGAGGCGGCTTCCTCAGTGCCTGCTGAGAGCAGGCACTGAGAAGCCTGCAGCGATGCCAGAGCGATTGCTGGTGTGACAGAGTGCTGTGCACACTGTCACACCAGCGATCTGGTATTACACACTGTATAATACCATGTATAATATACAGTGATGTCCCATCCTGGGACACAGTAAAAAAGTTTAAAAAAAAAAAGTGTTAAAAAAAATCATAATAAAAAAATATTCCCCAATAAATTCATTTATTCCTGTAAATAAAAAAAACAAAACAATTAAAGTACACATATTTGGTATCACCGCGTCTGTAACGACCCCCCCATAAAACTAGAATGTTGCCTAAAATCTACCGTATATACTCATGTATAAGCCGACCCCCCTAATTTTGCCACAAAAAACTGGGAAAACTTACTGACTCGCGTATAAGCCTAGGGTGAAAAAGGATTATGCCCCCATATGATGCTCCACAGATTATGCCCCCATATGCTCCAGATTATGCCCAATATGCTTCAGAGATTATGCCCCCATATGCTCCAGATTATGCCCCCATATGCTCCAGATTATGCCCCCATATGCTCCAGATTATGCCCCATATGTTCCACAGATTATGCCCCCATATGTTCCACATCTTATGCCCCATATGCTCCAGATTATGCCCCCATATGCTCCATATTATGCCCCCATATGCTCGATTATGCCCCCATATGCTCCATATTATGCCCCCATGTTCCACAGATTATGCCCCATATGTTCCACAGCTTATGCCCCCATATGCTCCATATTATGCCCCATATGTTCCACAAATTATGCCACATATGCTCCATAGTATAGGCCTCATATGCTGCTGCAAAAAAAAAAAAATGACATACTCACCTCTCGTCACTGGGGGCCAGGTGCCGGTGTCCTGAGTAGGCGGTGACACTGGCGCGCTATGGGGGACAGGTGCTGGTGTCACCGCTCGCTCAGGACCCCGGCACCTGAGATATTTACCTGTCCTCTCTGCACTGCTGCGTCCTCGTCTGACTCCTCTGGCAGTGAATGATCTGGCAGGGGGCGCGGTGCGCACTAAGGACATCATCGCGCCCTCTGCCTGATCATTCACAGCCAGAGAAGTCAGACGAGGACGCAGCGCGCAGCGGTGGAACGAGACTGGTAAATATCGCTATACTCACCCCTCCGCGGCGCATCACTCTCTGCAGCCTCTCCGCTTCTCCCGGCGCTCTCCTTCCTACAGAGGTCACATGGTACCGCTCATTAAAGTCATGAATATGTGCATATTCATGACTTTAATGAGCGGTACCATGTGACCGCTGCAGGAAGGAGCCAGAGATCGTGGGAGAAGCAGGGGGGCTGCAGAGACCGCTCCGGCGGAGGGGTGAGTATGATCCGACACCCCCGCTCCCCCTCCCCCACCGACCCCCGTATATGCCGAAAGGGGACTTTCAGCCCTAAAAAATGGGCTGAAAATCTCGGCTTATACACGAGTATATACGGTAATATATCAAAATATAATATTTATTATCTGTAGAAGTTAAATGTTTATAACGTTTGTAATGTTTTTTTGTTAAATTAAAAGCCAAATTTAAAAGAAAATTCTGGCTCCTAAATTTTTTGGCTGGCTCCTAGATTCTGAACAACTTTGTCGACCCTGATCTATGGATTGTAGTTTTGCTGTATCATCACCCTTTTTTTTTTACATCAAAATTAATTACCGTATGTTGTGACGATAAAACCAATGCGTAAAGAATGCAGTAAAACAAAACCACGACCTATAAGGGTACGCTCACATTGGGCATATCTGCAGTGCAAAAAAAATCATAGTGAAATACAAGGTGGCAAAATCCACAGCAAATGGTGCAGATTTTCTTGCGGAAATGCTGAGGATTAACTGTAATTTTCACTCTCTGAAATCCTCAGTGTTGGTTACGCTAATTTATTCTTTGAATTGTCATGAAATCTCATCCACGATTCTAATATGATAATATGCAGAGGACTTACCACCGGGAACAGGAACTTTATATGCGCCAATATTGAACATGTTTATTTCAAACGTGAATAATAATATCACTAATGTTAATGACTTTGCATCATTGACAGTTTTTCCTTTTTTCAATCTCACTTGTATGATGGCAATTTTTTTTTATGCGACAATTTTTTAATCAGTTACTTGATTACCATGTGACATATGGAAAAAACGGAGAAGAAAAGTTTACAAAGTTTTATGTTTTAAAAAAAGTATTATTTTACTACTTTTAAATATATATATATATATATATATATTTTTTTTTTTTAAGGGAACCTGTCACCAGGTTTTTCCATGTATCCTTTGGCCACCACCTTTCAGCCCTGTGTTACAGCATTCTGGAATGCTGCATATAAAAAACTCCACGTCAGTTACGGCCCCGGAATCCTGCGCCCCCGAATAAATACAGTACATATCTCATCCTACCTTCTATGGGCACTGCATTCAGGGATCTTCTGCGCAGGCGAGTCATTGTGACTACTGGTGTGCACCCGATAATATGCTCTTCCCATTTCCTCCCTGCACAGTCATCACTAGGAATCATACATGGTGATGACTATGAAGAGAGGAAGTGGGGAGACCACATTATTGGAGCGCACATCAGAGGTCACAGTGATTCGCCTGTTCAGATGATCCCTAAGTACAGCACCCATAAAGGGAGATGCCGTCCTCCTTTTCTACTTCATGTGGATAATGCGTCCTACGTCATCCACACAGTGTCCCCCATCGCACTCTTGCGCAGGCGCACTTCTCTCTTGCACTGCTGAGGGCAGAGCAAAATACTACCGGCGCTCTTTGCTCCCCCCTTCCCCAGCACATGCGCATTACAGTATTTTGCTCTGCTCTCAGCATGAAAAGAGAAAAGTGCCTGCGCAAGAGTGCGATGAGGGACACTGTGTGGATGACGTAGGACGCGTTATCCACATTAAGTAGAAAAGGAGGAAGGCATCTCGCAAGAAGAGAGGAGGCGCTGGACCTTGGCCACCGATGCCCATCGGACCAGACTGCCCCGTATGTGAGTATAATAAAAGGTCTTTTTTGCAGGGTGGCTTGAAGACATACACTGGGCTGAGAGGTGGTGGCTGTAGGTTATATTGGAAAACCTAGTGACAGGTTCCCTTTTAAAGGGATTGCCCAGGACTTTTACATTGATGGCTTATCCTTAAAGTTAATCTGTCACGCCCGGGACATATATGACCTATTAATATGGGCATACAGGTAATAGAAATACTACACTAGTCCTACCTGTATGCCTCATATTAAAGGGAACCTGTCACCTCGCTTTGCCGCTGCTTTTCGGGGCTTATCTACAGCATTCCGTAATGCTGTAGATAAGCCCCCGATCAGACCTGAAAGATAAGAAAAGGAGCTTTTATTATACTCACAATGGGGGGCGGTCTGATGCGGTCCGGTCCAATGGGTGTCGCAGTTCCGGCGCCTCCCATCTTCATGCGATGTCGTCATCCTGCTTGCTTCGTGTCATGCTCCTGCGCAGGCGTACTGATCTGCCCTGTTGAGGGCAGAGCAAAGTATTGCAGTGCGCAGGCGCCGGGAAAGGTCAGAGAGGCCCAGCGCCTGCGCACTGCAGTACTTTGCTCTGCACTCAACAGGGCAGATCAGTATGCCTGCGAAGGAGCACGACACGAAGCAAGCAGGATGACGACATTGCATGAAGATGGGAGGCGCCGGACCCGGACATGTGACACCCATCGGACCGGACTGCATCAAACCGCCCCCCAGATGAGTATAATAAAACCTCTATTTCTTATCTTGCAGGTCGGATCGGGGGCTTATCTACAGCATTACGGAATGCTGTAGATAAGCCCCAAAAGGCAGTGGCCGCATCTTATAGGCGATGACAGGATCCCTTTAACAGTCTTGTTGCTGAGAAATGTTGTCTTCTTTATGCTAATGATTTCTTCCAGGCTCCGGGCGTGCAGTGCCTGGAAGAAATCCCAGCCTCCTGTCTTCATTGTAATACTACCCCTTCCCATGCATGTCAGTTGTGGCGCCGGAATCCTGCGTCTGCACCCTGCACTCCCTCAGAAATACATACCTCATCCTCAGGGATCATCTGAACAGGCGAGTCACTGTGACCTCCGCTGGTGCTCTCCCCACTTCCTCCCTTCATAGTCATCACCATGTACAGATGGTTCCTAGCAATGACTGTGCAGGGAGGAAGTGGGGAGAGCACATTATCGGGCGCACACCAGAGGTCGCAGTGACTCGCCTGCGCAGAAGATCCCTGAATGCAGCGCCCATAGAAGGGAGGATGAGGGATGTATTTCTGAGGGAGTGCAGGGCGCAGGCGCAGGATTCCGGGGCTGTAACTGACGCTGATGGGAGGCGGTAAGTATTACACTGAAGACAGGAGGCAGGGATTTCTTCCAGCACCGCATGCCCTGGAGCCTGGAAGAAATCATTAGCATGAAGAAAGAATATAACGTTTCTCAGCAACAAGACCGTTAATATGAGTCATACAGGTAGGACTAGTGTAAGGGCTCATGCCACTAGAGATTAAATCGGATGAATTCAATCCGATAAAAAAGCGGATTGAATTTGGACGAATGTTAATCTATGATGGTGTGTTCATCTGCAATTTTTTTGCCAGGCCGAATCGGATCACGATCGGACTGGAAAAAAATTGCAGCATGCTGCGATTGTAATTGCAAATCGGATCGCATCCAGCAATAGAATTCAATGGGTGCAATAAAAAATTGCACAGCAATCGTACCATGCGAGTGCTATGTGATTTTTATGCTGACCCCGGCAATGGAGGAGATGGCGAAATTAATTTCTCCACTTCCTCTGCAGCTGTGCGCCAATCCGCTCTGTGCGAGAGGCTCGGAGCACACTCGCATGACACTCAGCTCCCACTCGCAGCGGAGCAGGAGCCCCGGGTCATTAGCATATCACATCTGATGCTCACGCATCACATGCCATACGCTAGTCTGACCCCGGCCTAACATTTCTATTACCTGTATGCCCATGTTAATAGGTCATATACATCCCAGGGGATGACAGATTCCCTTTAAAATCAGTCATCAATATCTGATTGGTGAGTGTGCAACACCGGCGCTCCTGCCAATGATCTGTTCGATGCTGGATGTTCTGAGTTGCAGCTACACAGCATATCTTCCATCGACTGCATAGTGGCCGAGGCAGAGAACTACACACCCACCCCCTCTCCATTCAAATACAGGTGGATGTGCAGTACTCCGTAGCGGTCACTGCTCAGTTGACAGGAGCTGTGCAGCACTGCAACCTAAAACATCAGGCTGTCACCGACAACAGATCATTGGATGGGAGCGCTGGGTGTCGCACCCTCACCGATCAGATATTGATGACCGTTCCTAAGGATAAGCCATCAATATAAAAGTCATTGACAGTTCTTTTAAATGTGGGTTATGTTACGTTATTCTGAAATCTGTACAGCCTCACTATGCCCACTCCTCCTTACTATGCCCGTTCATACTCACTATGCCTGCTCCTGCTTACTATGCCCGCTCCTCCTCACTATCTACTCCTCCTTGCTATGTCCGCTCATCCTCACTATCTACTCCTCCTCACTATGCCAGTTCATCCTCACTATGCCTGCTCCTGCTTACTATGCCTGCTCCTCCTCACTACGCCCGCTCCTCCTCACTATCTACTCCTCCTTGCTATGTCCGCTCATCCTCACTATCTACTCCTCCTCACTATGCCAGTTCATCCTCACTATGCCTGCTCCTGCTTACTATGCCTGCTCCTCCTCACTACGCCCACTCATCCTCACTATCTACTCCTCCTTGCTATGTCGGCTCATCCTCACTATCTACTCCTCCTCACTATGCCAGTTCATCCTCACTATGCCTGCTCCTGCTTACTATGCTGGCTTCTCCTCACTATGCCCACTCCTCCTCACTATGCCCACTCCTCCTCACTATGCCTGCTCCTCTTCTCACTGTTTTTTTTGTCAAAATACAGTTACACTTTGTGAAATGACCCGGGCCTGTACGACCTGCAATACACAGAATAACTTAATAACCCCTATGGAATGAGTCCATGTGACGTACAATATTATAAAACCGAGGGATGCCGAAAGGAAAAAAATGACTTGAAAGGAAAAGCAAAAAAAGAGCAAAATGAAAGCGTACTGGTGAGGGAAGGGGTTAACATAAGTTCTTAAAAACCTGCGTAACCTGACATGACAGCAAAGAAGTAAAAAAAACTTTGCTGGTACCATGCAGCAGCTCCCCTGACACCGCACGACCCCATGACCATCCGAGACGAGGAACCTACCGCGCAGCACATGTGGTACGCGCAGGCGCACAGTGACTGGAGGCATTTTGGTCTTCACAAACATGGCTGCGGCGCCTCGGCAGACCTCCAGTTACCCTCTAGTGCCGGACGTATGTTAGGTACGTCATCATCCGGGGCCGGCAGCACGGCCGCCATGTGGACAGTGCAGTATGGCAACGCCTGACAACACCGGGAATTCTGCAGCCGATGTGTCGGAGAAGCCGGCGGTTCTTTCGTGCCTCACGCTGCCGTCCTTCTCTGAGGCCTGCGGGTTCATCGACAGACAACATTCGTGTCTGGTGGTGAAGACGCACCGCAGGCACATAGCGCTGGCCCCCAAGTACATGAGCAAGAAGCGGAGCGGTATAACGGAGCACCTGACCGCCGAGCTGCTGAAGTACAACGTGGTGTAAGTGCGAGCGTCCAGGAGAGGGCGCTGTACAGTCACGTGGTGCTGGGACTTGTGGTTCCTCCACAGCTGTCCAGGGTCACTGAGTGCTTGGTCAAAGGCGCACTGTGATTGGTGGTCGCCGATCTTAACCCCTTCATGGTGCTTGTTGCTTTGTTTTTCCCGCCTCTTTCCAGACGCCTGGTTCTTTCTATATTTCTCCCCTTCGGTAGTCGTGTGACGGCTCGTTGGCTGCGGGTCTTGTTGTGGTGTTGAATGGCCCCATTCATTTTATCATAATTTACCGAAAACTGGGAACAACACAGTACAATGCTATGGTGGGAGTCCAGTGCTCCCATGTGGTGTGGGTGGGGGTTTTGTGTTTATTAGATACTGATGTAAAAACTATTATTTTATTTTTTTTGGTTTCTCACTTCTAAGATTAAAAAGCTTTTTTAATTTAACCGTGGTAGGAGCTGTGTGAGGGCTCGGTGATGTGCAGTTTCATATTGCTCCACCTTTGCTGTACAAACCTGGCAGTTTGTTATATAACAAATTAAGAAAAGCCACTTAGCTGTATTCACCATCCCCCGGTCCAGCTCTGAGTCTTCGCAGATGTGGCGGGTCTGGTATTGACTGCAGCAGCTCTGAGGGGCTCCTTGTATCTACGTGGGCAGAGGTGCTGAGCCCACTGCCTGGCTGCCGCGCCGTGATCTGTCTGCACCACAGATGATGATAGACACTGGGAGCTCGGCGCTGCACCCAGGAATAGTGCATGAGACGCCGCAGCGTTTCAGAGTCACATATCTGGCTGAGATCAGACATCCAGTGCCGGATACACGCCACCCGGACCACGATCAGTGGCCAGCTTCTCTTTTAGAGTATGTTTCCACGTTCAGTTTTGGCAGCGCTTTGAACGCCATGGATACCCGCTCCGCTCAAAGTGCTGCCCCCTGTTGTACATGCAGTAATTCCGCATGTGTTCATTGAAAACATGCGGAATCACCGCATCCTATACATAGAACGGTGCTATTTATCTTGCAGAGTCGGAGCGTCTCCGTGAGATAAATAGACATGCTGCAGTCTAGAAAGATGCGCCGCATGTGCGTATACGCAGGTCTGCCGTCTGCATGTTTGAACGCATAGTGGACACTGGATTTCATAAAATCCGCCCAATCCGCAGCAAATACTGACCGTGGAAAGCTCCGATTGCTGCTTTTTGTGCTGATATTTAGCAGCTGCCATCAGCCCTGTAGAGTTGGGGACTAGTGATGAGTGAACGTGGTCTGATAAGGTGCTATCCATTATGGCTCGGGTGCTGACAGTCAAGTGTGCTCAAATAATATGTTTGAGTCCCCGCACCTGCATGTCTCATGGCGGTTTGAGAGCCCCAACACATGCAGGGAGTGCCTGCTTGTTAGAGAATCCCTGCATTTGTTGCAACTGTCGAACAGCTGTGAGACATGCAGCCGTGGGAGTTTGAACATATTTTCCGAGCATGCCGAAGTCACTCGGTTAGCACACGAGCAGGATCAGATCGTAATGCATAGACTGTGCGCTGTTCTCCCGACTCGCCGGTCAGTCCACGCGCTTAGTTTCAATCTCGGTCCAGTTAATCCGGCCGTCTGACTGCGCCCTGACACTGTTATTTCACAGCAGTGATGTTTTGTGATAGAATCTTTATCCTTCTAGATTGGAAGGCGTCCCCGTGGCCTACGATAACATAAAGCTGATTGGTGAGTTGGGAGACATTTACGATGACGTTGGATACATTCACATCAATATTGAAGCTGACTTTGTCGTTTTCCAGCCGCAGTACGGAGAGAAGCTTGTGGTAAGTTTGGATGTGTGATCAGCCCAAGCTGAAGTGACGTCTTCAGTGTGAGCACCTGATATATTCTGCATATTATGGTGTCTGAAATAGCTTTTCTGATGCTCGTAAGCCCTTAT
This sequence comes from Oophaga sylvatica, assembly GCA_033576555.1. NCBI lineage: Eukaryota > Metazoa > Chordata > Amphibia > Anura > Dendrobatidae > Oophaga > Oophaga sylvatica. Next base: position 53,491,471 of record JARQOD010000006.1, read on the forward strand.
GAAGATATTTTTACTGGTTGGATTGAAGACAAACTGCTGGTGCCCAGTGCCTATGATTCTTTGTTGCACGTCATGGTCACTATTTAATTCAGTGTACACCCTTTTTTAATACTGGTGGACCTCCAGATCAGGGGACAGGTTAGCTCTACTTGCCCATTAGTCCAAGTGAATTGAGCAGTAGCGCACTTTTCCCCACAGATCCCATGGGTCATGAATTGAGTGGAGATGGGCGTGTGATCTACCATACTATTCACATGGCGAGCCTGGCACCTCCATTCTTTATATGACTGCGGCTCCCAGCTAATAGGGGCTCTGAGTCGTTATACTTTCATCACTTATTCTGTGGGTTTCAGCCGTGTAGACCATAGCTTCAGAGTCTTCCGGTGAGAGAGATTCTTTTTGTATTCCCTCTCTGATCTGTATAATACATGGCATCCTGTGATCTTCCCCACTTTGTGATGACTGTATTCCCAATGGACAGTGGTGATTAACCCTTTATAAAGATGGTGCCCTGTTGGGGCTATATGTCTGCACGTCCATATCTTCTATGGGTTTTAGTCAGCACTGTCTACCAGGGCTGTGGAGTCGGTAAGCCAAACCTCCGACTCCTCAATTTCCATGACTCCGACTCCCTCATTCCAGGGCTGTGGAGTCGGTAAGCCAAACTTCCAACTCCTCAGATTCCATGACACCGACTCCAACTCAGACTCCACCAAAATGGACTCCGACTCCACAGCCCTGCTTTCTACTATCTTCCATTTACCCGACATACTAACCTTCTACAGCACCACTGGCCAATACTGTATAATTCTATGGGTGAAAGATAGTGGGTATCAATATGTGCCACCAACAGAGTGGTGCGGTCTTAAGGATGAAAGATTATCATTCAGTTTTTGACTAGGCAACTTATTCTCATCAATTCTGGCAAACCTATTACTTGCTATAATAATTCCTTTGGGACCCGAAGGGCGCTCCATTATTTTATTTAACGCGCTTAGCCCTTTGTCTTCAGAGCGTCCTATATTAAATTTTTCTATTCAATATGTTGTTGTGTTGTCAGCCATTTTGAATATCCAAATGTTCTTCTAGGGCGTGGTCAACAAGAAGGCTCCCAGTCACATCGGCTGCCTTGTCCATGGCTGTTTCAATGCTTCCATACCAAGGCCCATGAAGATGCCTGTTGAAGCCTGGCAGCATGTGGACGTGGATGTAGGTGATCAGCTCGAATTTGAAGTCTTCCGATTGGATTCGGACGCAGTGGGAGTGCTCTGCATTCGCGGCAGATTGAGTAGAACGTAAGTTGTTATGTATTTACATAAACTGTGTATATAATTCACACGTCCATGTATCACGAATCGCGCATATACCTCAATGCACAAACTGGCACGGGTCTCCAGCATTGTAGGCTTATATGAAATGGGGAAGTTCAGGTCAAGAGATCCGCTGCCAATCTGTGCATCGCAATCTGTTTTTGGACCCATCATGCACGTATATCTGTGTCTGGGCACATTTCACTAATAGACTTATGTGGAAGACATGAAAGCAGATACATAATACCATAAATATAAATCCTGATAATGCTCCTTTAATACAGCTCTGGTATGTGCTCCAGTAAGGGGAGATTAATATATGGCATGAGTTTGCCGATACAATCTACTTCTAGTATGTAAAGAGTGGGGTACAGTTTTGTTGCCACTAGGTGAAGTACCATTAACCCCTTAACACCAATCATGCAAGTGTTCATGATGGGCTCAGAAGCTGAACCCCCCCTATATGCGAGACATAATTGTGGCATTTATTAAATAGCTGACATCTGATAGTGGCATTAAATGGAACTAGCCTTGTGATGCAAATACGGGGCTCCTATGGGTTACTATGGCAGCTGAGGCCCACTGAAGGCTTGCGTTGCTGTTATCTGACGAAAGACAAAAAATTGAAAAGCTATTTTTCTATCGACTGACTCCCACCAAAAAGTGCAATTAAAATCACTCAAAATCTTGCAGCAAACTCCTAAACAGTATTAGTATAAGCTCAGTTCCAAAAAAAACAAACCTTTACACAGCTCCATGAACTGAAAAATAAAGTTATAGTCTTAGAAAACAGAGACAATTTTTCCCAATTTTCCATTTGAAAAATGGTAAAGATAAGGGATCAAAAACAGCTCCTTTTTATTCTTGGGAATAAATAAGGATATAATTTTAAACTTTCAAGCTCTGAAAACCTCTCATGGTCACCCCAATGAGGAACTACTAAATTTACTTGGTCTCAGAAAATACATAAGGAACAAATTTACATTACCACTGTCCCTACCGAAAGCTATACTTACACTGTTGGACAATATTACAATAGATTCTATCTGGGGTACGAAAAATATATTTATGTTCATTAACCCCTTCTTGACTTGAGGTATTTTTGTTTTTGCATTTTTGTTTTTTGCTCCCCTTCTTCCCAGAGCCACAACTTTTTTTATTTTTCAGTCAATATGGCCATGTGAGGGCTTGTTTTTTGCGGGACGAGTTGAATGACACCATTGGTTCTAACATATCATGTACTGGAAAATGGGGAAAAAAATTCCAAGTGAAATAGCAAAAAAAAAAGTGCACTTCCACAATTGTTTTGTTTTGCTTTTTTTTACTATGTTCACTAAATGCTAAAAGTGACCTGCCATTATGATTCTCCAGGTCAGAAAGAGTTCATAGACACCAAACATGTCAAGGTTCTCTTTTATCTAAGTGGTGAAAAAACATTCCAAAGTTTGCTAAAAAAAAATGCGCCTTTTTTCGATACCTGTAAGCATCTCCATTTTTCGTGATCTCAG
>JARQOD010000006.1:53494388-53564538 GCA_033576555.1 Oophaga sylvatica
TTCTTCTTTGTTCATTTCCAACCATCCAACCAAACATGTGGGAGGATTTTTATACTTCTCTACCAGGAAAGATCTTTGAACAAATTGTTAAACAGCATTATGTAAGTACTTGGATAAGAATACAGTAATTAACCAGAGCCAGCATGGGCTTGTAGCAAACATCATGCCAGTCTAATCTAATTTCTTTCTATGATAAAATCACTGACTGGGCAGTTCAGGGAAATGCAGTAGATATAGTATATCTCAACTTCAGCAAAGCATTTGATAAAGTATCTCATAGTATCCTTATTGAAAAAATTACCAAGTATGGGATTGACAAGGCTACGGTTAGGTGGATCCATAACTGGCTCAGTGATGTACTCAAAGAGTGGTAATAAATGGTTGCACATCCAATTGGAAAAGCGTTTTAATTGGGGTACCACAAGACTCTTCTTGGCCCCAGTGTTGTTGATTTTTTTATAAATGATCTAGATAAGGGAACTAAAGGTAAACTAATCAAATTTGCAGAAGATGCAAATTTTGGAGAGGGATAGCTACACAAGGGAAGACAGAGAAAGGATTCAGAAAGATCTAGAAAAGCTTGATCAATGGGCACTAACTAATAAAATGGTATTTAAAAGGAAGAAATCACAGATCACAGAGCACATAAGTCAACATTTGATGCAGCTGCAAAAAATAAAACACTTTTCTTGGATGTTCTGTTTTAAGAGAAGCACAGAGTCTAGATGATGTGAAGTACTTATCCCCCTCTATCTTCCTTACTCATAACTCATCTGGAATACTGTGTCCAGTTATGGGCACCATATTTTAAAAAAGACATCTAAAAACTGGAGCAAGTTTAGAAAAGAGCTACCAGAATGTGAGCGAACTGCAAAGTATGACCTACGAGGAACTTTTAAAGGACCTGGGAATGTTAGCTTGCAAAAAGAATGCTTAGAGAAGACCTAATAGCTGTCTACAAATTTCTGAAGGGATGTCACAGTGTAGAGGTATCATCCTTATTCTCATTTGCACATGGAAAAATGAGAAGCAATGGAATGAAACTGAAATAGAGAAGATACAGATTAGATATTGGAAAAAACATTTTGCAGTGAGGGTGATCAATGAGTGAAACAGGCTGCCATGAGGGGTGGCGAGTTTTCCGTCAATGTAAGTCTTGTAAGTAAATTTAATGTAAGTAAGTCAATGTAAGTAGAGGGTGGACAGACATATATCTGAGATGGTTCAGTGAATCCTGCATTGAGCAGGGGGTTGGAGACGTGACCTTGAGGTCCTTGAAACTTAACATTCTATGATTCTATGATATAGAGTTGGGAGCGGTACAACGTTTAGTGGTCACATCTTCTGATTTAATAAAAGGGCAAGGTTTAACGGATTCATGTTACCACACAATACTTGTTAGCAACATTTCAATTACGTGGCATATATGAGCTGAAGCCCTCTATTCTTTCAAACATCCTGAGTTCTTCTCTAGCTATCTTCTATGCAGTTCCCATGCTCTGCCTGGCAAACTTAGTCTTCTTTCACTAACACTTGAAGGCCCTGCTTTCCATTTCCCCTCAGACCCATCTTCTCTTTTGCTGTCTCAGGGTTCCACAAGCCCACAGGTATACTTCCCTGGGCCCCCAGGCCCTTGTAACTGCTGCAGCTGAACTCTTCTTTCTCTCTACTCCACTTTTCAGGGCATCGGGGATGTTTCAGCCATATCTCGGACTCAAGCAGCCACTTCTACAAATCCAGTTACTTCAGGCTACCACTGTTTTTCCTCACTCACACATACTGTGCAGCCTTGTCTGTCACTCTCTTCTTGTGGAATCCACATGGACTACTGAAACACTGACTCAATTATAACTAAAAACAGCTGTCTATTAATAGATTAAACTAATCTGTACATTCAGATTCTATAACACACCCAATTAATGCGCAGTCATGCATCACGTACCTACAAAAACAGTAGATGGTGCCAAAAGCTTTCTTTACAGTGCGCTGCATAGGAAACACACTTCATTACTGTCTATTGTGCTACATTCTGCATAAGAGATTAAGCACTAAGATAACAGCCAATAGCTTCATTACAACAATCTTGTAGGGATGACAGACATCTTTGGTCATCTACTCCTTGAGGTTTTACTCACACATCACTATTTTTTAAACATAGGAAAGATGTGTATCTTCGTACCGTGTTAGCCAGTTAAGAGACCTGAGTAGTCTCGAAGCTTGCAATTTGTTACCATCTTTTCAGTTAGCCCTTAAAAGGTATCAACCACTGAGGACTCTCAACTCTAAATATTTTTTATTTTTTAACAGTGTTTCATCAGTATTTTTATTCCAAACCAGAAATGTCTCCAAAGCACAGAACAGTTGTCAATTTTTCAATTACCGTATATACTCGTGTATAAGCCGAGATTTTCAGCCCATTTTTTAGGGCTGAAAGTCCCCCTCTCGGCTTATATGCGAGTCATATACGGGGGTGGGAGTGGGAGCGGGGGTGTCAGATCATTTCTCACCCCTCCGCCGGCGCGTCTCTGCAAGCCCCCCTGCTTCTCCCACGATCTCCGGGCTCCTTCCTGCGCGGTCACATGGTACCCCCCATTAAAGTCATGAATATGCACATATTCATGACTTTAATAAGCGGTACCACGTGACCGCTGTAGGACTGAAGAGCTGCGGAGACCGCCGGGAAAAAGAGGAGAGGCTGCAGAGACGCGCCGGCGGTGGGGTGAGTATAGCGATATTTACCTGTCCCCAGACCACCGCTGCTGCTGCCCCTCGTCCGACTCCTCTGGCTGTGAATGTTTAGGCAGAGGACGCGATGACGTCATTAGTGCACGCCGCACCTCTGCCCGATCATTCACTGCTGAGGACCCGGAAGAGGGAGCAGTGCGCAGCGGTGGAGAGAGGACAGGTAAATATCTCAGGTGCCAGGGTCCTGAGCGAGCGGTGACACCGGCACTTGTCCCCCATTGTGCGCCAGTGTAACCGCCTGCTCGGACACCAGCACCTGGCCCCCAGGGATGAGAGGTGAGTATGTCATTTTTTTTGCAGCAGCAGCATAAGGGACGTATACTATGGGCTAATTCTGTGGATCATACGGGGCATAATCTGTGCAGCATATGGGGCAATCTGTGGAACATATGGGGGCATAATCTGGATATATGGGGGGATAATCTGGAGCATATGGGGCATAATCTTTGGAACATATGGGGGCATAATCTGGATCATATGGGCATAATCTGGAGCATATGGGGCATAATCTGTAGAGCATATGGGCATAATCTCTGGAGCATATTGGCATAATCTGGAGCATATGGGGCTAATCTGGAGCATATTGGCATAATCTGGAGCATATGGGGCATAATCTGGAGCATATTGGGGCATAATCTGGAGCATATGGGGGCATAATCTGTGGAACATATGGGGCATAATTGGAGCATATGGGGCATAATCTGGAGCTATGGGGGCATAATCTGTGGAGAATGTGGGGTCATAATCTTGTTGGGGCTAAGGAGATATGGGCATAATTCTGGAGTTAATTGCATAATCTGGAGCAATGGGGCATAATCTGGAGCATATGGGGGCATAATTGTGGAGCATATTGGCATAATTTGTGGAGCATATGGGGGCATAATCTCTGGAGCATATGGGCATAATCTGGAGCATATGGGCATAATTGGAGCATATGGGGGCATAATCTGTGGACCATTGGGCAAACTTGAGCATATGGGGGATAATCTGGAGCATATGGGGCCTAAACTGTGGAGCATCATATGGGGGATAATCATTTTCACCCTAGGTTATACGCGAGTCAATACGTTTTCCCAGTTTTTTGTGGCAAAATTAGGGGGGTCGGCTTATACACGGGTCGGCTTATACATGAGTATTACGTATGTTTTTTTTTTCTGCATGCTCCAACCCTGATTTTGCTATACAAGGACTGAAGAAATTACTGATGTGTGAATACGCTCTTACACAATTAGTGGTCTTCTATATGAGGAGGAGAGATGTGTTGATTACTGATCACATTAATGTGTAATGTTTCATTTTTGCCCATCAGCAGATATTCAAGCCTTGCATTGGAAACATGCATGTACACATAAAAAATTACAAAAGTAACCAGAGACAGAGTGGCCAGGTCATGTCAATGGTGTGGGCACAATGTGATGCTAACCACGGCAGTAATTAATGGGGTTATGCGGTTCAAATTGATACATTTGAAGTCACTCTGTGTGATTGCAGACTTATAAATCCCCCAGCGCATTTACTATGCACTGCAGGGATTTCTGACCGGGGATCGGGGGGTATGTATGAGTTATACATACTCCTGGCTAGTGTGCATTGTCTAACTTTCATACACTTGTATGGAGCGAGGCTGCGCCCTCAAGTCAGCCACGCTCACTAGACGGTTGCGTCACTAGTCAGGTTCGGCCTTGCTCAAGACAATTTGTATGGAACGATGCCATACCCACTGGCTGGGAGTATGTGTGCCGCCCTGGCAGGGCCCCTGTAGTCACAGTACTGGTGCACAGCAGTTCGAATGTGTATGGTCTGGCCGGGGTGTGAGCCATTTTTTGTCAATTTGGAGGTTTATAATAATATAATAAAAAGGTTTGTGATGCAGGTGGATGTTCAGCTGGTATGGCCGGTCATTGATGAGGGTCCCTGGGAGTTAGGTGGTGATGGACAGTGCCAGTTTATTAACCCCTTTCCAACTAGGGCTGGCTCCCAGGGGAGTTGGATCAGAGTGGTGCAGCAAAAAATGATTAGCATTAGACAGGTGATAATCAGTTTATATCTTTTACTGCAGTTTCTGCAAACAGTCCCACAAGCTTCCATACAATTCACATACAAAGGGTTGTTCCAGACTTAGAAGCCTCTGTACTCCAGGGACTGGTACATGATGCTAGTCCTTCTTCCTCCAAACTACAACTATCAAACCCCTCCCTCCTCTGAGGGATCGCGCACACTTCCTGATTCAGGCAAAGGTGTACAATCTGCCAGTAAGGGATCGGGTAAAATGTGTGCAATTATAACAGCAGAGAACATAGCCCCCACCATACTGGCAATACAGATAAAAGTACATCACACATGCAGGCATTTTGTGGTGCTACAGACAGGGTGCCACATATGTGTAACTCATACATATCCCCCCAGTCCCGGGGAGAAAACGGCGAATCCCGCAGTGCACAGTGCATGCACTAGGCTAGGGGATCCATAAGTTCAGTCACACAGAGTGACTGAAGACTTATTGATTTGGACCGGACAACCCTTAAGCACTGCTGTTTGTTGAGTGCTCATCAAGCAATCACTTGATTATGGTGGGAGCATTTATTTCCTTCAAAACTGCACAGCCAAATATATCATGCTTTCGAGCACTAAAATTATTTGGATGTTCGTTACTTGAACCCTGCAATTCCTAATGATCAGATGCTCGTTTTGAGAAAGGAGTATAATGGGAGTCAATGGAAAATGTAAGTATTTTTCAGGCAGATCGTACAACGAGGTCTGAGGAGCAGTGAAAATGTTGAAATGGATGAAGAAAAGTGCTGGAATGGAAAACAGCACGGGGAAGACCTCTGGAAGTATCCCTGACTCCCAGATCGCTGCTGAGAACAATAGTGTCACAGTTTTACTCCACTTTAATGACTGACAATAAAACATTCAAAATCAAAGAGAAATTGGAGTTTACAGTGAAAAAAATGTTAAGAAATATTGTTTCCTGTATATTTGTATATAAGGCAAAATTTTATAAAGGATTTTAAAAAAAGAAGTAAACCAAAATTTAATTTTTATTAATTTTTATTACATTTTTTACTAATTTGTATTAAAAAATTGGAAATTTCCGTGTAATTTATGAAGGAAGCAAGAATTGCCAAAAAATAGAAGGAAGAGGCGTTTCAGATACCCTGTATTAGAATAAAGGAGAGCTTCATACACGATATGTTCAAATTGTCTGTTGATACTCCTAATACCAATAAGCTACTGGAAGCATATAGCCTAAAAATTATATACTTTAATAGTAGCAATACCAAAAACTAAGAAAAAGTTAAAATGAGTACATATCCAATCACTCCTATAAGGTACATAGTATATTTTTGAAATTCAGACCAATATATTGAATTTGCCTAGCCAATATTGATTGCAAAAATATCCCCCTGCCACAATCAGGAGAACAATGTTGTAAAGTATACAGGTACAAGTAGTATTCAACCCCCTACAGATTTGCTGGTTTGATAAGATGCAAATAAGTTATAGCCTTCAAACTGCAACGGGTAGGATTTATTAACAGAAGCATAAAATTACAAAAAAAAAGTTTGTTGCTCAGTTGAATTTTTAATAAATTTTAAAAAAAAATGTGGGTCATTATTTCAACCCTTGTTTAATATTTCGGGGAATAACCCTTGTTTGCAATTAAGGTAATAATCGTCTTTAAAGACCTGATCAGGCCGGCACAGGTCTGTGGGTTATCTTGGCCCACTCCTCCATGCAGTCTTCCCCAAGTTTATCTAGTTCTTTGGGTGTCTATGTGGACTTTAATCTTGAGCCCTTCCACAAGTTTTAATTTGGGTTAAGGTCGGGACTGACTAGGCCACTCCAACACCTTGATTTTTCCCTCTTGAACCAGGCCTTGGTTTCTTGGCTTGTGCTTTGGGTCGTGTCTTGTTGAAGATAAAAATTACGACCCATCTTAGATCTTGATGGGGAGCGGAGGTTTTGGCCAAAAATCTCCAGGTAGGGCCGTGCTACCCAAATCCTCCCTGGATGCGGACCGATGGCCAGGCCCCCTTGGCTGAGAAACGCCCCACAGATGATGCTGCACCCCATGCTTGACTGTAGGGATGGAAATTCTTGGGGTATGCGTGCCATCCAGTCCCCAAAAAGTCAGTGTGTGGTTGCACCAAAGATCTTTCGTCTTGGTTATAGACCATAAAAACCTTGAACCGTCTGTCTCAGAGTCCTCCAAGGATATGAAAACGTAGAGAGCCTTGAATGGACGCTTTGAAAGTAAAGTACCTTACGGGCTGTCTGGAACGGAGCCATTGGGGTTGGAGTACGTTACTTATGGTATTAACTGAAACCAAGTCCCCACTGCATGAGATCTTCCTGGAGCTCCTTCCTTGTTGCCCTGGGTTGCCTTTGGGCTTTTTCGGACAACCTGGCCTCGGCACGGGAGGAAACTTTCAAAGGCTGCCCGGGGGCCGGGAAGGGCTAAACGTAGTTAAACCTTCCACTTAGGATGATGCTCCCAACAGTGGAGAAGTGGCCAACCCTTGGAAAGGGTTTTTGTCCCCTTGCCACCTTTGGACCCTCCACGATCTTGTCTCTGAGGCTTGGAATGCTCCTTTGTCTTTCCCATGTTGACCTGTATGGGCTGTTCACAAGTTTGGGGGGGGTTTAATAGTCAGAAAAGGCGGGAAAAAGAGTCATTAATCCCACATGTGAAGCTCATTATTCTTGGTGCCTGAACTACTTCTTAATACTTTAGGGGGACCAAACAAAAATTTCTTGTGGTTTGAGGGGTTGAAAATAAATGACACTCTGATTAATTTAACAATTTAAAAAAAAAAAAATTAAAACAAAAATTTTTGCTGCAGTGCTTTTCCCATTCCAGGTGTCTCAGTACAAATGTACAATGCCAAGTTAATCCGCAGGGTGTCAACCAGTAAATCTGCAGGGGGTTGAATATACTTGTAGGCACTGTATTTGTGAACATAAAAATAGCCAAAGTGGCACAATACAGTAATTCAAAAACTGTTAACGAATTTTTGGTAATGACTACCAAAAAAATGGCAAAAATTTTTACTATATAATTGAATCTATGTTGAAAACAGGGTTCCTATATTGTATATACGTAAGACCAAAGTTTGGACACATCTTCTCTTCAAAGATTTTTCTGTATTTTCATGATTATGAAAATGTAGAATACATGAAGGCACAAAATATGAATTAACACATGTGGAATATACATTACACTTTACAAAAAAGGTGAAACAACGAAAATTTGTCTTATATTTAGTCACAAAGTAGCCACCTTTTGCTTTGATTACTGCTTTGCACGCAGAAAAGGTGAACGGCTGGACTCTCATGCCTAGTTCCCCCGTGAAGATGGGCGCATGTACCAGGGTTATGGGGTCTCGGCACCGGCCCGTTTACTTCAATGGGGAGAGGCACGGGTACGCAGCTGGTCCGTTGCCCTGGGCGCTCATTCAAAGGGGGATATTACAGGGGATAATAGTAATGTTCGTGACGCCCCTGTGTTTGATCAGGGTGACCAGCGCTGAGGGTGAATCCTTGAGGGGTTGTTACTGGGCAGCAAGATGTTAAGCTTCCACAGGGGAAGGGGATCCCTCGGGTATAGGCGGTGAGGGTGCAAGCAATAAAGGGAGACCACACAAGTCAGTCTCTTTCCATCCTTTAGGTGATTTTGCAGGTGTCCCGGGAGCTGTCAGGGTGGAGGTTCAATCCGTAATCACTGAGTAGGTTTAAGGCCTCCTTACTTCTCAATGATGTGAGTTCTAACTTGCTGAAGCTAAGTAAACTACGTGTAGAACAGCTCGCCCCCCGACATTTTGGTGGAGCCTTTTTTGGACAGAAACTAAGTCCTCTATCTGATCAGCCTGCTCCTGTTCTTTTCCCGACCCGGTTACGTATCGCACGAAGGGCCCCTCTGCGACCTGAAGTCCAGCAGGGTCTCTGGGTTTTCCCACTAGCCGTGAAGGTTTAGCGCTCGGACCCGGTGTCCGGTTGTGAGAGTGGGGTCAGCATCTTTGCTATTTCTCCTCATCACTCTTTTTCCTTTTACCACTGGCTGTCCCCTACTACACCTTTAACATAAGCACGGTAACAGTAGGTGACAGTTCCTTCTTTCTCCCCCTGACCGACCTCAGTTAGTGTAAGTTTGGGGTACATGTTCCTGAAAAATCAGTTGTTCGTAGCCATTTTACTTTCTGTCTTGCTGCAGCATCTTGCCCTCAGTCAAAATGGAGTTTCCAGTTGCATGTTCCCGCCCTGATTCTCTCCTTTGCTTCTTAAGCAGCCACAGCGAGCAATCCCGGTTCCGAATTAGCCTGCAGTGAACCTGTGACCTGACTCCCCAAGCCTTGGACCTTGTCTCCAATTCCTACTGAGGAATCTGAAGCACGTGGATCTGAACCCTGCTCTTTGAAAGACCCACGTTTGATGGACTTACGGTAACAGGAAGAAGATCCTGAACCTGTTGTGGAGAGTGATTGCTGAGCTTAGATTCTTGGTGTGTGTTCCTGTTCTGTGTCTGAAACTGTTGTATATTTTTGCCAACTTGTATGAAGTAATACAGACTTTCTTATCAAACCTGTGTTCATGTTTTTCATGCACCCAAGCCAGACGCTTATAAATGTACTACATACATTACAAGAATTTGAAGCCAAAACGTTAGTGTCTGCTGGGTCTGGGAAAGGCTGTGTCTGCTGAACTGTGGATATCGGATGTCCGGGTTTTGTACTTTCTGTGATGACAGTGGTGTGACTTCCCCACAACCATTTCCAGGTGAGCAATTCCCTTAAGTGTTTTTTTTTCTGCAGTGTTACCACAGTAAACACTATTTTTTTTTTTTTCTCTTTTCTCTTTTTTGTTGCTTAACTGTGGATTCAATGTCCGGGTGAACTTTCTGTGATGATAGTGGTTGTGACTTCTCACAACCATTCCAGGTGGGCGTTCCCTTAATTTATTTTTCTCTGCAGGTTACCACAGGTAAACATATGTTTTTTTTTTTCTCCTCTCCTCTTCTTCCGTACTCCTGTCTTAAAAATCTGGAAAATGGGGGGCCCGCTAAGGAAAATTTCGGAGTGTTTATAATATCCTTGCAGATTTGCAGATATAAAGACCCGTTTTTCAAGCCACGGACCTCATAATCACAATTTGCAAGTTTTTTTTTTGGACGACTGCCCAGATTTGCGAGCCAGGATTGAGGTTTCTAAAAAGGCGAGTCCGGCTCCTGCCGTAGCCCCGGTTCTGGGATTCCAATTGCCCCTTTTCGTTTTGGGGTAAGTGAGAAATTCAGGGGATTTATTAAATCAAGCAATTTTTTTTTTTGACATGTTCACAATTTCCCACTGAACGATTAAGGTGCTTACTATAATTAGTTGCTTACCAAAGCTTTGTGTGGCAAACCCCTGATGAGGACTGAGGATGATTGTTTGAATCACCTGAGCTTTTATTTCGCCGGGGGAGGGTTTGATGACCCCAATCGAGGGCAACAGCTGAAGCAGCCATGTTGCTTTGCGCCAAGGTAAGCATCGGTAGTGAATTGCCTTGGATTTCAGGAATGGGCCCTTGATACACTGGGACAGTTCCCCAAAAAATCTATTTTCGAAAGGGGTTTCTCCCTGATTAAGGATGAACTTGCTGTGCCGCCCTCCCCTGCGTTAGGTGACTTTTTTAACTACTGCTCCGTATGATACTCGTCTGCTGAACCAGGCAAGAGAGATGGTTCGAAAGCAATCGCACTAACCTTTTCCTACCTTCCTCTCCAGCTAGGAACCTTTGAGTAGGTTACCGGGAACCGAACCTGAAAACCCGCAGGTAGACCTTTACAACGACGGGTTAGTGAGCACGCAAGGAAAAATCTTTTAAGGAAAATCTATGTTCTATTGTGGTAAGTCAGGGCACTTCTTAAACTGCCCCAGCCCCTTCTGTAAAACTACTGCAGCACTCATTATTGTGAGTGTTGCGGAGGGGATCTGTCAGGTCCGAGCCTCAGCTCCCCGAGGATCTGCACAAACAAATCTTGTTTCTCGGACTTTAAACTCCGTTTTCTTGGGCGTTGACTGTGTAAACCTGCCATTTTTCAAGTTTCCTCAGCGGTGTCCCAGCTGAGTTTAAAAAAACAATTCTCATTGCTGTCTTTCCATCAAAACTTGGGTTGACTAGCTTGGGTGTCTAGCTTGTATGATGACTCAGGGCAAGTGGAAATTTTTTGGATGTCCCTTTGCTCTGAACAGGGATACGTTCAGTGAAGAAGGTACTCCAGTACAGATGGAAATTTGTGGATGGTCCCCGCTGACCTCTGGACCAGTGGATTTAGGAAACAGAGCCTTTGAGGGTTCTTTGGGTAAAGATCATCAAGAGAAATGTCCTTTATGCTTTCCTTCTCCCCACTTTCCCATTATTTAGGGTACCTGGCTGCAGGCGCAGAATCCTACCATTAACTGGGGGACCAAGGATTACACTTCCAGAGAAAAAAGATGAGTCCAAAAGTTTCGCTTGCTCTGTTCCTAAAGGAACCATGTCAGCCCTGAACTCCGCTGTAAAACCAGGCTATTGGATTTATGTGACAAAAAAAACGCTGACACTTCCTCCACCGTCCATATTTGTCCAATTGAATTATTGCCTGGCAGAGATACCTTTTGGTAAGTCTACCCCTGCGGGGCCGGCTAAGGCTTTAAAGGGGTTAATAGACAAAATCTAGCCAAGGCTTCATACCCCCTCTTCATCTCCTGGAGGTGCACCCATCTTCTTTGTAAAAAGAAAGATGGTTCTGGACCATGCGTAGACTATAAAGGGGAAATCAATAAGGTTACTATTAGAAAACCTTATCCATTGCCTTTAATCCCTGGTTATTGGAGAGAGTGCGACATGCAAAATTTTTTCTCTAAACTAGATCTTCTGGGGCCTATAACTTAGCCGATTAGCCTGGGGATGAATGGAAAAACTGCATTCAGGTCAACTATGGACACTTTGAAATTGTTTGCTTTTTGGTTGGACCGCCGCAGCCACTTTCCAACACTTGGTGAATGCATCTTCAGGGATCTCCTAGATACATTCGTGGTAATTTATTTGGATGATATTCTAATTTTTTCTAACCCACAGAGGAACATCATGGGGCATGTGAGAATGGTCTTGGAAGTCTAGACAAAATACTTTACATCAAACTTGAAAAGTGTGAATTCCATGGACCGAAATTCAATTTCTGGGGATGTACTGTTACACAAGGAATTAGTATGGTGGAAGAAAACCCAAGCCATCAGGATTGGCCAAGTCCTAGAAATGTGAAGGAGTACAGCGCTTTTATGGGTTTGCCAATTTAAGAGTTCATTTGAAATTTTTTCTGAGGTAGTGTCACCTATCACCCAACTTACCCGGGGAAAAAGTCTAGGTTCTCCTGGGACCCCCCCAAGCCCGGAGCATTTTCCTCAAAGATAAATTTACCACTGAAACCCATCCTAGTACATCCCAACCCCGAGTTGCCCTTTATAATAGGGGGGAGCTTTAGATGTGCCGTTGGAGCATACTCTCTCAGAGAACAGGTAGAAAATGTCTTGCATCCCTGTGCCTTCTTTTCCCCGCAGTTGTCTTCGACTGAGAGGAACTACGATGTGGGCAATAGAGAGTTGTTGGCCATTATTGCCGCCTTCAAAGAATGGAGACACCTTCTTCAGGAGCTGCACAGCAAATAGTCGTCCTGACAGATCATCGTAACCTTGAGTTTATCAGGTCGGCTAAGTGCCTGACTCCTCGCCAGGCTCGCTGGAATCTTTTCTTAAACCAATTTAATTTTATCATTTCTTATAGACCAGGATCGCGCAATGGAAAGGCTGATGCACTCTCTAGGATTTACTCAGCAGAGACACGTCCAATTACTCCTCCTAAGACTATTCTTCCTGACTCTAGATTCCTAGGAGTAATTCATAATCAAGACCTACTTAAGGACATCAAGGAAGCATACCATGCGGATTCCTTTTTGGCACAACCCCCAAGGGACGTAAGTCTTGTCTTTAAGAATGGTGTGTGGATTCAGGGACAACGCCTGTATATTCCTGAAACAGTCAGATTGAGAGTATTGCAACTCATTCACGATTCCAAGATAGCTGGGCATAGAGGAATTCTAAAGACACAGGAATTTCTCTCTCGTTTCTTTTGGTGGCCCACTTGCAGGAAGGATGTTTTAAACTATGTCACTTCATGTGAAGTCTGTGCAAGATGCAAAACACCTCGCTCCTCACCAACTGGTCTGTTACAGCCTCTTCCCACCCGGTCCCGCCCGTGGGGATCCATTTCTATGGACTTCATTGTGGAGTTACCAACCTCTCAAGGGAAGAACACCATTCTAGTGGTGGTTGACCGTCTAACAAAGGCAGCTCATTTTATCCCTTGTGTCGGCTTACCCACTGCAAAACAGACATCAGATTTGATGATTAAAGATGTGTTTCGCTTACATGGAGTACCGGATGAGGTTATTTCGGATCGAGGGGTGCAATTCACTTCTAGGTTTTGGCAAAATTTCTGTGCAGCATTGGACATTAAAGTAAACCTTTCTTCTGCTTTTCATCCCCAGACTAATGGACAGACCGAACGAACCAATCAAACCCTGGAGCAGTATCTCCGCTGCTTTATCTGCCACCTACAGGATGATTGGGTGGATCTACTTCCATTAGCTGAGTTCTCGTATAACAACTCTCAGAGTGCCTCCACTAAGCAGTCTCCTTTTTACTCTAATCTAGGTTATCATCCTAACATTCTACCACGATTTCCCATAGAAACGCCTTTACCAGCAGTGGCTGAAAGAATCACGTCTTTACAGAAGAATATGGATCTTCTAAAGGAGAATCTGGAATCGGCTCAGGAAAGGTACAAGAAAGCAGCAGATAAATTTCGTAAACCTGCACCAGCTTTCAAGGTAGGAGACTTGGTCTGGCTGTCAACCAGAAATCTTAAGTTAAGGATTCCATCGTCTAAGTTGGGACATAAGTACATTGGACCCTATAAAATCAGTAAAATTATAAGTGCCGTTGCTTGTCGTCTTCAACTGCCCAGAACTATGAGAATTCACCCTGTCTTTCATGTATCCCTACTAAAGGCTGCGACACCCAATACGTTTCCTGGACGTTCTTCTCCTTGCCCTGACCCAGTGCTAGTCGATGGTCAGGAAGAATTTGTGGTGGAAAGGATTTTAGATTCCAGGTTGTATAGAAATCAGTTACAATATCTGATTAAATGGCAGGGCTACCCAGTGGAGGACAACTCATGGGAACCAGTCAATAACGTTAATGCTCCTCGCTTGCTCCGTCAGTTTCATCAGAGGTACCCACACAAGCCTGGCCTGAGGTCATCCGGAGGTTGTCCCTAAGGGGGGAGTAATGTAAGGTTCTGTGTACATGTTCCTGAAACTCAGTTTGTTCGTCAGCCATTTTACTTTCTGTCTTGCTGCAGCTATCTTGCCCTCAGTCAAAATGGAGTTTCCAGCTTGCATGTTCCCGCCCTGATTCTCTCCTTTTGCTTCTTAAGCAGCCACAGCTGAGCAATCAGTGCTTCAGAATCTAGCCTGCAGTGAACCTGTGACCTGACTCCTAAAGCCTTGGACCTTGTACTCCAGCTATTCCTACTGAGGAACTCTGAAGCACTTGTGGACTCTGAACCCTGCTCTTTGAAAGACCCACGTTTGCATCGACTTACGGTAACAGAGAAGAAGATCCTGAACCTGTTGTGGAGAGTGATTGCTGAGCTTAGATTACTCTGGCCTGCTGTGTCTCCTGCTTCTGTGTCTGCAAACTGTGTGACTATTTTTGCCAACTTGTATGAAGTAATACAAGACTTTCTATATCAAACCTGTGTCTCATGTATTTTCATCGCACCCAAGCACAAGACGCTATATGAACTGTACTACATACATTACAGTTAGCTCGGTGTCACAAGTACTGCAGTTCCCCTTTCTTCGCTTCTTTCTTAGGCTCTGTCCAAAGCAGCTATCAGGACCTTCCGTCAGACTGATCTGTGCACGCTCCGAGAGTCACTTTCCACTTCCTAGGGGACTAACAGTCAGCAAGTTCTGAGGTATCGGTTTGTCTCTCTGCTTCTGTCTCATCTGACAGGAATCTCCGTCTGTCTGACTAGAATGTCTCTGACAGGAAATCCACAGAATGACTGGCTTGAACCAGACTGAACTAGCACTGGCTCTGGCTCTGTCAGAATGACTCACTCCTGAATCACACCAAGACTGGCTCTGACTAGAATGACTACTGCTACGTCTCTCCACACCCTTATATACTCTAAAGGCTCCCTCTGGTGGCACTATAGGGAAATGTGAAGTGTGAATGAATATCGGGTGATTGTGAAATTACCTTTCTGTGCATCCTCCTGGGAACATGTGGCACCAAGCGCAGCTGGGTCACATATTCCCCCCTAGTTATATTCAGCACTCCCGGGCTGAAAAAGAAAACAATTTTATAATAACAGCAATAACATAACTCATCCCTTGCGGAAGGTAAGGACACTTCAAACGTTACAATGTGTACAAATGGCAATAGAAAAATATCAAATACTTTCACACAAATAAATACAAGATTCTTGTGGAGGACCCACACCAAACCTCCCACGGGGGTCCTGGGTGGGCTGCAGGACTTCTCTGCTGCAAACCTCACTCAAGGCCACACCATACGGGTTTTTCTTCTGAGGTAAAATGGCTTACGTAAAACCAAGATGGGGCACTGAGTGCCAACTATTTACATCACAGTTCTGTGCTGCAAGAGTCCTCAGCACGCAGTCCTTCATAGACATTTCACGTTTCACTTTAACACTTTACCCAACTGGGGTATACTACGCATCATACTATGCAACCATTATCATCAATCACAATAAAAATAGGCAATTCTTCTTTAAACTTTTTACAGTTCAGTAAACCCTGTCTGGGTCCTACTGTTCTTCTTTAAATATAGTTGCACCTTCCACATCTGGGGCTGGAAGTATGCGGTGCGCTCTGGAATGCATCACCAAGAGATCGTGTCCTGCTACCTGTGTCAGAGTAGCTACAGTTCTCGTCTCAATTTTTACTTTGCGTCTTGCTGGAGGCCTTACAGGTGCCTCTTCTAAGTATAGATTTGGCTCAATAGGGGTCGCTGTTGCAGTCGCTATGCTCTGCAGCGTTTCCAATTGGGACGCAGGTGCTCGCAGTGGCTCAGTTGGGGACGCACTAGCCTGTTGCGTTGCAGAATAGGACGTAGGATAGGATGCAGGTGCGCGGCCGGGCGCTGATGTGGCTGTGGCTTGGGACGCTGAGACACGGGGTACGTTTCCGGCTTCAGGGACGGGGTCGCTGACTCGGGAGACATTCAGGGCATACCACCCCTTAAGACCCCAGTGCCGCGTGTAGGTGACAATATCCCCAATAATTAGATCCCTTCCCGGGTGCCCCTCTGGCAGGTGAGACTCCACATCCCTGCGATTAACAAAGACCTCCTGATACAGGCCTGGTTCATGGATGAACCCCCAGCATCCCTGGAGTTTGAAGTCTCTAATGGCCCCCTGGCGCCGCGGTTCCCGGAGCGTACCTTTGTCTCGCATGACGTTCTCTTTGTCAGCAAGATCTTTCTCCCGGTACCTCTGGCGAAGCTGCTGCGCCTCTCGCTGCTCCTGCTGCTGTCGCTGCTCATACTCCTTCTGGGCGGCGTATTCCACATCGTCCAGGTACTCCATCTCCTCCCAGTCGATCTCCACTGCATCAGGCAGGATTCCTTCCATCGTCCCTACCGGGGGACTGCATTCCGCTGCGGCCTCTGGTTCCAGGCCTGGCTGGCATTCTGGTCCGGGCAGGGCCTCCTCAGCCTCCTTCCCTCCCGCCGCGTCCTCGGCGGAGTCAGGATCAGCTCTTTTGAGGCCGGCCTCCGGTGGTTCATCAGCCGCTGGGTCCAGTGGTGGCGCGGGTGGCATTTGCGCATCTTGAGGGGAGAGCAGTGGGTCCCACAGCAGCCGCTGTTTCAGGGCACGCCAGCTTTGCTCCATCGCCTCCATTTCTGCGCGGTGTCGGGCCATGTCCCTCAGCGCCGCATCCACCTCCTCCACTTTCTGCATTCTCCGGTCATCCGCCCGACCTGGGGACGGTTCAGGCACAGGCAGCAGCTCTTCAGGGGAACGGGGTCTGCGCACCGCGATTCCTCCACACAGCGTCTCCTGTCCTTCCGCCATCTCACTCCAGGCCAGACTGTACTTCCCATCTGGAACAACCTGGTCTTTTCAGTGGAGGCGGGACTTTCGCTTTCTCTTCTTAGCATGGAGGATGAAGAGGAGGCGGATCTCCCTTGCAGTGGGGCAGGCTCGGACATTGTAATAGCACTTAGACAGGGCTCCCATCACTTTCGCACCACAGGGGGGGGTACGCCCACGAATCCACGCCCACCTTCTTCACCAGCGCCTCAGGGCGTGAATATGGCGGCAAAATGGCGGAAAATGGCGCCAAAAGTCACAAAAACTGCACACAGTCTTTTTGCACAAAAACAGTCCACATAAGGCACACAGGACTCACATATTGCGAGCTTCGGATCCTGTTCGTGATGCCAAAGATGAGTCGCACGTACCAGGGCTTATGGGGTACTCGGCACCGAGCCCGTTCACTTCAATGGGGGAGAGGTCACGGGTAGCGCAGCTCGGTCCGTTGCCCTGGGCACTCATTCAAAGGGGGATATTTTTATAGGGGATAATAGTAATTGTTTGTGACGCCACCTGTGGTTTCTGATCAGGGTGACCAGCGCTGCAGGGTGAATCCTCTGAGGGGTTGTTACTGGGCAGCAAGGTGTTAAGTCTTCCACAGGTAAGACGGATCCCTCGAGGTATATGGCGGTGCAGGGTGCAAGCAATAAGGCAGACACACACAAGTCAGTCTCTTTCCATACCTTTACTGGTGATATTTGCAGGCATGTCCCGGGAAGCTGCTCAGGGTGGAGGATGCACATCCAGTAATCACTGAGTAGGTTTAAGGCCTCCTTACTTCTCAATGTGTGTGAGTTTCTAACTTGCATGAAGCTAAGTTTAACTCTGTGTAGAACAGCTACGCCCGGCCGACATTGTGGTGGAGCCTTCTTTTGGACAGAACTAAGTCCTCTATGGCTGATCAGGCCTGACTCCTGTTCTTCCTGACCCCGGTTACATATCAGCACTGAAGGGCCCCTCTGCGACTTGAAGTCCAGCAGGGTCTCCGGTTTCTCCCACTAGCCGTGAAGGTTCTAGCAAGCTCGGACCCGGTGTCCGGTTGTGCAGAGTGGAGGTCAGCTATCTTTGCTATTTCTCCTCAGTCACTCTTTCTTCCTTTTTACCACTCGCCTGTCGCCCTACTCACACCTTTAACATAAGCACAGGTAACAGTAGGTGACAGCTTCCTTCTCTTCTCCGCTCACTGACCGTACCTCAGTTAGCTTGGTGTCACAAGTACTGCAGTTCCCCTTCCTTCGCTTCTTTCTTAGGCTCTTTCCAAAGCAGCTATCAGGACCTTCCGTCAGACTGATCTGTGCATGCTCCGAGAGTCACTTTCCACTTCCTAGGGGACTAACAGTCAGCAAGTTCTGGGGTATCGGTTTGTCTCTCTGCTTCTGTCTCATCTGACAGGAATCTCCGTCTGTCTGACTAGAATGTCTCTGACAGGAAATCCACAGAATGACTGGCTTGAACCAGACTGAACTAGCACTGGCTCTGGCTCTGTCAGAATGACTCACTCCTGAATCACACCAAGACTGACTCTGACTAGAATGACTACTGCTACGTCTCTCCACACCCTTATATACTCTAAAGGCTCCCTCTGGTGGCACTATAGGGAAATGTGAAGTGTGAATGAATATCGGGTGATTGTGAAATTACCTTTCTGTGCATCCTCCTGGGAACATGTGGCACCAAGCGCAGCTGGGTCACACACATGGAGGAGGTGGTGTGATGGTGTGGGGGTGCTTTGCTGGTGACACTGTTGGGGATTTATTCAAAATTGAAGCGGTGAGTGGTCCAGCTCAACCCAAACCATCTCGATTGGGTTCAGGTCTGGTGACTGTGGAGGCCAGGTCATCTGGCGTAGCACCCCAACACTCTCCTTCTTGGTCGAATAGCCCTTACACAGCCTGGAGGTGTGTTTGGGGTCATTGTCCTGTTGAAAAATAAATGATGGTCCAACTAAACGCAAACCGGATGGAATAGCATGCTGCTGCAAGATGCTGTGGTAGCCATGCTGGTTCACTATGCCTTCAATTTTGAATAAATCCCCAACAGTGTCACCAACAAAGCACCCCCACACCATCACACCTCCTCCTCCATGCTTCACGGTGGAACCAGGCATGTAGAGTCCATCCGTTCACCTTTTCTCCAAAAACATACTGATAGGGAATCGAGATTGTGAGCCCCATCGGGGACAGCGACGATAATGTGGCAAAACTGTAAAGCGCTGCGGAATCTGTTAGCGCTATATAAAAATAAAGATTATTATTATTATTATTATTATTATTATTATTTTCTGCGTGCAAAGCAGTAATCAAAGCAAAAGGTGGCTACTTTGAAGAACCTAGAATATAAGACATATTTTCAGTTGTTTCACACTTTTTGTAAAGTGTAATGTATAATTCCATGTGTTAATTCATAATTTTGATGCCTTCAGTGTGATTCTACAATTTTTATAGCCATGAAAATACAGAAAAATCTTTGAATGAGGTGTGTCCAAACTTTTGGTCTGTACTGTATATCCAGCAGAGTTGCAGATTATAAAATGGTGAAAAAACCTACAAACATATTGATACCCCTACTGTTAGTGAGGAAGGGAATGCCATAAATCATGAAATAACCATCACTGTATAAAGTGCATCAGTGCTTTGGCAAATCAGGGAAATTAATATATTGTAAAGTGCATTAATGCCTTAGTAAGTCATATAAATAGACCATGAGGTCTCCTTCCGTTCCCCACATAGATAGGCAATCACATGTATGCAAAACATGCGACCTTATAGTGTAGTGTATGCATTAATCTAGGCCCGGTTGATTAGGATATATAGTGATACTCCTAGACTCATAAAGGCTATGCACTAAGTGCAATGCCTACCAAAAAATTATAATCAGGGTCATCCATACACCCTTGAAGGCATCAACTGTAGTATCTCATTCAAATATTGTAAACAAAGTGTAGTTGTGGTACTGCTACACTCATAAAAGCTCTACAGACAGTGCAAAGTCTGACAAAAATTACATGCATAGTCATGTATTCAACCCTGAAGGCACCAACTGTAGTACCTCATTCAAATATTCTGAACAGAGTGTAGTTGTGGTACTCCTACACTAATAAAGGCTCTGCACAAAGTGCAAAGCCAGAAAAAATATAAGGAGGGTCATCATATACCCTTAAAGACACAAAATGGAGTGCCTCATAACACAATTAAGAAAGTGTAGTTGTGGCACTTCTACACTACTAAAGGCTTTGCACACAGTGCAAGGGTCATTCAGTCATCTAAATACCCTTGAAGGCAACAACTGGCAGGCCTCATTCAAATATTTTGAAAGTGTAGTTGATGTACTCCACTTTTAACACTAGGACTACTGGACTCGTGACCCCGCCTAGAACTACTGAAAGGAGTCATTTTGACTCCTTGCTTGTTTTCGTTTATTTTTAGAGTTTCATTTGTGGTTATTTATTAATAATTATATTTTTTGTAATGTATTATTATTGTGAGATCCAACAGTAATGCTTTTGATTGTTTTTTTTCTGCTTTTCTTATTTTTCTACAGAAAATAACAATAATTATAATAGACGTTTTTCAAACATTTTTTTTTATTCAAGTGCACACATATAAACAACAACTGAAGAACAAAAAGCAGAGAAAATGTAGGTGGAGGAGCATAAAAATGAAAATATGGCGCAGAATTCACCTTCTAAACATTTGGTGTTTCGCATTTTAGGCATTGCCTTTGATTTATGGCAGTACATTGCCCACACAAAGACTTACCACAAGTCTTACAATTGCCGACAGATCTATTTTTCTTGCACTTTTCTTTGATCTGGCAAAATTTTGTTTGAACCATCACTTCTGAGCATGTAGAAACTTGGGACGTGGAACCCTTTTCCCTATCTGTGACATAAGGACCACTCAACTCTCTCACAAGCGTTTGCAAAAATGCCTTGCGTGACATTTTTTGGTGGGTTATCTCATTGAATATTATCCATGCATTTATACCCGCAAAGTCTAAGGCATTTTCAAATGCATGAACAGGCCATCTCCTTGTGCATGTTCGTGTGGTATATTTTCGTGCCATCTGATCCACTACATCTACTCCATATTTTGTTTCATTGTAAAACTTTACCGTTTCTGGAGTTTTTTTAGCGGAATCAGACGCAACAACAACATCTGGATGGACGGAACTCAAAATTACAACATTTTTGTTGGGCTTTTCTTGATATACTGTAAGTGTAAAATTGTCTTCATTTCTAAACACTTTAGTGTTGTACAATTCCTCTTTCATGGATTTTATTTCTTTAGGCACTTCTCGCCTTATCTTGTTCAGTGTTCCCACGATGGTTGTTCCTTTGCTTTTTAGCTGTTTAGCTAATTTTACTGAAGTAAAATAATTATCGGTTGTAACATTGCGACCTTTTTTCAAAAACGGGTCCAATAACTTCATTACCACATGGTCAGCTAAACGGTCCTCAGCACGGCGTGTGTCATCTTTGCCTAGATAAGGGAAGCCATTTGCCAGATATTTGCTCTCCTTATCAACAGCTAGCCAATATTTGTGGCCATATTTATCTGGTTTGGAAGGCATGTACTGCGTGAATAGACACCTAGTTTTGCTTGGGAAAAGTTGCTCATCCACCGTTATGTATGGGCCAGGTTTGTAACACGCAATACAATTTTCAATAAACCTGTCCCACACAGTAGAAAATAGAGCAAACTTGTCCGTTTGCAGAGTCTCCGATCGAGTAGATTTCTCATCAAATCTGGGAAACCTCATAATTTCAACAAAGCGGTCCCTAGACATTGTCGCTTTGCAAAACGTTATTCCCCAGTCATTACACCAAATACTGCTAATCGAGTGACGGTTCGTGCCAGATATTCCACGAGCATAGAATATCGCAATGAATGCATCTAGCTCCTCATCAGATAGAGTAAACTGTAAATTATTGTTCCTGCATGCTTCTGCAAGCGTACAGTTCTTTATATGTGTCAATATATATGAATCAAAAATTAGCATAAGATAAGAGCCTAGAGTAAACAAGCTATTTTGTTCAGCATTACACAGTAATACAAGCAGGTAAAACACAAGGAAAATGTGAAAAGTTGACATGTAAATTGAACTACATCTATATGAACATCAGGGTAAATAAGACAGAGTGAAAAAATTATGCACAAAACTTTATAGCAACATTTAGTGACAAAAGGACCTCAAAATATAGTAGGGAGTCAAAATGACTCCCTTCAGTAGTTCTTGGTAAATTTTGAAAAAAAAGCGCAAATTTTTCACCAAAATTATTTATTCTCACAAAATCTTTTTTCACATCATATTTGAGGAAAAGTCACCGAGTTTCAAGCCGGAATTCTGAAAAATGTAGTCACAGAAGAGAAATAAAAAACGAAAGGAGTCAAAATGACTCCATCAGTAGTTCTAGTGTAGGCTTTGCACAAAGTGCAAAGCCAGATGAAAATGATAAGGAGGGTAATACAGTAATCCTCTTTACGTGTCCGCTTTCTCTTCTCCTTCCATGGGAGGCTAGAGGGACTGCCTCCACCTACTTCCTGGAACCTGATTCCCAGGTTCCTAGGATTTAAGTCACCTGGCTGTTATGTTTCGGTAGCTGAGGAGAAATTGCAAAAAATAGCCAAAGTAGTAATACACCAGAGAGGCTGGAAACTATTGGATTGCAGTACACTAAACTAACCGCCACACTAGAAGTAGCCGTGGAGCGTACCTACGGTGATCCTAGATGCCTCGTCACAGCCGGAGAGATAACTACACCTAAAGGCAGAAAGATGAAAGCTATCTGCCCCGGAGCAGAATCCGCAAAGAAATAGGAAGCCCCCAAACATGTAATGGCGGTTAGACAAGAAGAAAACACGGACACAGACAGAAAATAGAATGAGCAAACACTGGGGACCAATCTGTCTAGATAGAAAAGTATAGGAAAGAATTCTGACTGCAACCCAAAAAAAACCCTGACAAAAATATCAACACTTCTGATTAACAAAAAACCTGAGATCACACAATCTCTACCACCTAAATCAGATCTCTGGTGTAACTCACAACAATTCAGCAAACAAAAAGTGACAAAGGAACAAAGCAAAAGTTCAAACACAAAATGAGCACAATTGCAGCGCCAGACCCCAAAAGGGGACCAGGCTGTAGTCCACTGCAAGCAGCAAACCAGCAGTGAAAATCCAACAGAAGAAAAAAAAACAACAAAACACTTATCTGAATGAGAGAAGGAAAGCAAGCTGTGCTCCAAGCAAGACCAGGAGGAACAATTGAATACTGGCAAGGCTGATGGGAACTCAGGTCACTTATATCATACCATTCAGAGCCAGCTGAAGGCCATTCAGTAATTAGTTCATTAACCTCAGCAACCACCGGAGGGAGCCCCAGCTCAGAAGCCGCCTCAAAAGTATTCACAACACCTGGCTTTGGGTAGTACTGGAGCCCCCAAGATGTAGAAATGGGCGACAGCCCCCTGTGTCACCTGCACCATTGCCTGCTCATAGTATGAGGTGAACACCTAGGACAGTCTGAACTCTTGGAGGTGGTAGCCTCGTCTCAAGCCAACTCATGGAAACTCTCTCCGGCCCACTTATTTTGAAAGAAGAGTTCATCCTGCTCCCTTTCTTCTTGGATCACACCCACCATAGAGCAGGGATACGGCCCCTCCATTTTGAGGAATGTGACCCTGTGTCCAGCCGTCAGCTCTTGCAGCCTCTGTGCCAAGGTTTCCTTCTCTACTGTCCACTGGATGAACGAGATGTGATGACGAGTCCCAAACTCTTCTATGAACCTCCATCTCTGCTGCCCGTAACAACATCTCCCTGGGATCCCTATTCTCTTACTTGTGGCTAGCGCGCCCGCTAGCATGTCTCCAGCCCTGGTCCTGGTTTGCCGCCTTTTCTCTTCCAACTAGCCTAGGCTTCACAGTCTGCTCACCAGTTGCTGGATCCTGGCTCTCCCATCCGCAGTCCGCAAGATTCCCAGAGGTGAAGGTTGCGGCCTGGGTTCTGGCTTTTGTGGTTCCTGGAAATCAGCCGATTCTGGACTACAGGCTCCTGCCACTAGTGCTGTCGCGCTAGCTTAGTCTGGCTCCCTCGGAAAAATTTCTTGGAATGTTATATACGTACACCGAAATAGAACACAAAGCACATAATACTCTATGGATGACTAATTGAATCCAGAAAAAAATGTGAACACTGGAAAAAGTCCTCTTCCATTCATTTGCTCATTAAGAAAGTATTCACTTACTTTCTTCAGACTTGTTCTGCAACATAAAACTATACATCTGGGCAACTTAATTTTTATAGACTCTGTATTGGAGTATTCTTAATGTGTGTACCATTGGATTGCTTTCAAGGAGTATAAATGGTGGGTGCTCTTTCATGCACCTGTGGGTGCTCAGTTAGTTGCTCTCTGGTGCTGGGATAATCTTTTAGAGTAGTTTATCTTAGATCATTATTGTGCTTTGGAAAAAGCACTATATTGTTATTCACATTATTCTTTTTCCGTGTTCTTCTTCTTCTCCAGATTTGCGCAATTAATACAGCCCGAACCGCTCGGTGTACAGACTCCGTTCAAACAAGGTTTTGAAGCTAGCTGCCGTGACAGGTGTGCTAAGTATTTTTGGAGTCGATCGGATTTTTTGCTTTTTAACCTTTTACGTTTGAAAAAAAAATCTTCCCATTGGAATGCATTGATTTTGAACTTAAATGTACGTCTCGGGCTTGGAATTTTTTAAAATAGAAAAATGATATTTTTCCTCCGACTGTTAACCCCCTGAGGACATTTTTGTAGAAAAAAAATTTTGACACCTCAAAACGTGCGTAAAAAAATGGCGTAAAAATAAATTGCCATAGGAATTAATGGCCCCATTGTAATCAATGGGCTCCCATATAAATCAATAATATAGCTGTGAGGCATTTGTAAGGACCAACTACCACACCAGCTATAAATAACCCGGTTGCTAGAAAGATGGCTACAGCATTACTATGATGCTATGCCATTCCAGCAAGTTTATTGGCTGTAAAACAGGCGCCAAACTTGCTGGGCAGGCATCCGAGCTTCCTGCCCGAATACATGAGGTGTTCTGCAGAGTTCCGAGCATGTCCGAGCACCCCGATGCTCAAGGGTTAACGGAGCATGTCCGAGCATGTTCGCTCAACACTACCGGGCACCAATTCAAAGCACAATCTGTAGTTCCTTCAGGAAATACACATCTAATTTATCTTGCTGTGCTTTAGAATTAGGACGCGTTACCTTTTTCTCACTTGTAGCTTGTTGCATGTAGTGTACATTGTTCGTAAAACATATTATTTTCGTGATAAGAAAGTACAGAGTTTCTGTTTGCACAACCTTCATTATGTGTGTGGTATTCGTGTAGGTACAGCAGAAAGATCTTAAACTGTAACAAAACAAAACAATGGAATCCCGCATCTAATGCATCTAAACATGGCAGCTTTTATACTATGGCCATGGGTTGCCGAGATGATGAGTCACAACCGACAATACACAATAGAAAACTCTCCTGCAAACTAGCCCATAGTTCACCAGCTTCCTAATTAGATAAAGGAACATTCTGGAAAACAAATACTCAGTGCGACATCAAAGCCCCCATCTCACACAGCGATCTCGCTAGCGAGATCGCTGTTGAGTCACTAGTTTTGTGACGCAGCAGCGAGCTCCCCAGCGATATCGCTGTGTGTGACATTCAGCGACGATCAGCCCCCTGCCGGGTATCGCTGATCGTCGCTGAATGTCCTGGACATTTTTTTGATCGCTGGTCTCCCGCTGACAGGCACGCATCGCTGCGTGTGACAGGCGGGAGACCAGCGATTCGCTGGTAACCAAGGTACACAGCGGATTTCCAGGCGCGGGGCTGTGCCTGGAAACCCGCTGTGTACCTTGGATACCAGCGCCCTGATGCAGGGAGCTGGTAACCAAGGTACACAGCGGGTTTCCAGGCACCGCGCAGCGCCTGGAAACCCGCTGTGTACCTTGGTTACCAGCTCCCTGCATCAGGGCGCTGGTATCCAAAGTACACTGCGGGTAACTAAGCGATGTTACCCGCAGTGTCGCTGTGCTGATCGCTGCCTGAGCTGCCTGTTTGGCAGCTCAGCAGTGATCATGTAGCGATACACCAGCGATCCTGATCGTTGTCGGGATCGCTGGTGTATCGCTATTGTGAACCCGGGCTTAAGCTTGCAGACCAAGGAAAGACCCTGGCAAAAGTGTTTTTCCGACATTCTGTTCATATTGTTAGCCTACTAAAAGGCGCAAATAATCTTACTCATTTTGCAACCGGTCAGAACCTAACCAGCCTTAACTTTGCAAAATATCTTTCTGCATCTTTATAAAAACTTATTTCATACTTAAGTAACACAAAATTGAAGAGTTTATTTCAATTAAACTATAATACTGCTAAACAATTATAGTAAATGGTCGCAGTCATTTTAACTAATTTTGCATAAATTAGAAGTACAATAAACTATCAGAAAATGTGTACTATACTCTATAAGAGACCTATGCTTCTTTTCCCTCTTATAAACCATTTCTATTTCCTCCTGCCTTTTGAACTCATAATTTACCCACAAGAACAGCTTGAACCCATCTTAAGTAAAACGAGATGGAGTGCTGACTCACAGAAGTATATTGCCTAAGCCTATTGAAATTTAAAGAGAGTGAAAAAACAGGGAAAATCACACTGACAGAATTGCAGCTTTATTGTGTTTACCTCATCTCCGTGCTAGACTCACAGCAACACTGCTCAGTACTGCTGTATAATATCCTCCATGCTTCTGCTGCATCTGATTGTGTGCTACTGAAACACAGATGTGCAGGATTTTCTCATGTTTGTATGTACAGAGTATTTGAGACATCGTATCAGCTAGTATCTAGTACCTATACATTAGCCCAAAGTTAACCTAAAATGGGAGATGAAAAAAAGTTAAAAATTGCAGGAGACAAGTCATGCAATAGAAATCATGTTTTTCCTCATGTGAATACCTGACAGGCTTTTCTGAAAATGCACCAGAAAGACAAGTACAATTTCATTTTTAAGATCTCTTCCATGATAGGGCAGGCATGCTAGCGACATATTTATTGCATTTCTAAATCCTGTAGGCACTATAGAGCAGATTCACTATTTACAATGAACCTTTTTTTTTTTTTTACTTTATTTTGCTCAGCGCTCAACAGGGGTTAAGGTTAGTGAACAAATACTGGTGTAGCACTGATGGAAACGTTGCACTAGCAAGCAACAACAAGCGATAATAAAAGCCATTGGAGATAGTAAAGGAGTTGTAGAAAACAGTCAGTTGAGAGGTGAGAACCGTCTGGGTAATACAGCTCAGGAGCTGGAGACTGGAACTAGACTGAACAGCTAGACACAATTTTCAGGCAATGAGAGAAAGATCCATGTGGCTTTAAACAGGAAACAAAATGGATTTCACAGGTTCGGAATCTGCCATCTTAGTGAAGGGCAATTGCTGAACACAGCTGCTGCCTCCAGTGGAAAGGAGTGGAATTTCAGCACAGTTATCAAGGTGAACAATGGCAGCCACTAGTGGTCAAACTGTAGTTTCAACAGGAATCCTGACAGAATGATGTAAAAGTAAGCTAATCAAGAGGAGATGAAAAGTTGAATAAAAGTATCAAAAGATGTGAAAGAATTAGCATGAGCTTCCATGACAATTTTTTCCATGTATTAGACAGAGTTACTAAATCTGCCCAAATATGCCTTGAACACTTAAGAACAAACTTTTTCTTAAAAAGAAAAAGGCTCCTACATGTAACTAATAGGGGACCAGAGGCAGGTACATGAATCAAGCAGTTAACCCCTTCTCGACATGCGCTGTATATATACTACACTACGGGAGCTGTGTTCCTGCAAAGCGAAGTATATATATGGTGCTGCTATTTCCAGTCACTGCGCTGCATCGTTTGACTACCGAGTTTACATCACTGTTTTCTCTGACAGCAGGCCATGCCTGCATGTCGCCCTTGGGAGCTGTACCGGCCCCCCTTATTGGCGATCACTGTGATTGGCTGTTCAGAATTGATCAGCCAATCATAGTGATGTGACAATAAAGTTAAAAAAATTAACCCCTTTGGCACTGATTGGCTGAAAAATAGTTACAGATTAGGGATGATCGAACGTGCCCAGTGATACTCAGATATTATTCGAGTATCACGGTGCTCAGACATGCTCGTTACTCAGAGAGCAATGGGCGGTGCTCGAGTTCAAACTCCAATCCCCACCCCACATTTTTGGCATCTGTTTCGCAGCCAATAAGCAAGCGGGGATTTCTTGTAAGTCACTGTAAAGCCATACCCATCTTGGTTGTGGCATTACTGTGATTGGCTGGCCGTTTGACATCATCAGGGATTATAAAAGGACAGACACCGCCCGGCTTGGCACTGACGCCATTGCATAGCTCTGTGACACTTCATATTTTAGGTACTTTTCTGTGTTATGTAATAGACCCAAAAATTGCAGAAACATTTTCCTAGACTACATTACTCAACCATACATTATTCTGTAGTGTGGAGTACATTTCTGTGATCTATAAAACTGAGAAAAGGAAATTAGACCTACCGGTAATTCTTTTTCCAGGTAGTCCCTCAGGACAGCACAATGGAGGATGTCCTCCTTTGACCTATAGCGGGACAGGATCACAGAGAGGTTAAAAGGCCCCACCCACCTCCACCCTCCAGTGTTTTTTCAAAGTACCACCGAAGGATGGCAGGAAATGGTCTAAACGCGCCCTTACAAACGCGTATGTAAGAAACCATTGAACAGCTTCTTCTTTATCTCTAGCCTTGGCAACTCGACGGACCATCCACCAAAGATTGATCCCTTGCAATCCTAAAGAGAAACATAAGGGAGGGAATTAAGGGTGCTGTCCTGAGGGACTACCTGGAAAAAGAATTACCGGTAGGTCTAATTTCCTTTTCCCCTTACGTCCCTCAGGACAGCACAATGGAGAATACCAAAGAAACATCCCAGGGTGGGAACAGAAGCTCAAGGACCAAAGTCCCAGGTAAGAACCAGGTTAGATATAAAAATGATCTGAAAGATCAAAAGAAATATAGATATCTAAAGAAATTCGTAAAGATAATCACAGTAGTGAGTGTCCGATATATGTTTATAATGGCCAATTCCAGTATGAATGTGGTAAACCAGATATGCCGCAGAGACGGAGAGTGAAACACAGCCGTTGTACCCCAATACCACTAATGAACCGCAAAAAATTACAGTTATTGTGATAGATATAGACACCGCAGCCACAGAATAGCCTTAAAAATCTTATTGCCCAGCCAAAAATATTGTGATAGTTACAATCACCACACGATGAGGACTGTACAGACCAGTAATCGGCTGGATGTGCTTAACAACACGGGACTGTTCCTTCATTGGTCCTCCTGGGCTCAGATTAAACCTTGGTTAGAGACCGGCTTACCATACTACGAGGAGACCTGCAGGACAGAGACCCTGGACTGCTGAAAGATCAAGCCAAATAACAGTTAGTACATGGAAAATGGCAGAGCATTGGGATGTATGTACCCTACTCATTCTGGAGATCATGTCTACTCCGAAACCTTAGAAGTCTCAACCCCCAGTAAGGGTTGGATATTATTGTAACTAAGGAAATACTCCATCTGGCAGGTAATATCTCCTGCTAGTACCAACATTGGGCTTCTCAGTAGGAGTGTTAAAAGGAAGATATGGATCACCACTCTTGCTTTACTGATGTTAGACACGGGGAGTCTGGACTCTGGAAACGATGACAGTAAGCGGTGGGGGGAGGATGTTGGTAAAAATCCTTTGACACAGGATATTTGACTGTCTCTATGTGAGTTATTAGCTACGACATTATATATACAGTATGTGCCAAATTATTTATATATTATATCGTAAAAGGCAACTTTCTTAGAGATGTTTATACACCCCGACTGCCCTGGTGGGAGGAACCATATTTTAAAACTAGAGGGAAGTAGTTTCCTTCCTCTCGAGATGGAGATTTTTTACTGTGAGTCAGAAGGACTATGAGGCCTTAACTGTAAGAGACCTGGATACAGATTCTCTTACATTAGGAGCCCTGACTGCTGTACAAGCAGTGGGTATGAGATCTTCTGCCACATGACAGTGCCCCCGATTTGCCATAAAGTACAAAGGCAATAATGCCGACCCTGGTAAACGTAATACAACGGATTTAGGGTCAAGAATCTGTTTACCGGGTGTTGATCAAAGACACTAGTCCGACTGCCATATGTGGAGACGGGAAGGTTTCCTCCTCACTTCATGAGATTTCCTGCTTTCAGCACAGTAGTATGTCCACTTACAGGATGAGCCCCAAAAACGTCTGTCTCCCTTTAAAACCAACTATGGAAGAGACTTGCCTTTAATCCTCAAGGCAGTAACTCACTTGAGAGTTCTGTTCCAATCCTGAAGAAATGCTAAGTTACTAGGCCAATTCAGGCATAGCTGAACATCCGGCTAAGCCTAGTTGCAAAGAATGAAGCAACCGAAGCTGGACCTGGGTTCTAAAATATAAGGACTCTATAACCAGAGTTGGCCCGAGACAAATGTGAAGTGGTGGGCCGACCATACACTGTGCGGCCACGCAATAAGGCACCAGTCAGAAGGTCTAAGTCAGAGGTACAAACCCACAATGTCCGATGTACTATGAAGCACTGAGGTAATATAAACACACGAATGACACGTCTCGAGGCACTGAAGCATTATGATGCAATATGCACAGAAGCACTATGATGCAATATTATTACAGCGGCATCAATTCCATGGTGCTGTACATGAGAAGGGGCCACACACAAAGCCACAGACACAGTCCACAGCAAACAAATTCCCAATGACAGGGTGATACCGAAGGGAGAGAACCCAGTCCCCGCGGACCCACAACCTGATGCATACAATGCAGAAAGACTATGATGCAGTATGATGCAATAAAATGCACCCAGCCACTATGATGCAGTATAATTCATACAGACACTATGATGCAATACGATGCAGAAAGACACTATGATGTAATATGATGCAATATAATGTAGAAAGACACTATGATGCAATATGATGTATTATGATGAAATATAAAGCAATGTAATGCAGAAAGACACTATGAGGCATAGACACTATGATGCACCTTGATGCACAAAGACACTATGATGTAATATAATGCAATATAATGCAGAAAGACACCCATGAAGAATGATGGACCTTGATGCAACCTGATGCATAGAGGCACTATAAAGCAACATGATGCAATCTGCTGCACAAAGGCACTATGAAACACCAAGATGCACCCTGATGCAAAATGATGTAATATGATGCATAGAAGTACTATGTAGAACTATATAATATAATGCATAGAGGTACTATGAAGTACTATGATGCCCAAAGGCACCCTGATGTAATATGACGCATAGAGACACTATGATACAAAGTGATGTACAGAGGCACTCAATATGATGCATAGAAACAGTATGATGCAATGTGATGTACAGAGACACTCAATATGAAGTCTAGAGGCACTATGATGCAATACGATGCCCAGAAGCACTCAATATGATGCATAGAGGCACTATGATGCAATACGATGCCCAGAAGCACTCAATATGATGCATAGGGGAACAATGATGCAATACGATGCCCAGAAGCACTCAATATGATGCATAGGGGAACAATGATGGAATCTGATAAATGATGTAATATAACCCATAAAGGCACTATGAAGCATTCTGATGCAATATGGTGCACAGAGGCAATCAATATGATGCATAGAAGCACTATGATGCCGTACCACGCACAGAGGCACTCAATATGATGCATAGAGACAACATGATATATGATGTAATATGACACAAAGGCACTATGAAGCACTATGATGCAGTACAATGCACAGGGGCAATCAATATGATGAATAGAGACACCATGATGCAATACAATGCACAGGGGCACTCAATATGATGAATAGAGGCACTATGAAGCAGTACAATGGACAGAGGCATTCAATAAGATGCATTGAGGAACAATGATGAAATATGATATATGATGTAACATGACACAAAGGCACTATGAAGCGCTATGATGTCGCACTCTGATGCAATATGATGCACAGAGGCACTCAATATGATGCCCAGAGGCACTCAATATGATGAAAAGAGGCACTATGATGCAGTACAATGCGCAGAGGCACTCAATATGATGAATAGAGGCACTATGAAGCAGTAGAATGCACAGGGGCACTCAATATGATGAATAGAGGCACTATGATGCAGCACAATGCACAGAGGCACTCAATAAGATGCATTGAGGAACAATGATGTAATATGATATATGATGTAACATGACACAAAAGCACTATGAAGCGCTATGATGTCGCACTCTGATGCAATATGATGCACAGCGGCACTCAATATGATGCACAGAGGCACTCAATATGATGAATAGAGGCCCTATGATGCAGTACAATGCGCAGAGGCACTCAATATGATGAATAGAGGCACTATGAAGCAGTAGAATGCACAGGGGCACTCAATATGATGAATAGAGGCACTATGATGCAGCACAATGCACAGAGGCACTCAATAAGATGCATTGAGGAACAATGATGTAATATGATATATGATGTAACATGACACAAAAGCACTATGAAGCGCTATGATGTCGCACTCTGATGCAATATGATGCACAGCGGCACTCAATATGATGCACAGAGGCCCTCAATATGATGAATAGAGGCACTATGATGCAGTACAATGCACAGAGGCACTCAATAAGATGCATTGAGGAACAATGATGCAATATGATATATAATGTAACATGACACAAAGGCACTATGAAGCGCTATGATGTCGCACTCTGATGCAATATGATGCACAGAAGCACTCAATATGATGCACAGAGGCACTCAATATGATGAATAGAGGCACTATGATGCAGTACAATGCACAGAGGCACTCAATAAGATGCATTGAGGAACAATGATGCAATATGATATATAATGTAACATGACACAAAGGCACTATGAAGCGCTATGATGTCGCACTCTGATGCAATATGATGCACAGAGGCACTCAATATGATGCACAGAGGCACTCAATATGATGCATAGAAGCACTATGCTGCAGTACAACTGCTATACCATGCTTGAAGGTGTCCAAACAAGAGACCAGGTCCCAGTTAGAGCCAAGAGAGCAAACTCTCAGAGTTCCAGATAAATCTCCAGCCTGAATAGTAGTTCTCATTTGTCAGATTGACCCCACCCGAAGGAGCTAATTAATGCACCCCAGCTGGAGGGCAGTCTTCATGGAGACAATGTGCTGCATTAACACTATGAGCCCTCCTATGGATGGAGTAGTTAAGTTGTAACTTAACTGAAGTCAAATCATGAGATGTAGCCTGGACATATGGCCTTATTATAGCTTAGAGGTCCAAGGCCTGACTGCATACATGTGAAACACACCTCAGCATATGAGGCTCTATGCTTCAGCTTCGGCACAAAGGCATGAGACTAGCATCAGTCCAGAGGCCTAGGCCATCAACACATTCCATGATGCACTCACCTGTGCTGGCTCCATACCTGCTAGAAAGACAGGGGGAGCTGGAAACGCCGAGAGCCCAGTATGGAGGGAAGCGGCGTCCCACCAGGAATGCTGCATTACTGCCAGTGATTTCCTCTCTTGTGCCCTCCGAGATCCAGGAAACCTGTCTGTTGCCTGTCTCGTTCTGCACCTCCGCGTTCAACCATGGAACGCACGCTGGCCTCAAGCTCCGGCGCCCTGACGTCACCAGAAGCGCCATGGCACCGCACAACTTCCAGTATCTTGCGCTGGAATGCCGGCCAGTGTCAGAGCCGAGAGCCTCCACTAAGGAGGAAGCGGCTCTACCCAGGAGCTTCATCCACTCACTGGTCATTGTGACTGAGGTACTCCCCCTAGGAGAGTTTCAGCCCCGGTGCTACTTGACAGGGGGAAGGATTGGATCCAGCAGCACAATCCCCCTGGGTCTTGTAAAACGTCCACCTTCTATCTTCGCTCCACTCCTGGAGCAACCTCTCATACAACCGTCCCCTGTAGGGACAGGAAAAACACTGGAGGGTGGAGGTGGGTGGGGCCTTTTAACCTCTCTGTGATCCTGTCCCGCTATAGGTCAAAGGAGGACATCCTCCATTGTGCTGTCCTGAGGGACGTAAGGGGAAAAAGCTTTTAAAAATCTTGTAGGGTTCTATTTCTCAGACAAACAATATTACGTGGTCTGTGTACATTTCTGAGATCTAGAAAACTGAAAAAAAAAGCACTGAAACATTTTTCTGGATTGAAATTTGATTATCATCCATACACTTTTTTTGCTTTCTTTCTGTTATATTACGGTGGAGTAAACTCCAAAAACCGCTTTGATTGCTGCAGGTGACCAATTTTTTTCCTTAATTAAAAATAAAGTTGGTTTCAAGAGACCTAGCAATTACAAAATGTGTAAGGTGTGCATTAAGGGACTGGGAAGTGGAAATGCTGATGAAGGTGCACGCAGATGCTGAAGACATGGGGCAGGTACAACTAAGTCTATAGCTGGAGCATAAGAAACATGCCCAGTCACGACACATAGGTTATTGTCCCACTTTGCAGTGATTCACCGTCCACCAATTCTGAAGCCCAAGCAGTGTGAACAGGTGGTCTTTTGGATAGTAGATAATACTTTCAGCAGGCTTGGTAGCACCATAAAGTCTTTCACACTGTCCAGTCTCACCAGCCTAAAGTCTGGATCACTTAGTCCTCACTCTGATTCTCCTTCCTCCCACCATGCTGAGTCCCAGGAGACTAGTAACACCACACATGGACACTTCTTAGGTGCTCTTTACAGCATCATTTCTTGAATGTGGTCTCTCAACCTGCATGTTCCAAGAGGGACAGGAGGATATGCTGTTTAGTGATGCACAAAAAAACGGCAGGAAGAGGCAGGGGAGTGACCAGAGTGACAAGGCGGGAAACTGTTCCACAGAGCACCGACACTCGTGCATTTCTACTTCAAATAGTAAGGTGTTTCCCAGTTTGGAACTTTTTAAAGGGAGTTCTGAGAGTACTAAAATGGCAATTCACAACCTATGCTTAGCGAAGTTCATCAAGGGCATAACCACTAAGAACCTAATCGTCACCAGCATGATCAAGCACATGTCATCTAAGTACCTGACTTGTTGAGCCAAATGCCTGGGTCCACGATTGGTGC
The DNA here is from genome assembly GCA_033576555.1 of Oophaga sylvatica. Taxonomy (NCBI): domain Eukaryota; kingdom Metazoa; phylum Chordata; class Amphibia; order Anura; family Dendrobatidae; genus Oophaga; species Oophaga sylvatica. The sequence continues at coordinate 53,529,580 of JARQOD010000006.1, forward strand.
CATTGGGTGACACCACTGCCTTTTCTGCTGTGCTAAGTACTTCCCAATTCCCTGTCCAAAACACTGGTGCAGATGCCTCCTGTCCTGCACCTTTTATTGCACATTCTGATTTCTCATCAGGCACTTCCAAATCCTTGTCCCAGCACAGGGTTCAGCTGTCAATACCCCAGGTTTGGAATGAAAAAGAAAGTTCCCAGCCACCCACCCACAGACCCAAATGCTAAATGGAACATTTCAAGTCTGCTTGCAGTGGAAATGTTGCCATTTAGGCTGGTAGACACAGAAGATGTGGTGTCCCCACCTTGTACCAACACGTGTCAAGGAACATCACCCATGCCCTAGCCAAACACACTTACTGAGATTATCCAATTAATGACTGACACGTGGACAAGCACTTGTGGCCAGGGAGACTGCATTTCCCTGATGGCACACTGTGTGAACATTGCGGAGGCTGGGGACAAGGTACACCCTGACATAGAGCATATGCTCCCAACACTGAGGATTGCTGGCCCTACTTCTATCTGGGTTTCCTCCACTTCCTATAGCAGTTCCTGCATCCCCTCCCGCTCCTCCTCATCCTCCATTTCCGATGTGCTATCTCAGAACATGTCATACACATCAGCTGGAAGCTTTGCATCACTACCTCAGCAAAGTGGCAAAAGGCTCTGCTGAAGCTAATTTGTCTAGGAGACAAAAAGCACATTGCGGCAGAGTTACTTAAAGAAATGATAGGCCAGACAAACCTGTTTTTTTGTCGCTGAACCTCCAAACAGGCATGGTCATGTGATAATGGGCATAACCTGGTGGCGGCTGTGAAACTTGGCAAGCTCACACACGTACCATGCTGGGCACATGTGCTTAACTTGGTAGTCCAGTGATTTCTGAAAACATACCGAGATTTGCCAGAGCTTTTGATGAAGTTACATCACGTCAGTGCCCATTTCCACAAGTCAGCTACAGCCACCATGGTCAGTGCAACGATCCTGCTTCTGAGCCTACTTAAACAGTCACTGCTGACAATTAAACATGAAGCTTTGTATGCCGACCAGGTGGAGATGGAGGAAGACATAACACAGAGATTGTAGCCAGCCCAGCCTTATCTCATCTTCTCAGCACGGATTGGGTATCAATGAGGAGGTGGATGCTGAAGAGGAGGAACAGGTGGCTAGCGCAACAGAGGCTAATAGCCACACAATCTTCTTTCCGTCTCTCCTAGGTGGATGGGCTGAGAATTGGAATGAGGAGGAAAAGAGGGAGGAGGACTAGAAGAAGGAGAGTGATCATGATGGTGGAGACAGGGAAGTGTTGGCTGTTTGGAGCATGGCATCAGGGGTGAACCTAGCCTCTGTGCTGCCTGAGGCGAACTGCAAAACGGCACCTCCCAATTCGAGCGAGGAAGGTTAATTTTAGGCCACGCCCCGACCACACCCATTTCACAACTAGTCACACCCATGTCCACGCCCCGACCACACCCATTTAGCACTGGTGATCACACTGACTGGTACTGAGGGCACAGTGACTGGTACTATGGGCACACTGGTACTAGTAAAAGAAAGAACAGAGAGAGAAACAAGAAAACAGAGAAAGGAGAGAGAGAAAGAGGGGAAAGCAAGAAAGAACAGAGAGAAAGTAGAGAGAGAAATAAATAAACAAAGAAAGGGAAAAGAAAGAACAGAGAGAGAAAAGAACAGAGAGAGAAAGAAAAAAAGACGGGAAAGAAAGAACAGAGAGAAAGAAAGAACAGAAAAAGAAAGAGGGGACAGAAAAAAAGAACAGAGAGAAAAAAGAAATAGGGGAAAGAAAGAACAAAGAGAGAAAGAAAGAACAGAGAGATAGAGAGAAAGAAAGATGGGAAACAAAGAACAGAGAATGAGAAGAGAAATAAAGAAAACAGATAGAAAGAACAGAGAGAGAGAGAAAGAAACAGAAAGATAGAGTGGAAAGAAAGAGAAAGAAAGAAAGAAAGAACAGAGAGAAAGAAAGAACAGAGAGAGAAAGAAAGAGAAAGAAAGAACAGAGATAGAAAGAAAGAGGGGAAAGAAAGAACAGAGAGAAAGAAAAAGAACAGAGAGAGAAAGAAAGATGGGAAAGAAAAAAACTACTGAATAATGGCCCCATATACTGCTGCATACAGTATAATGGCCCCACATGATGCTCCATACTGAATAATGGCCCCACATAATAATGCATACAGTATAATGGCCCCATATGATGCTCCATACTGAATAATGGCCCCATATACTTCTGCATACAGTATAATAGCCCCACATGATGCTCCATACTGAATAATGGCCCCATATACTGCTGCATACAGTATAATAGCCCACATTCATATGATTGCTTTACGCATACTGTAATGTAATGAAAATAGCCCACATGATGCTCCATACTGAAATGCCCATATACTGTGCATACGTAACCTATATACTGCTGCATACTGTATAATAGCCCCACATGATGCTCCATACTGAATAATGGCCCCATATACTGCTGCATACAGTATAATAGCCCCACATGATGCTCCATACTGAAAAATGGCCCATATACTGCTGCATACAGTATAATAACCCCACATGATGCTCCATACTGAATCATTGCCCCATATACTGCTGCAAACAGTATAATAGCCCCACATGATGCTCCATACTGAATAATGGCCCCATATACTGCTGCGTACAGTATAATAGCCCCACATGATGCTCCATACTGAATAATGGCCCCATATACTGCTGCATACTGTATAATGGCCCCATATACTGCTGCATACAGTATAATAGCACCACATGATGCTCAATTACTGAATAATGGCCCCATATACTGCTGCATACTGTATAATGGCCCCATATACTGCTGCATACTGTATAATATGCCCCACATGATGCTCCATACTGAATAATGGCCCCATATACTGCTGCATACTGTATAATGGCCCTATATACTGCTGCATACAGTATAATAGCCCCACATGATGCTCCATACTGAATAATGGCCCCATATACTGCTGCATACTGTATATTGGCCCCATATACTGCTGCATACAGTATAATAGCACCACATGATGCTCAATACTGAATAATGGCCCCATATACTTCTGCATACTGTATATTGGCCCCATATACTGCTGCATACAGTATAATAGCCCCACATGATGCTCCATACTGAATAATGGCCCCATATACTGCTGCATACTGTATAATGGCCCTATATACTGCTGCATACGGTATAATAGCCCCACATGATGCTCCATACTGAATCATTGCCCCATATACTGCTGCAAACAGTATAATAGCCCCACATGATGCTTCATACTGAATAATGGCCTTGCATAAAAAAAAAACTACTCACCTCTGCCCGTTCCAAAGCTGATATCGCTTCCTCATCTATCACACACACAGAGTCTCACACACACACACACACACATACACACAGCGTCACACACACACAGCAGCTTCACACACACACACACAGCACTTCACACACACACACACACACACACACACACACACACACACACCAGCTTCACAGGCACAGCGGCCAGACTCACCTCTCCATGATCCGGCAGCTTCCTGCTCACTTCCTCTCACACATTATGAGTTTTGCTCTGCCGCCCCCTGGCTGCCGCCGCCTGAGATAACAGCTCAACTCGCCTCATTATAGCGGCGCCAGTGCATGGCATGTATGGCCAACTTTATGTACCCCTGCTGTTCCCGTGACCATCGCATTACATTCATCTTGGCCAAAAAGAGTACTGGCTGTTCACCCTGCTAGATCCACCTTACAAGGAGAACTTTGCATCTCTTCTTCCCGAGGTGGAGAAGTCTTCTTAAATGATGCTATACCAGAGGGCCATTGTGGAAAATGTATTGAAAAAAATTCAATACATTTCAGACAATGCTAGTGGCAGGGGGCAAGCTTCCTTGCCCAACCAAGGAGGAGATGCCAGTGAGACACACAGCTGAGGTAGGAGTAACACTGTCAAATATTTCAGGATTAGATTACTCATCTATAGAGTATTACGTGCTTTCTGTCACATTTTGGTGCTATATAAAAGTACAAAAAACAAAAAAGCATTTGAAAATTTTGCTTTTTGTTCACATTTCTTACTCATACACTATTCCATGTTCTGGGGTACATTTTTGTGATATAGAACAGTAAAAAAAAAAAAAAAACCTTAAAAATTTTGCAGGGTTACATTTCTCAGTCATACAGTATTACATGTTCTTATGTACATTTCGTTGGTATATAACCATCAAAATATTGTTCAAAATTTATCAGTAATTATTGATCATCCATAGTGTATTTCATATTCTTAGAAACATTTTGTTACTATATAATCCTCAAAAAACTTGTTCAAAATTAATCGATTTTATATTGCTCACCTATAGAGTATTACATCTTCTATGGTCCATTTCATTGCTATAAAAGCTTCAAAAAACTTGTTAAAAAATTTGTCTGTATTATATTGCCCACCCATACACTGTTCCGTGGTCTGGAGTATATTCTCGTTGGTATATTAGCTTCAAAAAACTTGTTCAAAATTATATTGCTCATCCAAAGCGTATTACTTCTTCTCGGGTACATTTTGTTGCTATATACGGTAAGCTGTGACAAAGTCACTGGCAAGGTGCTGGAGGGGTTATATTTTTCACTGAGGTTAATGGCTTCAGTGATGTAAAACCCAGGAGTTTTTCTTTCAGCACATTAAGTGCTGCAAGGGGTTAACATTAACAGCTAATTTATAAAAGGGCTGTTTTTTTGTGGACAATCATAAAGCGGGTGGGAGGTTGTCCACCATATCTCCACCCAAGGGTGTGGTCTGTGGCTTAAATAGCTGGCCTCCAGAGGCAGTAGGAGTCTGGTGAGGAACACTCCAGAGAAGTGTTTGTGTTTTGTGCTTACCTGAACTGTCGGTCTTGCTCACCCTGAGCTTACTGTTCCCTGCTACCACAAGGACTTTGATTTGTGCTACCATTTTGTTTTGTTTTCCTGTTTTGCCCAGAGGGCAATGTTTGTTTGCACTTCACCTTGGTTTATGCTGCATATAATAAACCAAAGGAAGTTCTTAAAGAGACAGTGTTCCCCTGTCTACCTCCGTGTACAGCCGAGTAAGCCAATATAGTACAGGTAGTGTTGGAAGTGAAGGCAGCGATTCCAGCAAAGACGTGTGATGGTTACAAGAAGTACTTCATGTGCTGGGTGAAGGTGGCCACAAGCCAGCATATGACGCCAGGCAAAATGGAGGATCTGCTCAAATATCTGGTACAAGCGCAGCAGCAACAGCACCAACAGCATCAGCAGCAGTTACAACAGCAACAGATGGCACAACAGTAGACAAGTAAGCTACTTATACAACAGATGCAACAGCAATACCAGCAGCAGATTGACTTGCTCGCAGAGGTGGTTCATGGAAGGTCAGCAGCCTCATCCCCATGTCCAGGTGATGACACATAAATCTGGTAAGATGAGCTGTGCAAAAAATGACTCCAGGTGATGATGTGGAAGCATTTTTGACTGTGTATGAGCAGGTAGTAGAGTGTGAGAAACTACTGCCAGAGCAGTGGGCGGAGGTGCTGGCCCCCTATCTAACTTGCGAGCTCCAAAAGGCTTATTATGATTTGGAGTTACAGGATGAACAGGAGTATACAAAATTAAAAACAGAAATTTTGGCACATATGGGAGTGACTATGTCAGTCAGAGCACAAAGGGTTCACCACTAGGCTTATTATGGTGACAAACCTCCTCGATCCCAAATGTTTGATTTACTGCATCTTATACAGAAATGGTTGCAGCCGGAGTCCTCCGCAGCCCAGATGGTCGATTAGATTGTCATGGACAGATTTGATCACTCCCTTCCTAGGCCAATGCAAACCTGGGTTGCCTAGGGAGATCCCAAGAATCCGGACGAACTGGTGGGCCTAGTGGAATGGTACCAGGTGGTCAAGAGGTCCCTAAGAAAGTCAGATGGGTTGTGCATCACCATACTGGGGTACACAGCAGGAGCCTGAGTCCCAAAAGAGGGGTAGTAGAGACACTGTTGGGGGAACCCTAGATCCCAAGGGGTTGCTGAGGGGTTGTCAGGGGCCATTGGTAAAGACTTGCTGTAATGTATGTAGTACAGTTCATATAGCGTCTTGTGCTTGGGTGCGATGAAAACACAGGAGTCACAGGTTTGATATAGAAAAGTCCTGTATTACTTCATACAAGTTGGCAGAAATAGTCACACAGTTTGCAGACACAGAAACAGGAGACACAGCAGGCCAGAGTAATCCAAGCTCAGCAATCACTCTCCAATACAGATTCAGGATCTTCTTCTCTGTTACCGTAAGTCCATGCAAACGTGGGTCTTTCAAAGAGCAGGGTTCAGAGTCCACAAGTGCTTCAGAGTTCCTCAGTAGGAATAGCTGGAGTACAAGGTCCAAGGCTTACAGGAGTCAAGTCACAGGTTCACTGCAGGCTAGATTCTGAAGCACTGATTGCTCAGCTGTGGCTGCTTAAGAAGCAAAGGAGAGAATCAGGGAGGAACATGCAAGCTGGAAACTCCATTTTGACTGAGGGCAAGATAGCTGCAGCAAGACAGAAAGTAAAATGGCTGACGAACAAACTGAGTTTCAGGAATATATACATAGAACCTTACATTACTCCCCCCTTAAGGACAACCTCCGGATGACCTCAGACCAGGCTTGTGTGGGTACCTCTGATGAAACTGACGGAGCAAGCGAGGAGCATTAACGTTATTGACCGGTTCCCATGAGTTGTCCTCCACTGGGTAGCCCTGCCATTTAATCAGATATTGTAACTGATTTCTATACAACCTGGAATCTAAAATCCTTTCCACCACAAATTCTTCCTGACCATCGACTAGCACTGGGTCAGGGCAAGGAGAGGAACGTCCAGGAAACGTATTGGGTGTCGCAGCCTTTAGTAGGGATACATGAAAGACAGGGTGGATTCTCATAGTTCTGGGCAGTTGAAGACGACAAGCAACGGCACTTATAATTTTACTGATTTTATAGGGTCCAATGTACTTATGTCCCAACTTAGACGATGGAATCCTTAACTTAAGATTTCTGGTTGACAGCCAGACCAAGTCTCCTACCTTGAAAGCTGGTGCAGGTTTACGAAATTTATCTGCTGCTTTCTTGTACCTTTCTTGAGCCGATTCCAGATTTTCCTTTAGAAGATCCATATTCTTCTGTAAAGACGTGATTCTTTCAGCCACTGCTGGTAAAGGCGTTTCTATGGGAAATCGTGGTAGAATGTTAGGATGATAACCTAGATTAGAGTAAAAAGGAGACTGTTTAGTGGAGGCACTCTGAGAGTTGTTATACGAGAACTCAGCTAATGGAAGTAGATCCACCCAATCATCCTGTAGGTGGCAGATAAAGCAGCGGAGATACTGCTCCAGGGTTTGATTGGTTCGTTCGGTCTGTCCATTAGTCTGGGGATGAAAAGCAGAAGAAAGGTTTACTTTAATGTCCAATGCTGCACAGAAATTTTGCCAAAACCTAGAAGTGAATTGCACCCCTCGATCCGAAATAACCTCATCCGGTACTCCATGTAAGCGAAACACATCTTTAATCATCAAATCTGATGTCTGTTTTGCAGTGGGTAAGCCGACACAAGGGATAAAATGAGCTGCCTTTGTTAGACGGTCAACCACCACTAGAATGGTGTTCTTCCCCTGAGAGGTTGGTAACTCCACAATGAAGTCCATAGAAATGGATCCCACGGGCGGGACGGGGTGGGAAGAGGCTGTAACAGACCAGTTGGTGAGGAGCGAGGTGTTTTGCATCTTGCACAGACCTCACATGAAGTGACATAATTCAAAACATCCTTCCTGCAAGTGGGCCACCAAAAGAAACGAGAAAGAAATTCCTGTGTCTTTAGAATTCCTCTATGCCCAGCTATCTTGGAATCGTGAATGAGTTGCAATACTCTTAATCTAACTGTTTCAGGAATATACAGACGTTGTCCCTGAATCCACACACCATTCTTAAAGACAAGACTTACGTCCCTTGGGGGTTGTGCCAAAAAGGAATCCGCATGGTATGCTTCCTTGATGTCCTTAAGTAGGTCTTGATTATGAATTACTCCTAGGAATCTAGAGTCAGGAAGAATAGTCTTAGGAGGAGTAATTGGACGTGTCTCTGCTGAGTAAATCCTAGAGAGTGCATCAGCCTTTCCATTGCGCGATCCTGGTCTATAAGAGATGATAAAATTAAATTGGTTTAAGAAAAGATTCCAGCGAGCCTGGCGAGGAGTCAGGCACTTAGCCGACCTGATAAACTCAAGGTTACGATGGTCTGTCAGGCCCAAAAGGCATAACTAGATATTCAAAGTGTCCATAGCTTGACCTGAATGCAGTCTTCCATTCATCCCCAGGTCTAATACGGACTAAGTTATAGGCCCCACGAAAGATCTAGTTTAGAAAAAATTTGGCATGTCGCACTCTCTCCAATAACTCAGGGATTAAAGGCAAATGGATAACGGTTTCTAATAGTAACCTTATTGAGTTCCCTATAGTCTACGCATGGTCTCAGAGATCCATCTTTCTTCTTTACAAAGAAGATGGGTGCACCTGCAGGAGATGAAGAGGGGCGTATGAAGCCCTTGGCTAGATTTTCATCTATGTAATCCTTTAAAGCCTTTAGCTCGGGCCCCGCCAGGGGGTAGATCTTACCAAAAGGTATCTCTGCTCCAGGCAATAATTCAATTGGACAATCATATGGACGGTGAGGAGGAAGCTGGCCAGCGTTCTTCTTGTCACATAAATCCACATAGTCTTGGTATACAGCTGGTAGTTCAGGGACTGACATGATTCCTTTAGGAACAGAGCAAGCTGAAACTTTTGGACTCATCTGTTTCTCTGGAAAGTGTAATTCCTTGGTCTCCCAGTTAATGGTAGGATTCTGAGCCTGCAGCCATGGTAGCCCTAGAATAATGGGAAAAGTGGGGAGAAGAGATAAGCATAAAGGACAGTTTCTCTTGATGATCTTTACCCATAAGAACCCTCATAGGCTCTGTTTCCTGATCCACTGGTCCAGAGGTCAGCAGGGAGCCATCCACAGTTTCCATCTGTACTGGAGTAGCCTTCTTCACTGAACGTATTCCCTGTTTCAGAGCAAAGGAGACATCCATAAAATTTCCACTTGCCCTGAGTCGATCATAGCAGAGCTAGACACCCAAGCTGAGTCAACCCAGAGTTTGATGGAAAGAAAGCAATGAGAATTGTTTTTCTTACAACTCAGCTGGGACACCGCTGAGGAAACTTGAAAAATGGCAGCGTTTACACAGTCAACGTCCTCAGAGGTAACGGAGTTTAAGTCCGAGAAATCAAGATCTGTTGCTGCAGATCTCTCTGGAGCCTGAGGCTCGGACCTGACAGATCCCCTCTCGCAACACTCACAATGAATGAGTGCTGCAGTAGTCTTACGAGAACGGCTGGGGCAGTTTATAATGAAGTGCCCTGACTTACCACAATAGAAACATAGATTCTCCTTAAAACGATGTTCCTTGCGTGCATCACTAACCCGTCGTTGTAAAGAGTCTACCTGCATGGGTTCAGGTTCAGGTTCCCGTGTAATCCTACTCAAAGGTTCCTTAGCTGGAGAGGAAGGTAGGAAAAGGTTAGTACGATTGCTTTCGAACCATCTCTCTTGCCTGCGTTCAGTCAGACGAGTATCAATACGGATGCAGTAGTTAATAAAGTCACCTAACGCAGTGGGAGGGTCGGCACGAGCAAGTTCATCCTTAATCAGTGGAGATAACCCCTTTCGAAAAATAGATTTTTTTGGCGGAACTGTCCCAGGTGGTATCAAGGGCCCATCTCCTGAAATCCAAAGCATATTCAGCTACCGAGTGCTTACCTTGGCGCAAAGCTAACATGGCTGCTTCAGCTGTTGCACCTCGATTGGGGTCATCAAACACCTGCCCCATGGCTGAAATAAAATCATCAAGGTGATTCAAACAATCATCCTCAGTCTCAATCAGAGGGTTTGCCCACATTAAAGCCTTGTTGGTAAGCAACATAATTATAGTAAGCACCTTAGATCGTTCAGTGGGAAATTATGAAGCATGTGCAGAAAAAAAAAGATTGCATTGATTAATAAATCCCCTGAATTTCTCACGTTCACCGCCAAAACGAAAAGGGGGCAACTTGGGAATCCCAGCACTCGGGCTACGGCAGGAGCCTGGACTCGCCCCTCTAGAACCTCAATCCTGGCTCGCAAATCCTGGGTAGTCTGTCCAACCACTTGCAAATTGTGATTATTGAGGTCCTGTAGATTTGTAAAATGGGTCTTTATATTCTGCAAATCTGCAAGGATATTATCAGTCACTCCGCAAAGTTCCTTTATGCGGGCCTCCATTTTCCAGATCTTTTAAGACAGGATTACTGGAAGAAGAGGAGAGAAAAAAAAACAATAGTGTTCACCTGTGGCAACACTGTAGAGAGAAAAAAAAATTAAGGGAACTGCTCACCTGGAATGGTTGTGAGAAGTCACAACCACTGTCATCACAGAAAGTACAACCGGACGTCTGATATCCACAGTACAGCAGACACAGCCTTCCAGACCCAGCAGACACTAACGTTTTGGCTTCAGAATCTTGTAATGTATGTAGTACAGTTCATATAGCGTCTTGTGCTTGGGTGCGATGAAAACACAGGAGTCACAGGTTTGATATAGAAAAGTCCTGTATTACTTCATACAGTTGGCAGAAATAGTCACACAGTTTGCAGACACAGAAACAGGAGACACAGCAGGCCAGAGTAATCCAAGCTCAGCAATCACTCTCCAATACAGATTCAGGATCTTCTTCTCTGTTACCGTAAGTCCATGCAAACATGGGTCTTTCAAAGAGCAGGGTTCAGAGTCCACAAGTGCTTCAGAGTTTCTCAGTAGGAATAGCTGGAGTACAAGGTCCAAGGCTTACAGGAGTCAAGTCACAGGTTCACTGCAGGCTAGATTCTGAAGCACTAATTGCTCAGCTGTGGCTGCTTAAGAAGCAAAGGAGAGAATCAGGGCGGGAACATGCAAGCTGGAAACTCCATTTTGACTGAGGGCAAGATAGCTGCAGCAAGACAGAAAGTAAAATGGCTGACGAACAAACTGAGTTTCAGGAATATATACATAGAACCTTACACTTGCTCTACTGGAGATGTCGCAGTCCGGTACATATAGCCATCCGCCCGGATAAACTTTGTCTTCTAGGGAGGTGCTGCTCAAACTATGCCTATCCCTCCTGCAGTGTGTACTATCAGCCTGGTGAGGGGCCACAGGCATGTCCCATGACAATAAATGTAGTGCTGGTGTCAGGACTTTTGGACTCAGGAAGTTTGGTGACCCTAATGAGTCACACTCCCCCACCAGTTGATCCCAGGGAAACACGTGGGCATTTGCTGTATCCATGTCGACGCCAACGACTACACCGTCACCTGAGTGACGATAAAAACAAACCATGGTACTGAGTCCCATGAGGTTGGGGTAGTAAAAGACTTGCTATATCCGGTAATAATTGGCAGGACTTTAGCCTGTTTTAGGACTTGGTGGAAAAGGAGAAAGTGCCTACTAACTCAGACAGGAGCTGATCCACCCATGAAGAATCCCCATCACAGTCAGAGGTGGATGAGTTCCCCCTGTGTATCCTTACTGGTGACGAGGACAAGAAAGTGACCAATGATGCCGAGATTCGTAAGTTGTGGGTTTCTGGGGGAATTTTGGGACTGCCCAAATGCAGGATCTTACTTTAAAAAATGTGTTTGACAATGTGACTGTGATAAATGGAGATGATCAAGAGCTGGGAGCCAACACCAGGTTTCTATATTTTACTTTAAATGAAGAACTGCTTTATTGGGTCACTAGATCTAGAGGGGAAGTGATAAAGCAGTTGTTGGTGCCGGGTACCTATAGACGTAGGGTATTAGATCTGGCCCATTCTCATGTCTTAGGTGGGCATCTGGGAGAAAACAAAACTCAAGAGCAGGTCCTTCAGAGGTTCTACTGGTCTGGGTGTCACCGAGACATTATTAATTTCTGCCGATCCTGCCTTACCTGTCAGCTAACTTCTCCTGTATTCCATTTCCGCAGTCCCCTAGTGCCGTTTCCCATAATAGAAGACCCATTTGACTGGATTGCCATGGACCTTGTCAGGCCATTGGTTAAGTCCGCCTGGGGTCATCAATATATCCTAGTGGTAGTGGACTATGCAACACGATACCCAGAGGCGGTATCACTGAGAAACTCCTCCATCAGGAGTATGTAGCGAAAGCTAGTTCATATTCTCTCCCTGATGGGCCTACCAAAAGAGATCGTGACAGACCAAGGGATACCATTCATATCCAAGGTAATGAGGGAGTTATGTAAGTCCCTCCAGATTAACCAACTAAGGACCTCAGTGTACCATCCGCAAACGGACGGCCTCATGGAAAGGTTCAACAACCAAACAGTTGTTTTCCCTCACACATAGGGTATCGCCATACTTAAAAGAAATTGCACAACAATTTTAGTTCTCTATGTCTTCAAGTACAATATGTCACGAGAAGCATTCTCAGAATCAGTGGGATCCGTTGAAGCGTTCCAGAGTTATTGCTTCATAAATTGACATTGGTCAAAATTGAAAAAAATTGGCCTGGTTAGGAAGGTGAAAACAGGCTTTGGGGTGAAGGGTTAAAGAGGAGCTAATTCTTATGGAAAGTTATGAAATGTTGTTAATCACTTTATTAGAGAATTTGGCATAATTCCCATAAAAATGCTGGTAAATGGCTTCCAAACCTCTGATTTTCCCCTGCCTATGTTAGGGTTCGAGTTCCCGCTGCTGCACAAGGGGAGTCTCGAACTAGTCCCACTGCGGTCCCCCATCCATCTCCGTCCGCAGTGGATCCTGCTCAGTTTAGACGTCTCGCCCAGTCTAACAGTGTGCAGAGGATTACTGCTGCCTCTTCAGGCTCTGCTATTGTGGCCAGTACTGGTTAGCGGTGAGCAGACGTCTTTAGGACAAAGTCCTTGTTTTCCCCTTCTGAGCATGCCCAGGGTGAGATCTCTCATTGGAGATCAGGGGTCACATGCTCAGGTACTGCAGCAGCTCCTATTGGTCCGCCAGGAAGGTCCTGTGACTACTGGTTTTCTGGAACAGTTTCATTGGTCCTTGTTTCTGGCAGGTCCTGTAGCTTTTTACTATAAAAGGGTGGCATGGCTGGGCCGCCATGCGCTAGTATCAATTGCATTATGTGCTATACGCCAGTGTGATCATGTACGCATGTGGTTAGGGCTCGGCTGAAATAAGCCCCTAGAATACCGGCACCTCCTGTGAGGAGATTTGGGTGCAAGTGGTTAGGGCTTGGCTGAAATAAGCCCCTAGAATACCAGCTTCTCCGGGGAGGAGATTGCTTGATTGCGTTGCTGTCTACATGATCACGGACTGCTATCCGCACAGCAGTTATCTGTGTATCCCTGTGAGTCTAACAGGACACAGTCTTTTTCTCAGCGGCTCTGTGACGCAACAGGGTTCGCTTTATAATGCTGGTTCAGCGCCCTAGCGTTTTACTTTGCGGCGCACTGAAGCTAAGTGAGTTCGCACTTATCGCCATATGGCTCTGGGGATTAACAGAGTTCGCACTTACTGCCACAGCGTGCTACGGCGTTTATTTTAGCGACTCTGCGGGATAACAGAGTTCGCTACTTTCGCCATCTTACTAGCAGCGGGCTTCGCCTGCACGGTGGACCCCGGGCTGCGAACGCACCTCTCTACAATATCTATTAGGTGCGTTCTGCAGACCCTAACAGCCTATTTGCCAATCTTCAGTTGCAATGAGTAATAAGGATGTTTTGTCAGTGGTCACCTGTCAGCTCCACCACGGACAGATTTAGTGCAAGTCACTCCACTTACCGACTGCCTGGGGTTGCCATGGCCTTCACACTTTAACCCCTGTACAGGTATCTGGACAGTGATAACAACAAGAAGCTGAACAGTTTAAGTAGTGTGTGTTACTCTGCTCTTTAATTGGCTGGAGTAGGGAGTTGATAACTCCAGCTGTACAGCACATGCACCCATACTGTCAGACTGGTCTGCAGGTCCCAGCCACCCAAATCTAAATAGCTGGACAGCCTGCACCATCAAGAACTTCTGGATCCAATGCCTCTTCCATCACCAGCAATGCCCGCGGAATGAATACGGTGGTGCCTGGCGACAGAAGTCATCGCTGGAGCAAGTGCTGGTTGAAGATGTGACACAATGATATCAAAACATACACATTTGAAGTACAGATGCTGTAGGTAAAATGGTCAGTTCAATATCTGTTTTCTCACTAAGGCTGCTTTCACACATCAGTTTTTTGACGTCAGGCGCGATCCGGCGTGTTTTTAAACAAACGGATCCGGTACCGGATGCGTTTTTTTTTGCATTGACTTTCATTAGCGCCGGATCGCGCCTGATGTCATTGCGTTGCATCCGTTTTTGGCCGGATCCGGCGGAAATGTACATTCCGGCGGCCGGACAAAACGGTCACTGCAACGTTTTTTTTTTCCCGGACCTGCCTGATAGTGCCTGAATCGGCGCATCAGGCTGCCGGAAATAATAGAAGTCTATGGAACTGGACCAGTCTTTTGTGCAATCCGTCAAAAGACTGATCCGGATTCTGGAAATCCAGGACTACTACTACTACTACTACATTTTCCACTCTCTCCGGACATGCGTACCTGCATTTTCTCACTGCAAAACTTCTTTTTCCGGGTTCAAAAGTTCAGGTCGGATCCAGCAAAAAAACTGATCAGTTGCATCAGTTTTTTTTATTTCAGCGCCGTATCCGTCCTATCAGGTATTCGACGGATTATGCCTGACACAAAAAAACTGATGTGTGAAAGTAGCCTTAGGCTGGCCATACATATTAAATGGCTGTTGGTCAAACGATAATAATAATAATTTTATTTCTATAGCGCCAACATATTCCGCAGCACTTTACATTATAGAGGAGACTTGTACAGACAATAGACATTACAGCATAACAATAAACACAGATCAAATTAGATACCAAGAGGAATGAGGGCCCTGCTCACAAGCTTACAATCTATGAGGAAAAAGGGGAGACACAAAAGGTACAGTTAGGTCCATAAATATTTGGACAGAGACAACATTTATCTAATTTTGGTTCTAGACATTACCACAATGAATTTGAAACAAAACAAATCAGATGCAGTTGAAGTTCAGACTTTCAGCTTTCATTTGAGGGTATCCACATTAAAATTGGATGAAGGGTTTAGGAGTTTCAGCTCCTTAACATGTGCCACCCTGTTTTTAAAGGGACCAAAAGTAATTGGACAAATGACTCCAAGGCTATTTCATGGACAGGTGTGGGCAATCCCTTTGTTATGTCATTCTCAATTAAGCAGATGAAAGGGCCGGAGTTGATTTGAGGTGTGGTGTTTGCATTTGGAAGGTTTTGCTGTGAAGGAAACATGTGGTCACAGGAGCTCTCCATGCAGGTGAAACAAGCCATCCTTAAGCTGCAAGAACAGAAAAAAACCCATCCAAGAAATTGCTACAACATTAGAAGTGGCAAAATCTACAATTTGGTACATCCTGAGAAAGAAAGAAAGCACTGGTGAACTCATCAATACAAAAAGACCTGGGAGCCCACGGAAGACAACAGTGGTGGATGATCGCCGCATACTTTCTTTGGAGAAGAAGAACCCGTTCACAACATCAACTGAAGTCCAGAACACTCTCAGTGAAGTAGGTGTATCTGTCTCTAAGTCAACAGTAAAGAGAAGACTCCATGAAAGTAAATACAAAGGGTTCACATCTAGATGCAAACCATTCATCAATTCCAAAAATAGACAGGCCAGAGTTAAATTTGCTGAAAAACACCTCCAGAAGCCAGCTCAGTTCTGGAAAAGTATTCTATGGACAGATGAGACAAAGATCAACCTGTACCAGAATGATGGGAAGCCAAAAGTTTGGAGAAGAAAGGGAACGGCACATGATCCAAGGCACACCACATCCTCTGTAAAACATGGTGGAGGCAACGTGATGGCATGGCCATGCATGGCTTTCAATGGCACTGGGTCACTTGTGTTTATTGATGACATAACAGCAGACAAGAGTAGCCGGATGAATTCTGAAGTGTACCGGGATATACTTTCAGCCCAGATTCAGCCAAATGCTGCAAACTTAATTGGACGGCGCTTCATAGTACAGATGGATAATGACCCCAAGCATACAGCCAAAGCTACACAGGAGTTCATGAGTGCAAAAAAGTGGAACATTCTTCAATGGCCAAGTCAATCACCAGATCTTAACCCAATTGAGCATACATTTCACTTGCTCAAATCCAGACTTAAGAGGGAAAGACCCACAAACAAGCAAGACCTGAAGGCTGCGGCTGTAAAGGCCTGGCAAAGCATTAAGAAGGAGGAAACCCAGCGTTTGGTGATGTCCATGGGTTCCAGACTTAAGGCAGTGATTGCCTCCAAAGGATTCGCCACAAAATTTTGAAAATAAAAATATTTTGTTTGGGTTATGTTTATTTGTCCAATTACTTTTGACCTCCTAAAATGTGGAGTGTTTGTAAAGAAATGTGTACAATTCCTACATTTTCTAACACATATTTTTGTTCAACCCTTCAAATTAAACGTTACAATCTGCACTTGAATTCTGTTGTAGAGGTTTCATTTCAAATCCAATGTGGTGGCATGCAGAGCCCAACTCGCGAAAATTGTGTCACTGTCCAAATATTTCTGGCCCTGACTGTAGATGGTAACAATTGCTTTCATTGTTCAGACCAGCCATAGTGTTCGAATCGGGTGTACATGTAATTCTGCATGAACCAGTTAACAGCCGAAGTATGTAGCAGTACAGACACAGAGGGCTATTAAATGCATAAAGTGGGTGAGAACATAATACGAGGTACCTGATTATGGTAGAAAATTTTTTGAATGGGCCAACAGGGATAGTTAGGTTAATGCGTTGAGGCGGTATGCCAGTCTAAACAAATGCGTTTTTAGGGCACGCTTAAAACTGTGGGGATTGGGGATTAATCGTATTAACCTGGGTAGTGCATTCCAAAGAATTGGCGCAGCACGTGAAAATTCTTGGAGATGGGAGTGGGAGGTTCTGATTATTGAGGATGCTAACCTCAGGTCATTAGCAGAACGGAGGGCACGGGTAGGATGGTAGGCTGAGACAAGGGAGGAGATGTAGGGTGGTGCTGAGCCTTGGAGTGTTTTGTGGGTGAGGGTAATAAGTTTGTACTGGATTCTGGAATGGATGAGTAACCAGTGTAATGACTGGCACATGGTAGAGGCATCGGTATAACGATTGGTGAGGAATATGATTCTGGCTGCAGCATTCAGGACGGATTGGAGAGGGGAGAGTTTGGTAAGAGGGTGTCACGCTGTATCACAGATACACATATGATGTCAGTAATCAATACTAAGAGGAACAACATGCAATATAACACATAAATAGGAAATCTCAACATGTACATAAAGTATAGTATTACCTGACATAATATCCGTTATACTGTGGGTGAATCCTGAAGACGTATAATGCTGTACTCAGGCTGCAGGTGACCGGGGTCTATGCTGACCCTAGCCTGGGGACCTGACTAGTCCCTCAACCTGGAGGTACTGTTAATGGTACAGAGGTCCAGGCCGCCAACGTAACCCTGTCTCCTATAAGTCCCTGACAACTGTAATCTAGTCCTCAGAAGGACCCTGATTACCACACAGGGAATAGGCAGGTTACTGCTTAACAAACAGTACAAACGAAACAGACAGGGGACAAAGCAAACACTGTCTTGCATACAACACTTAAACACAGAGGGAACACAAAAGGTCTAGGAGATAAACTATAATCGAGGAGAGGAGAAACCACAAAGGAACTCTTAACTTAAGTCTTCTCATGACCTGATCCAAACTGCTGGTCTGCATGTAAGCTTTCACCGGCATCTAACAAGCAGACTGGCAGGTATATAAAGGAAGCTAATTAGTGCATAATCAAAAGCAGCCGGGCGAGGCTGGACCTAGTCTTAGCAAAGAGCTAGGTAAATTAACTCCCTCACTACCAAACATAAAGAAACAGCAACTCAGCTGCGAGAAGTCAGAATGTGCAATCGCGACGATCTTCGTGGCGATACACCCATGACAGTACCCCCCCTTCTACGAGGGGCCTCCGGACCCTCAGGGCCAGGTCTGCCCGGGTAAGTTGTGTGGAAGGTCCGAACCAATCGATCTGCGTTAACATCAGACGCAGGGACCCATGTCCTCTCCTCAGGACCATACCCCTTCCAATGAACCAAGTACTGAAGGGACCGGCGATTCAGACGTGAGTCAATGATCTTCGACACTTGAAATTCTAAGTTACCATTGACCACCACTGGAGGAGGAGGTAGAGGTGACGGTATAACTGGTGCCACGTACCTCTTAAGCAACGATTTGTGGAACACATTGTGGATTTTAAACGTAGGAGGGAGGTCCAGACGAAATGCCACAGGATTAATTATAGAACTGATCCTGTATGGACCGATGAACCTGGGACCCAGTTTCCAGGAGGGAACCTTGAGTTTTATATTCTTGGTAGACAACCATACCAGATCGTTCACACAAAGGTCCGGACCAGACACTCTCCTCCTATCAGCCCTCCGTTTGTAACGGTTCCCCATAGAACTCAGATTATTCAGTACTCCTCTCCAAACTGAAGCAAGTGACGACGAGAATCGTTCCTCCTCAGGAACCCCAGAAGGGCCCCCCCCATTGAAAGTACAAAACTGGGGGTGAAAACCATATGCCCCAAAAAATGGGGACTTACCAGTGGACTCGCTCCGCCTATTGTTAAGAGCGAACTCTGCCAGAGGCAAGAAAGAAGACCAGTCCTCCTGGTTCTCTGAGACAAAACACCGAAGATATGTCTCTAGACTCTGATTCAGACGCTCTGTCTGACCATTGGTCTGCGGATGAAAAGCCGAGGAAAATGACAATTGCATCCCCCGACGTGAACAAAATGCCCTCCAGAATTTGGACACAAACTGAGACCCCCTATCTGACACCACATCAGAAGGCAACCCGTGAAGTCTCACAATCTCCCAATGAACACCTGCGCCAGAGTTTTAGCATTAGGAAGAGCAGGAAGAGCAATGAAATGTGCCATCTTACTGAACCTGTCAACTACAACTAGAATGACAGTCTTCCCTGACGACGGAGGGAGGTCCGTAATGAAGTCCATAGACAGATGAGTCCATGGACGCTCCGAATTTTCAAAGGCAAGAGGGTCCCAGACAGACGGGTATGAGGGGTCTTAGAACGAGCACAAACTCCACAGGACGCGACAAAAGTTATTACCTCTTTATTTAAGTTAGGCCACCAAAACCGGCGAGAAAGGAGATCCACAGTTGCTTTACTCCCTGGATGTCCTGCCAAAGCAGAATTATGATGTGCCTCGATAACTTTTGTCTCAACTGATTAGGAACAAACAGTTTACCTGGAGGTCCTACAGGGGCGTCCCCCTGAGCCTCCAATACCTTCTCCTCAAGCTCCGAGCATACAGCCGACACTACCACTCCTCCTGAAGGATAGGAACCGGGTCATCCGTTTTCCCGGCCCCTGGGAAACTACGAGATAAGGCATCAGACTTAACATTTTTTGACCCAGGACGATAAGTGACGACAAAATTGAACCTGGTAAAAAACAACGACCATCTAGCTTGTCTAGAATTCAGACGCTTTGCAGATTCTAAATACAGCAGGTTCTTGTGATCAGTAATAACGGTGACCGGGAGGACTGCCCCCTCCAAAAAATGACGCCACTCCTCAAAAGCCAACTTAATGGCCAAGAGTTCCCTATTGCCGACATCATAATTCCTCTCGGCGGGCGACAATTTCTTGGAGAAGAAAGCGCACGGACGCCATTTACCAGGGGACGGACCTTGGGATAATACTGCACCCACCCCTACGTCAGACGCGTCTACCTCCACAATGAATGGTTGTGATGCATCTGGTTGAATGAGTATGGGGGCCGAAGCAAAACATTTTTTCAAGGATGAAAATGCTTGACAAGCTTTGTCAGACCACCTAGAAAAATCCGTCCCTTTTTTAGTCATGTCAGTGAGAGGTTTGACAACAGATAGAAATTACGAATAAATTTCCGGTAGTAGTTAGCAAACCCCAGGAAACGCTGCAGTGCCTTAAGATCCTCTGGCCGATCCCATTCAAGCACTGCTCTCACTTTCTCAGGGTCCATACGGAAACCGGAAGCTGACACCAGGAAACCCAAAAATTGAAGTTCCTGTACGGCGAATACACACTTTTCCCATTTGGCGAACAACTTATTATCTCGCAAGATCTGCAACACCTGTCTCACATGCTCCTGATGAGACACAAGATCTGGCGAGTAAATTAAGATGTCATCTAAATAAACGACCACAAACTGCCCCACAAGGTGGCGAAAGATGTCATTAACAAAATGTTGAAACACCGCCGGGGCAGTAGTCAGACCAAAAGGCATGACAAGGTTCTCATAATGTCCTTCCGGAGTGTTAAACGCTTCCACTCATCCCCCTCCTTTATCCTAATCAGATTATACGCCCCCTGAGATCCAACTTAGAGAACCATTTGGCGCTCACAATCTGATTGAAGAGATCAGGAATAAGTGGGAGCGGATACGGATCTCGAACCGTAATCCGATTAAGTTCACGGAAATCCAAGCAAGGGCGTAGGCCTCCATCTTTTTTCTTCACAAAGAAAACCCCGCGGCCACTGGGAAGATGAAGGTCTAATATGCCCCTTGGCCAGACTTTCCGAAATATAATCCTTCATAGCCTGCCTCTCAGGACCAGAAAGGTTATATAACCTAGATTTAGGTAATTTAGCATCAGGAAGCAATTTAATTGAGCAGTCATACGCACGATGAGGAGGTAACTCTTGACACCCCTCCTCTGAGAACACATCCTCAAAGTCCTTCAGAAAAGGAGGCAAGGTTCTAGGTACGACCGCACTGATGACCGTTTTCATGCAGTTATTCTTGCAAAATTCACCCCACTGGCTTATCTCTCTGGATTGCCAATTAATCACTGGGTTATGTTTAGCCAACCAAGGAAGTCCCAACACAATAGGAGTAGGAAGACCCTCCAACACATAACAAGACAATTGTTCTTTATGTATTGCCCCTACTCGAAGGTCTATGTTATGAACAGCTTGTACAAAGCTACCTTGACCGAGAGGTCTGGCGTCAATAGAGAATATAGCGATCGGTTTGGCCAATACACTCAGTTGCATACCTTGCACCTGGGCAAACCGAGCGTCCACCAGATTAGCCCCAGACCCACTATCAAGAAGAACAGAAATCCTCTCAACTCTCGTACCAACCACCACCTCCGCAGGTACGAGAAATTGAGACGGACTTAGGGACGAAATACATACTCCAGGTTGTCGTCCACCACACAACCTGGATCAACATTTTCCGGCGACTTTTTGCTCAATGAGGCACGGGATGGACACCCCTCAACAAAATGTCCCTCTCTTCCCACAGAAGAAACACCTTCTTGTCTTGCGGCGCACCGCCGATCCCCTCCTACGAAATGATGTTCCTCCCAACTGCATAGGCTCCTCAGAACAGACCAGGGGAACCTTAATATAAGGGACTTTAGTAGTAGGTGGAGTCACAACAGGGGCGGAGTTACCTCGTACCTCTCCCGAAGCCGTCTATCAACACGAATATCAAGGGCCATAGCAGCCTCCAGTGACGGAGGAGAATCATACTGAGCCAAAACATCTTTTAATTTGTCAGATAACCCTTGACAAAACAGGCTCCTAAGAGCTGGGTCATTCCACTGAGTATCTGTGGCCCATCTACGGAACTCAGAAGAAAATTCCTCCGCTGGACGATCTCCCTGCTGTATCTTACGTAACTTCATTTCAGCAAGGGAGACCCGATCCGGGTCTTCATATACCAGACCCAGGGCAGTAAAAAAATCGATCTACTGACTGGAGGCCGGGGAGCCCGGAGGAAGAGAGAACGCCCAGGATTGAGGGTCCCCTTGTAATAGCGAGATGACAATTCCCACCCTCTGCTCTTCACTCCCCGATGACTGAGGCCGAAGCCGAAAATATAATTTACATGCCTCCCGGAAGGTAAAAAATTTGTCCCGCCCACCAGTGAACCTGTCCGGGAGAGCAACTTTAGGTTCAGACCTGGTTTGCTCCGGGAGAGACAAAACCCTGGACTTAATGTCCTTCAGCTTCATGGATAAACTCTGCAACTGCAGGGCAAACTGGGCAACTGGATCCATGGTAGCTGGGAGAATCTTTTAATGGCCGGTGAAAATGTCACGCTGTATCACAGATACACATATGATGTCAGTAATCAATACTAAGAGGAACAACATGCAATATAACACATAAATAGGAAATCTCAACATGTACATAAAGTATAGTATTACCTGACATAATATCCGTTGTACTGTGGGTGAATCCTGAAGACGTATAATGCTGTACTCAGGCTGCAGGTGACCGGGGTCTATGCTGACCCTAGCCTGGGGACCTGACTAGTCCCTCAACCTGGAGGTACTGTTAATGGTACAGAGTCCAGGCCGCCAACGTAACCCTGTCTCCTATAAGTCCCTGACAACTGTAATCTAGTCCTCAGAAGGACCATGATTACCACACAGGGAATAGGCAGGTTACTGCTTAACAAACAGTACAAATGAAACAGACAGGGGACAAAGCAAACACTGTCTTGCATACAACACTTAAACACAGAGGGAACACAAAAGGTCTAGGAGATAAACTATAATCGAGGAGAGGAGAAACCACAAAGGAACTCTTAACTTAAGTCTTCTCATGACCTGATCCAAACTGCTGGTCTGCATGTAAGCTTTCACCGGCATCTAACAAGCAGACTGGCAGGTATATAAAGGAAGCTAATTAGTGCATAATCAAAAGCAGCCGGGCGAGGCTGGACCTAGTCTTAGCAAAGAGCTAGGTAAAATTAACTCCCTCACTACCAAACACAAAGAAACAGCAACTCAGCTGCGAGAAGTCAGAATGTGCAATCGCGACGATCTTCGTGGCGATACACCCATGACAGAGGGAGACCGATTAGTAGTGAGTTACAATAGTCCAGAAGAGAATGAATAAGAGAAACAGTAAGAGTTTTTGCAGAGTCAAAAGTAAGAATAGGTCGAATTCTAGAGATGTTTTTGAGGTGGAGATAACAAGAGCAAGCCAGTGATTGGATGTGGGGGGTGAATGAAAGCTTGGAATCAAGTATGACCCCAAGACAGCGGGCATGTTGCTGGGAGTAATGGTGGAACCCCACACAGAGATGGCAATGTCGGGCAAAGGTAGGTTAGTAGATGGAGGAAACACGAGGAGCTCGGTTTTTGACAGGTTCAGTTTCAGATAGAGGGAGGACATGATGTTAGAGACAGCGGTAAGACAATCACTGGTGTTTTCTAAAAAGGCAGGCGTGATATCGGGTGAAGAAGTATATAATTGGGTGTCATCAGCATAGAGATGGTACTGTAAACCAAATCTACTGATTGTTTGTCCAATAGGGCAGTATACAAAGAGAAGATATGGGGCCTAGGACTGATCCTTGAGGAACCCCAACAGTAAGGGGAAGATGAGAGGAGGAGAAACCAGCAAAAGATACAGTGAAGGAACGGTCAGAGAGATAGGAGGAGAACCAGGAGAGAACGGTGTCCTTGAGGCCAATGAAGTGTAGCATAGTGAGGAGGAGCTGATGGTCCATAGTGTCGAATGCTGCGGAGAGATCCAAGAGAATTAGCATGGAGTAGTGACCATTAGATTTAGCAGTCAGTAGATCATTAGAGACTTTAGTAAGGGCAGTTTCAGTAGAGTGTAAAGAGCGGAAACAAGATTGAAGAGGGTCAAGAAGAGAGTTATCTGAGAGATAGCGGATAAGACGGGTGTGGACCAGGTGTTCCAGGAGTTTAGAGATGAAGAGAAGATTAGAGACAGGTCTATAGTTAGCGGCATAGTTTTGGTCGAGGGATGGTTTTTTATGTAATGGATGTATGATGGCATGCTTAAATGAGGAGGGAAAGATACCGGAAGAGAGAGAGAGGTTGAATATTTTTGTTAAGTGAGAGGTGACAGTAGGGGAAAGGGACTGGAGGAGATGTGATGGAATGGGGTCACTGATGCAAGTGGTAGGGCGGGAAGATGCAAGGAGCCTGATTACTTCTTCTTCTGTGACTAGTACAAAATCAGAGAGTGAGCTAGATGCAGTGGGGGAGGGAGGAAAGAGCATGGTATGAGGGGATTGGGAGTTAATTTCCTGTCGGATGTGGTCAATTTTTTCTTTGAAATAATTGGCCAGATCGTCAGCGTGGAGATCTGTGGTTGGGGCCTGCACTTTTGGATTGAATAGGGAGTGAAAAGTGTCAAAGAGACATTTGGGTTATTGGATAGTGAGGTGATGAGGGTGTTGAAATAGGTTTGTTTGGAGAGGTGAAGGGCAGAGTTATACGTTTTAAGCATAAACTTGTAATGGATGAAATCTTCGGGTAGATTAGATTTTCTCCACAGACGTTCGGCGCACCTGGAGCACCGCTGCAGAAAAAAATGTGTTTGCAGCGTGTGCCACGCTTGTCGCAGTCTGTGTCGTATTGTTCTATGTATAAGAGGTGCAATTTCATCCAGGCACTTTGCAGGGTTTTGTTGTAATGCTTCAGTGCAGAATCTGGACATGAGAAGGAGGAGATAGGGGCCAACAATGACTGCAAGTTCTTCATAAGTTTCTGGGTGTTAATGGCCATGTATGTTTCTATATATGTGGAAAGTCGGGGTGACCTGAGTGGGATGCAGTTCTTGATAGAGAATGAAAGAAGGTTGTGGTCAGAGAGCGGGAGAGGGGAGTTTGTGAAGTCATCCACTGAGCAAAGGCGGGAGAAAACCAAGTCGAGGGAGTTTCCGTCTTCGTGTGTGGGGGAGTTAGTATGCTGCAAGAGGCCGAAAGAGGAGGTTAGAGATAAAAGGTGAGAAGCAGATGGGGAGAGGGAAGAGCAATGGAGATGTTGAAATCACCCATGATGAGGGTGGATTGTCACAGGAGAGAAAATGTGGAAGCCAGTTGGCAAATTGATCCAGGAACTGATGACAATGGCCTGGAGGACGATACCCCACCACCACTCGCATGGAGAATGGGATGTAGAGTCTGACAGCATGGACCTCAAAAGAAGGGAAGACAAGTGAAGGTACTTGAGGAGTAACCTGAAAAGTACATTTGGGTGATAAGAGCAGACCAACGCCTCCGCCTGCTCTGTTGTCCGATCTTGGGGTATGAGAGAAGTGTAGTCCACCATTTGAGAGAGAGTGGTGTCTGACTGCTGGATTCAGGTTTCAGTAAGAGCCAGAAGGTTAAGAGAATTTGAAAGGAAGAAGTCATGGATGAACGGGAGTTTATTACTCACTGAGAAAGAATTCCAAAAGGCACAATTAAAAGAGACAGAAGGCATGCAGGGAATATTAATAAGATTAGAGGGGTTTCTTAGTGTAGCAGTTGGAAGGTTTGACTTGCTATAACATGGGCGGCCGGGGTTTGGAGCGATATCTCCTGTGACTAAAAGAAGGAGAATAGAAAGAGTGAGCAGATGGTTAAGTGATTTGTGAGAGCGTCTTGTGTGTTGGATGGTGGGACTGAGTGGATTTGTGCTGTTTAGCAGTGTGAAAAGAGTGTGAGTGCTATACATAGGAGAGGAAAGAACAGAGGGGCCGATATGGATGGAGTTAAGGCAAGGGTGGTGGATGTGAGTGAATGCAGCAGCCAGGATATTAATTATACAAATGCATATGGTGAATATGTGTTGTGATGCAAATGTAGAGGGAATAGATTGTTTTATTTGTCTTACCTGTCTCCTTCCCTGTCTAACTGCCATGTTTAACTGCGGCATACTTTGATACATGTACTTCGATTACATGTACATAAATGCTACCCCTGCATAAATGTTTCCCCAGACTATGTTTCAATATATAGGAGGCTAGTTCTAAGAACTTTTTTTTTCTCTCTCTCTCTCACTCGTTAGCAATCAAACTAAATTGAGACAGCAGGACACAATAAATGTAGTGAGCAGATAACCAAGTGCCCAGGCCTACACGGATCATAAACCACAAAATTACTTGACCTCATATCATAAGAGCACAAGCAGAGTAAGTTTAAATAACTATATACCATTATAGATAAGATAGCGAAGGTTTGGCACACGAGTCGAAAAATTGGTGCAAGTGAACGGGGTCAAGGATCCCTTAAATCATAATGTCAAATGAACACTGCACTCGTAGAGAAAAAAAAAAATTACTTCAAGTGAATTTTATTGAATAATGCGTTATGCAGTTGTAGAGTAATAGAAGGGCAGCTGCAGCGCTTGTTAGCATGTGCTGTAAGAATCCGTTGGTGGTGGTGTGGGATTAAATCCAGGGCATTGGTGGCCCAGTGTGAACGCTGGCACATCATTTGTATACCATACATGCTACCAAGCACTCCGGTTGGTCTCCTACCATTATATAACTGTCTGCTACTGAGATCCAGACCGCATATACATGATCCTGACCCCATTTCCTACAGGATCATTCCTCAGACAGACTTTATATGTGTCTCTAAAGTACCTATAATAAAGACCAAACTCTTCTATCCAGGACTAGTCCTGTTACAGGATGTCCAGAACTACCTCCTTTAGACAACCACAATAAGGCGACTGTGTGATCAAGGCCGAATTTAGGCCGAAACGTCAAATTACTTGTCGCTCTTTCAAATATATTCAATAAAATTCACTTGAAGTAATTTTTTTTTTTTCTCTACGAGTGCAGTGTTCATTTGACATT
Organism: Oophaga sylvatica; assembly: GCA_033576555.1. NCBI lineage: Eukaryota > Metazoa > Chordata > Amphibia > Anura > Dendrobatidae > Oophaga > Oophaga sylvatica. The sequence goes on from JARQOD010000006.1 coordinate 53,556,410, forward strand.
ATATACCATTATATATGCTGCTAAGATGAATAACATAGATGGGACACATGCAGAATTCACTGAAGTAACTTGCAATAGTTAAATACCATTATATATGCTGCTAAGATGAATAACATAGATGAGACGCATGCAGGATTCACTGAAGTAGCTTGCAATAGTTAAATACCATTATATATGCTGCTAAGATGAATAACATAGATGGGACACATGCAGGATTCACTGAAGTAGCTTCAACCATCAATGCACATGCACAAGGCCAGGGATTCAGTCCTTGTAGTGCTCACTCTTGCAAGCGAGTGCTGTTAATCAGCATAACGGAAGGTTCAAGGCATAGTGACTGAGGAGAAGGAGTGCTTTTTCTGAAAAACCAAGCAAATAAAACCTATCTCTCCTGAAGTTTTATCATTCCTTCTTAAAATAATGAGACAATTGTTGCTGAGCCTCTTCACAAATTGTTGGACAAGAATATAGTTTGAAAGTGGACAGAAATTCATGACATGGCCTTCAATGATTCCAAGAAATTATTGTCAACTGATGTGTTTTGGTGCATAATGATCTAAGCAAGACACTTTCCTTCATCTGTATTATGTTCCCTTATGGAATTATGGAATAGTGGCCGTTTGGGGTCACACAGTTAGTGGTGGACAAGAGGCTCCAATTTCTTACTATTAAAGAACTATTAGTGCTACAAAAAATTATGCACATATTGTGGAGACACGGGGGGTTGGCTGGCGCCCACGTCCGCTAGCCGAAACCGCATGGACAAGGGATCATCCTGCCGAAGCAGGCTCTCCTTTTAACATGGGCATAACGCCACTCAGACAACACAGGGTGAGGGTAAAACAGTGTGGCAATGCTTTATTGAAGCAACCACAAAACAGGCTGATTACATGCAGAACAGTCCCAGTAAAAATACCACAAGATGTTGCACATTACAGAGTCTCACCCTTCTGCTGACTCGCTGGGATAATAGCAGCTGTTACTTCAGAGCTCCCAGGTTTGACAACCCCTCCTGTGGCACGCACAGACAGGAGATAACAACAAGCTTAGGAAGATGACAGCCCATTGAGATACAAGGCCAGGTGACCTGAGGGTCACAACCTGGCTTCTCTGAACATCTCCATTGAGCCAGGCGACTGGCAGGTCACAATCCTGGCTTTCTCCAAAAATATCCATGGTTTCAGGGATGGTCAATGGAGCAAATCTGTGTTCTTCCAACTGAGCCGAAAACCCCTAGGTTGTTTCCTGTAGAATGATAGATCCGTGTCTCTCGTGATGGAGCCATGATGAATTGGCAGCAGTCCTGTAGGATCCCCTGAATGTTTCGATGTCTTGGCAGAATCTCTGGCTGTCTCGCTCTCTCTCTGTCTCTGTCAGACTAAACCGAGGCATGCAGCCTATTTTCATACTTAAAAAGTGTCCTTCATTCAGTATTTACATAAGAATGGAGGATAAGAATGGAGATGAGTTCAAGTAGCATTACTTGATTATTTAATCTATTTGCATATTTTTTCCTCCTCTGTTTTAAAAATCAACAAACTACCTGGCCTAGAGAATGATTAATTAGCATATCAGTAAACATAACTAGTCATCAAGGATAAGCGCACAATACAAGTCAATGTCACAGGCTTACAGAAACAAAAGTCTGTTTTCTTGACCAGCCATAAAGAAATGCTTAAATTCAAAATCCAAGATATAGATAAAAGCCTATTATTTGTGGTTTGCTAAAAATTACATCTGTTAATTAAGATATAATGCTGTGTCTCCCCACACACATTGATAAGGATGCATTAGCTACAGTGGCAGGTGTAAATAAATTACTTCTATGTAAGAAGTTACAGCTATTATAACAGATCAGGCTTTGACTGACCCACTGGGGACTTATAAAACCCCTGGGGGCCCCTGAGCTAGGACATAATGATCGCGGTTGGGGATAGTGTGACCACAACTGAGCCTGGGGTGTTGGGGTCTAGTTTTATCAAAAAGTGTGTCCTTGGATGCACATGTCATTGAAAATCAGCATGAAGCAGAAAGCCATTGGCTTCCTGCCTCTCTGCCTCTGAATGGCTATACACAAGGGTAAAATGATCGTGGTAATAGAGGTCCATGTGGGAGGTGAGCCCACATATACCAGCGTCAACATTCAGCTGAAGTGTATTGCAAAACAGGGACCCTCTGGCTCCCTGCATTGCAATACACACCGCCAGCCAGAGACAGCTCAGATGTGAGTGGTTCATTGCAGTGACATCATGCTCTGCATGTGTTGGCACATTGAAGTCAGCTATCAGCTACAGAAGAGGATGCTGCACATTGTGAGTGTGGAACAAGGTAAGAAAAATCATTTACTTTTTGTTTGAAAAAACTGAACTGATATTATATGAGGCAGGGGCCCAGAATGGGGGTCATATGCAAGGAACGGGCCCAGCATGGTCATTATACCAAAATGGGGTCCAGGATGGGGTCATTATACCAGGACAGGGCCCAGGCTGGTGTTCATTATAGCAAGAATTGGCCCAGGATGAAGGTCATTATACCAGAATGGAGGTCATTATACCAGAATGGGGTCAAGGATGGGCATTATTATAACAGAATGAGGTCCAGAATGGGGGTCATTGTACTAGGAAGGATGCAGGATGGGGGTCATTATACCAGAATAGGATCCAAAATGGGGGTCATTATACCAGAAAGGGGCCCAGAATGGAAGATATTATTATAGGATAGGGGTCATTATAATAGGAAGGGCCCAGGATGGAAGTCATTATATTAGAATGAGGTCCAGGATGAGGGTCATTGTGCCAGGAAGCAGTCTAAGTTGGTGGACATTATTATAAGATGGGGAGACATCATACCAGGAAGGGGCCCATGAAAGTAGACATTATACCAGGAAAGGACCCAAGAAGGGGTAAATTATAACATGATATGGCCCATGACAGGGGATATTATAACAGAAAGAGCCCTATGATGAGATATATAATTACAGGATGGGTCCAGGATGGAGGATATATTACAGGAAGGGGATAGGACAGGGGACATTGCTACACGAAGGTGCTACGATGGGAACATTATAACACAAATGTCTTTATAGGATCTAGAACACTACCCTTACATCTGACCAACATGAAGGTGGGGCTCAGGTCCAAATTTTGCTCTGGGGCCCATGGGACTCTAGTTACGCCACTGGCTGTACACATCTCAGTCCAATTAAAGACCAGCAGCAGGTTGCATAGCATAATGGCATCACTGCATTGCAATACCTATGATGTACAATGGAGAATGAAGGAGTCTCTTTTTGTGGGAGCAGGATAGGAAGTAGTATTGTAACGGGGGTCAGGGGAGTATGTTGTGAATGGGTTTGAGATGAGTTCTGAGCAGAGACTCCCTCTGGTGGTTACAAGCGGTACTGGTCTGTTCAGTGAAGATTGTGAGGACTGGGAATCAGGTGTTACTGACTGGTCTTATATAAGGGAGTCACCTTCCCATCAGGGTTGCCGGTGATCAATTGTTCTGGTCTGAATCCTTCATTCCTGTTTCCCTTGTAGCCTGCTGTGTCGTGTCTGCATCTCCTGCTTACAGATAAGACATTTTCTTCTTTTTGTTTTTGTGCTATATTTTTGCATTTTGTCCTGCACTTCTGTGGGGGCCTTCTGGGTCCCCTCCGGGGGCTTTTGCCCTCTCAGTTTAGTTCAGCCACTGATGTTTGTACTTTTGCTTTTTCCAGTTTTTTCAGTGGCTGCTGTTTTGATTTTGTTACACCAGAGAACTAATTTAGGTGGTAGAGGTCGTGTGATCTCAGGTGATTTTGAAATTAGTAGAGTTGGTGCTTTCAGGGTTTTCTGGGATTGCAGTAAGTACCCTTCCTATCCTTTTCTATTTAGTTAGTTTGGGCCCCAGCGTTTGCTCATACTATTTTCTTTCTGTGTCAGTATTTCTTCTTGTCTAACCGCCATTACATGTTTGGGGGCTTTCTATTATCTTTGGGGATCTGCTCCGGGGCAGATAGCTTTCCTATTTCTATCTTTAGGTGTAGTTAATTTCTCAGGCTGTGACGAGGCGTCTAGGACCAACGTAGGAACGCTCCACGGCTGCCTCTAGTTGTGGTGGTTAGTCAGGGTACTGCAATCTCATAGATTCCAACTGCTCTGGTGTATTGCCTTTTTTACCTGCACTCCTCAGCTACCGAAACATAACAGTATCACCGGCCTAAAAATTGAAAATTGTATGGTACTCACAGAAGGGAAAAAATATTGTGAAAGAAAAAAGGTTGTCAGAGTTGTCAGAGATATTTTTCTGTTTGTTGCATTTTTTTCCCTCTGTATCTCTGGGTGCTGGGGAGGATCTTTTCTCTCAATGGAGTTTGCACGGTTGTCTGGCCGTGTGGATCAGCTTGCCACTGAGGTTCAGAGTATTGCTGCATATCTTGCTAGGTTGCCTGTTGTAGAACCTAGGATTCCCATGCCAGATTTGTTTTTGGGGGATCGAGCTAAGTTTCAGAATTTCAAAAATAATTGTAAATTGTTTTTTGCCTTAAAATCTAAGTCCTCAGGAACGCAGCGCAGCAGGTTCAAATTATCATCTCTCTCCTGCGCGGCGATCCTCAGGATTGGGCTTTTTCCCTGACACCTGGGGATCCTGTTTTGAGTGATGTTGATGCATTTTTTCAGGCTTTGGGGTTATTGTACGATGAGCCTAATGTCACTGATCAAGCTGAAAAAGCCTTGTTGGCATTAAATCAGGGGCCTTATGACGCTGAGTTATACTGTCAGAGATTCCGTAGGTGGGCAGTCCTGACCAAATGGAATGACGACGCTTTGGCAGCCTTTTCCGGAAGGGTCTGTCAGATAATGTAAAGGATGTTATGGTGGGATTCCCTGGCCCCTCTGGTCTCAATGATTCTATGTCATTAGCGATTCAAATTGACAGACGTTTGCGTGAGCGGAGAAGTATGCGTGGAATGGTGTTGCCTTGTGAACCAGCTTCTGAACCCATGCAGTGTGATAGAGTGGTGTCTGGGGCACAGCGTCATGAGTTTCGAAAGCGCAATGGGTTATGTTTCTACTGTGGTGATGCCTCTCATGCTATTTCAGTCTGCCCTAAGCGGGAAGACGTTTTGCACGCTCAGTTGTCTTGGGTAGTGTTCAGACTAAGTTTTTATTAACTGTCACTCTGATATGCTCTCTGTCCTCATTTTCTGCTCAGGCTTTCGTTGATTCTGGAGCAGCTATTAACCTGATGGATTATGATTTTGCTAAACGTTGTGGGTTTCCCTTGATACCCCTACAGAAGTCTATTCCCCTACTGGGGATCGATTCTACCCCTTTGGCTGAGAATAAACCCCAGTTTTCTACTCAGGTGATAATGAGGGTTGAACCTGATCACCAGGAGTGCTGCAAATTTTTGGTTCTGTATAATCTGCATGACATTATCGTGCTGGGTTTCCCTTGGTTACAGTCTCATAATCCTGTTTTGGATTGGAAATCTGTGTCTGTAACCAGTTGGGGCTGCCAATGTGTTAATACCAACACTCCTGTTTTTTCTGCCTCCCCCCAGGCTCAGGATGTTCCTGACTTTTTGATTGATTTTTCTGATGTGTTTAGCGAAAGTAAATCTGCATCCTTGCCTCCCCATAGGAGCTATGACTGCGCTATTGAATTAGTGCCGGGTAGTAAATTCCCTAAAGGTCGCCTTTTTAACTTGTCTGTACCTGAACATGACGCTATGCGGTCTTATATCAAGGAATCATTGGAGAAGGGTCATATCAGACCATCCTCTTCACCCTTAGGTGCCGTTTTTTCTTTGTGGCCAAAAAGATGGTTCATTAAGGCCGTGTATTGATTATCGTCTCTTGAACAATATTACTGTGAAATATCAATACCCGTTACCCTTGATTTCTGACCTGTTTTCCAGGGTGAAAAACGCTACTTGGTTTACCAAGCTTGACCTCAGGGGGGCGTATAACCTTATTCGTATTAAGCACGGGGATGAATGGAAGACGGCATTCAATACCCCTGAAGGGCATTTTGAGTACCTAGTGATGCCCTTTGGGCTCACTAATGCTCCTTCCGTCTTCCAGTCCTTCATGAATTACATTTTCAGGGATTTTGTGGACAAATTTCTGATTGTTTATTTGGATGATATCTTGATTTTTTCTAATGACTGGGACTCTCATGTGAAACATGTTCGAACTGTGTTCCAGATTTTGAGAGAGAATGCTCTGTATGTGAAGGGATCAAAGTGTCTTTTTGGAGTACAGAGGATCTCATTCTTGGATTAATTTTGTCCCCATCTGTTATTGAAATGGACCCGGTCAAGGTTCAGGCCATCTGTGATTGGGTCCAACCTACTTCATTAAAGGCTCTTCAGAGATTTTTGGGTTTTGCCAATTTTTATCGTAAATGTATTGGTAATTTCTCGGTTATTGTTAAACCATTAACTGATTTGACCAGAAAGGGTTCTGATGTGGTGAATTGGCCTCCTGAGGCAGTCTCTGCGTTTCAGGAACTTAAGCAGAGATTCACTTCTGCTCCTGTTCTACGGCAGCCTGATGTTTCTCTGCCATTTCAGGTGGAGGTTGATGCCTCTGAAATTGGGGCAGGTGCCGTTTTGTCCCAAAAAGATCCAGAAACCTCTAAAAGTAACCCTTGTGCCTTTTTTCTCTCGAAAATTTTCTCCTACTGAACGTAATTATGACGTGGGTAATCGGGAGTTATTGGCCATGAAGTGGGCTTTTGAAGAGTGGAGACATTGGCTGGAGGGAGCCAAACATCAGGTTGGTGGTCCTTACGGACCATAAGAATCTGGTCTATCTGGAATCTGCCAAGCGACTCAATCCTAGACAGGCCAGGTGGGCCTTGTTTTTCACATGTTTTAATTTTGTGGTTTCCTTTCTTCCTGGCACTAAGAATGTTAAGGCGGATGCCCTCTCGAGGAGTTTCCTTGCGGACTCTCCTGAGTTATCTGATCCTTCTGTTATTTTGAAAGAGGGTGTAGTTCTTTCCGCCATCTCGCCCAATTTGAGACTTGCTCTGGAGGGGTGTCAGGAGGATAGGCCCGAGTGCTGCCCTGTTGGAAAATTGTTTGTCCGGACCAGTGGAAAAAGAGTGTGATGTCTGAGATTCATTGTTCCGCATTGGCTGGGCATCCCGGAATTTTTGGTACCAGAGACTTGGTTAGTCGGTTCTTTTGGTGGCCTACCTTGTCTCGTGATGTCAGGAATGTAAGGTTCTGTGTACATGTTCCTGAAACTCAGTTTGTTCGTCAGCCATTTTACTTTCTGTCTTGCTGCAGCTATCTTGCCCTCAGTCAAAATGGAGTTTCCAGCTTGCATGTTCCCGCCCTGATTCTCTCCTTTTGCTTCTTAAGCAGCCACAGCTGAGCAATCAGTGCTTCAGAATCTAGCCTGCAGTGAACCTGTGACCTGACTCCTAAAGCCTTGGACCTTGTACTCCAGCTATTCCTATGAGGAACTCTGAAGCACTTGTGGGCTCTGAACCCTGCTCTTTGAAAGACCCACGTTTGCATGGACTTACGGTAACAGAGAAGAAGATCCTGAACCTGTTGTGGAGAGTGATTGCTGAGCTTAGATTACTCTGGCCTGCTGTGTCTCCTGCTTCTGTGTCTGCAAACTGTGTGACTATTTTTGCCAACTTGTATGAAGTAATACAAGACTTTCTATATCAAACCTGTGTCTCATGTATTTTCATCGCACCCAAGCACAAGACGCTATATGAACTGTACTACATACATTACAGGGAATTTGTGCAGTCCTGCGGGACTTGCTCTCGCTCCAAGCCTTGCTCTCGCTCTAGTGGTTTGTTGATGCCATTGCCTGTGCCCAAGAGACCATGGACCCATATCTCTATGGATTTCATTTCCGACCTTCCTGTTTCTCAGAGAATGACCACCATCTGGGTAATTTGTGATAGGTTTTCCAAAATGATACATCTTGTGCCATTACCTAAGTTGCCTTCCTCCTCTGAATTGGTGCCGTTGTTCCTTCAGCACGTGGTTCATTTACACGGCATTCCTGAGAACATTGTGTCTGACAGAGGAGTCCAGTTTGTTTCCAGATTTTGGAGGACTTTTTGTTCTAAACTGGGTGTGCAATTGTCTTTCTCCTCGGCATTTCATCC
>JARQOD010000006.1:53564638-53603372 GCA_033576555.1 Oophaga sylvatica
CTTTAGCTTAAGTCTTCTCAGAACCGATCCTATCTGCTGGTCTGTATGAATGCTTTCACCGGCATCTCCCAAGCAGACTGGCAGGTATATAAAGGAAGCTAATTAGTGCATAATCAAACTGCAGCCGAGCGAGACTGGACCTAGTCTTAGCACAGAGCTAGGTAGAATTAACTCCCTCACTGCCAAACACAAAGAAACAGCAACTCAGCTGCGAGAAGTCAGAATGTGTAATCGCGACGATCTTCGTGGCGATACACCCATGACAGTACCCCCCCTTCTACGAGGGGCCTCCGGACCCTCAGGGCCAGGTTTGCCCGGGTGAGTTGTGTGGAAGGTCCGAACCAATCGATCTGCGTTAATATCAGAAGCAGGAACCCAGTCCTCTCCTCAGGACCATACCCCTTCCAATGAACCAAGTACTGAAGGGACCGGCGATTCAGACGTGAGTCAATGATCTTCGACACCTGAAATTCCAAGTTACCATTGACCACCACTGGAGGAGGAGGTAGAGGTGACGGTATAACTGGCGCCACGTACCTCTTAAGCAACGATTTGTGGAACACATTGTGGATTTTAAAGTAGGAGGGAGGTCCAGACGAAATGCCACAGGATTAATTATAGAACTGATCCTGTACGGCCCGATGAACCTGGGACCCAGTTTCCAGGAGGGAACCTTGAGTTTAATATTCTTGGTAGACAACCATACCAGATCGTTCACACTAAGGTCCGGACCAGACACTCTCCTCCTATCAGCCATACGTTTGTAACGGTTCCCCATAGCACTCAGATTATTCAGCACTCCTCTCCACACTGAAGCAAGTGACGACGAGAATCGTTCCTCCTCAGGAACCCCAGAAGGGCCCCCCCCATTGAAAGTACAAAACTGGGAAAACCATATGCCCCAAAAAAGGGGACTTACCAGTGGACTCGCTCCGCCTATTGTTAAGAGCGAACTCTGCCAGCGGCAAGAAAGAAGACCAGTCCTCCTGGTTCTCTGAGACAAAACACCGAAGATATGTCTCTAGGCTCTGATTCAGACGCTCTGTCTGACCATTGGTCTGCGGATGAAAAGCCGAGGAAAATGACAATTGCATCCCCCGACGTGAACAAAATGCCCTCCAGAATTTGGACACAAACTGAGACCCCCTATCTGACACCACATCAGAAGGCAACCCGTGAAGTCTCACAATCTCCCCAATGAACACCTGCGCCAGAGTTTTAGCATTAGGAAGAGCAGGAAGAGCAATGAAATGTGCCATCTTACTGAACCTGTCAACTACAACTAGTATGACAGTTTTCCCTGACGAGGAGGGAGGTCCGTAATGAAGTCCTTAGACAGATGAGTCCATGGACGCTCCGGAATTTTCAAAGGTAAGAGGGTCCCAGACGGATGGGTATGTGGGGTCTTAGAGCGAGCACAAACCCCACAGGACGCGACAAAAGTTACTACCTCTTTATTTAAGTTAGGCCACCAAAACCGGCGAGAAAGGAGATCCACAGTTGCTTTACTCCCTGGGTGTCCTGCCAAAGCAGAATTATGATGTGCCTCGATAACTTTTTGTCTTAACTGATTGGAACAAACAGTTTCCCTGGAGGTCCTACAGGGGCGTCCCCCTGAGCCTCCAATACCTCCTCCTCAAGCTCAGAGCATACAGCCGACACCACAACTCCCTCCTGAAGGATAGGAACCGGGTCATCCGTCTTCCCGGCCCCTGGGAAACTACGAGATAAGGCATCAGCCTTAACATTTTTTGACCCAGGACGATATGTGACGACAAAATTAAACCTGGTAAAAAACAACGACCATCTAGCTTGTCTGGAATTCAGACGCTTTGCAGATTCTAAATACAGGAGGTTCTTGTGATCAGTAATGACGGTGACGGGTGGACTGCCCCCTCCAAAAAGTGACGCCATTCCTCAAAAGCCAACTTAATGGCCAAGAGTTCCCTATTGCCGACATCATAATTCCTCTCGGCGGACGACAATTTTTTAGAGAAGAAAGCGCACGGATGCCATTTACCAGGGGACGGACCTTGGGATAATACCGCACCCACCCCTACGTCAGACGCGTCTACCTCCACAATAAACGGTTGTGATGCATCAGGTTGAATAAGTATGGGTGCCGAAGCAAAACATTTTTTCAAGGAGGAAAATGCTTGACAAGCTTTGTCAGACCACCTAGAAAAATCCGTCCCTTTTTTTGTCATGTCAGTGAGAGGTTTGACAACAGATGAGAAATTACGAATAAATTTCCGGTAGTAGTTAGCAAACCCCAGGAAACGCTGCAGTGCCTTAAGATCCTCTGGCCGATCCCATTCAAGCACTGCTCTCACTTTCCCAGGGTCCATACGCAAACCGGAAGCTGACACCAGGAAACCCAAAAACTGAAGTTCCTGTACGGCGAATACACACTTTTCCCATTTGGCGTACAGTTTATTGTCTCGCAAGATCTGCAACACCTGTCTCACATGCTCCTGATGAGACACAAGATCTGGCGAGTAAATTAAGATGTCATCTAAATAAACGACCACAAACTGCCCCCAAGGTGGCGAAAGATGTCATTAACAAAATGTTGAAACACCGCCGGGGCAGTAGTCAGACCAAAAGGCATGACAAGGTTCTCATAATGTCCCTCCGGAGTGTTAAAAGCCGTCTTCCACTCATCCCCCTCCTTTATCCTAATCAGATTATACGCCCCCCTGAGATCCAACTTAGAGAACCATTTGGCGCCCACAATCTGATTGAAGAGATCAGGAATAAGTGGGAGCGGTACGGATCTCGGACAGTAATCCGATTAAGCTCACGGAAATCCAAGCAAGGGCGTAGGCCTCCATCTTTTTTCTTCACAAAGAAGAACCCCGCGGCCACTGGGGAAGATGAAGGTCTAATATGCTCCTTGGCCAGACTTTCCGAAATATAATCCTTCATAGCCTGCCTCTCAGGACCAGAAAGGTTATATACCTAGATTTAGGTAACTTAGCATCAGGAAGCAATTTTATTGAACAGTCATACGCGCGATGAGGAGGTAATTCTTGACACCCCTCCTCAGAGAACACATCCTCAAAGTCCTCCAGAAAAGGAGGCAAAGTTCTAGGCACGACCGCACTGATGACCGTGTTCATGCAGTTACTCTTGCAAAATTCACTCCACTGGCTTATCTCTCTGGATTGCCAATTAATCACTGGGTTATGTTTAGCCAACCAAGGAAGTCCCAACACAATAGGAGTAGGAAGACCTTCCAACACATAACAAGACAATCGTTCTTTATGTAATGCCCCTACTCGAAGGTCTATGTTATGAACAGCTTGTACAAAGCTACCTTGACCGAGAGGCCTGGCGTCAATAGAGAAAATAGGGATCGGTTTGGCCAATACACTCGGTTGCATACCTTGCACCTGGGCAAACCGAGCGTCCACCAGATTAGCCCCGGACCCACTATCAAGAAGAACAGAAATCCTCTCAGCTCTCGTACCTACCACCACCTCCGCTGGTACGAGAAACTGAGACGGACCTGGGGACGAAATACATACTCCCAGGTTGTTGTCCACCACACAACCTGGGATTAACAGTTTTCCGGCGACTTCTTGCTCAGCGAGGCACGGGATGGACACCCCTCAACAAAATGCCCCTCTCTCCGCAGAAGAAACACTTTCTTGTCTTGCGGCGCACCGCCGATCCCCTCCCTCGAAAAGATGTCCCTCCCAACTGCATAGGTTCCTCAAACAGACCAGGGGAACCTCAATATAAGGGACTTTAGTAGTGGGTGGAGTCATAACAGGGGGCGGAGTTACCTCGCACCTCTCCCGAAGCCGTCTATCAATGCGAATAGCAAGGGCCATAGCGGCCTCCAGAGACGGGGGAGAATCATACTGAGCCAACACGTCTTTTAATTTGTCAGATAACCCTTGACAAAACTGGCTCCTAAGAGCTGGGTCATTCCACTGAGTATCTGTGGCCCATCTACGGAACTCAGAAGAAAACTCCTCCGCCGGACGATCTCCCTGCTGTATCTTACGTAACTTCGTTTCAGCAAGGGAGACCCGATCCGGGTCATCATATACCAGACCCAGGGCAGTAAAAAATCGATCTACTGACTGAAGAGCCGGGGAGCCAGGAGGAAGAGAGAACGCCCAGGATTGAGGGTCCCCTTGTAAGAGCGAGATGACAATTCCCACCCTCTGCTCTTCACTCCCCGATGACCGAGGCCGTAGCCGAAAATATAACTTACATGCCTCCCGGAAGGTAAAAAATTTGTCCCGCCCACCAGTGAACCTGTCCGGGAGAGCAACTTTAGGTTCAGATCTGGATTGCTCCGGGGGGAACAAAACCTTGGACTTAAAGTCCGTCAGCTCCATGGACAAACTCTGCAACTGCAGGGCAAGCTGGGCTACTGGATCCATGGTAGCTGGGGAGAATCTTTTTAGTAGGGTCGGTGAAAATATCACGCTGTATAACAGTTATAGATAATGTCAGTAATCTATATCAAGTGGGACAACATTCTATATACCATATAAATAGGTTATATCAACATGAACATATAGTATTTGATAACATAGTATTACCTGACATAATATCCGAAGTACTGAGGATCTATACTGGATCTGTTTCACGCTGTCTCAGGCTAGAGGTGGACCGGGGTCTATACTGACCCTAAACTGGGGTCCTGACTAGTCCCTCTACCTGGAGGTACTGTTAATGGTACAGAGGTCCAGGCCGCCAGCGTAACCCTATCTCCTATAAGTCCCTGACCACTGTAATCTAGTCCTTAGAAGGACCCTGATTACCACCACAGGGATATGAGCAGGTCACCGCTTAATAAACAGTAAAGACAAACGAGACAGACAGGGGATAAAGTAAATACTGTCTTGCATACAACACTTAAACACAGACGGAACACAAAAGGTCTAGGAGATAAACTATAAGCGAGGAGAGGAGAAACCACAAAGGAGCTCTTAGCTTAAGTCTTCTCAGAACCGATCCTATCTGCTGGTCTGTATGAATGCTTTCACCGGCATCTCCCAAGCAGACTGGCAGGTATATAAAGGAAGCTAATTAGTGCATAATCAAACTGCAGCCGGGCGAGGCTGGACCTAGTCTTAGCACAGAGCTAGGTAGAATTAACTCCCTCACTGCCAAACACAAAGAAACAGCAACTCAGCTGCGAGAAGAATGTGTAATCGCGACGATCTTCGTGGCGATACACCCATGACACTGGTTCTCCGCAGTGCCTTTGGCCGAGGTGCCTCCATCTCGGTATCCGAGTTCCTGCAACGTCTGCTGGTCCTTGGTAGTGCTTTGGAGCACAGGTACCTCTGCTTAGTAACCTGTCCCAGTAACATCAGCTGGTACAAGGTTGTGCTACAAATACAAGATACAGAACAAGAGACACAACAACAATAAGCAGAAGATCTAAAAGCAGAAGAACATGAAGTATAGGACCAAAATGAAGAGCAAAATATATGCTCTAAATTATAAGCAGAAGAAGACTAAGCAGTGTATGGGGGTGAGTCCGTTCCTCCTCGTGGTGCCCCTGGTAAATGCCTGATGCTGCAGGCTAAACTGAACACGGACAAATACTGTTGTAATTTAAATCTTTTGTGGCAGCAAGAACGGAACGATGAAAATATCATACTTTTACAGATTACAAGTACAGGAATCTCTGTCACAAATAAGAATATGATGAAGAAGATGAAGGACTATAATATGAAGAAGAATAATAGTTTAAAAAGAACAATATGAGTAATGTTAACAAAAAGATGAAAAGCAAGAAGTTTTAGAAGAAGATGAAGAAGGTGAAGATGAAGAATAATTTGATGACAAAGATGATGCTGCTGAAGATTATGAAGGAGAAAGTGTGGCAAAAGTTAAAAAGGTGAAGAGCATGGAAGATTGTGAAACATACATATTTGCCAAATAGAAAAAAGGTTAACAACATTGTCAATTTCTTCGTCAATCCGAACGTATTTCCTAAAAAAAAAAATTAATGCTATTCCATTGATTGGGTTAAACATCTATGCCTTTAATGTCTCCTCAACCTCCCCCAATACATTCTACATTACTCTTTGTTGTTTTCCTTCATGTACAATTAACCTACAAGGCAAGAATGGTTTTTTTTTAATTTCGATATTTTGTTCCCATAGACTTACATTGGACTTCCGGTATCGGTATCGGGTATCGCCGATATTTTTTGGGTATCGGCGAACCATTCCGATTCCGATACTTTTGGATATCGGAAAGTATCGCTCAACTCTATTCAGGAGTTGAATTCTTGCCCACAATGCCATTTTGACACTCCTTTGATACTAAGAAGGAGGCCTAGATTTTTTCCTATGTACTGCAATACTGTGGTATTGCAATATCTAGAACAAGCGATCAGACGGATCACTGGTTCAATTTCCCTAAGGGCACTAAAAAAATAAAAAAAGGTTTTCAAAATTATATTGAAATAACATACTGTATCATATATCGTATATGAATAATAATTGGTATCACTGCTTCTGTAAAAGTCAGTTATATCCAAATATAAAATTAATGAACCCACATGGTAAATGCTGAAAAGAGAAAAAAAAAATTGAAAAGTGAAAATTGCAGGGTTTTTTTGGTCACCACACCTACCTAAAAAAATACAATAAAAAGCGATCAAAATATCACATAGACTCCAAAATGGCACCAATGAAAGGATTAGCTTGCCCTCACAAACCTCAATTGATGGGGAAAAAAATATAAACGTTATGGGTCTCAGAAACCTCAAATCACTTTTTTTTCACCATTTAAATAAAAAAAACAAAACAATACCAATTAATGTGACGTATTTTCACCATAGTCATATGAAAAATCATGTTGACAGGTCATTTTCACCATGCAATGAATGCAGTAAAAAAAAAATCCAAATTACCATGGCAGAATTGCAATATTTCCACCATGTTTCAGTACATAGTATATTAAAATGAACTGTCATTTAACACTACAACTTCATCCACAAAACACTAGGTCTTATGTAGCTATGTCAACAGCAAAAATAAAAAGTTATGGCATGAAATAAAAAAATTACCTATTAAGGGGTTAAAGAGGGGCTAAAAAATATAAATCTTAAACTATACGCATATTTCATTCATATACCTTCCTCTATACTGCACCTCCAGGATTTTTTGTTCAATAATAGTTGTAGAAATCACATCTCTTTGGATAAAACGTTCACTCCCTCTTATTGCTATTGGATAAGGTTGACATGTGACATAATAAAAATATATTATAATATCTCACTGCTACTGGAGGACACCGCAAAACAATGAGACGTCCCAAGGTCAATACATCACAGAGGCCATAGAAGAGCCCAATAATACATGGGGGTCCCTTCCAACTCTACATTCTATGATTCTATAGTCTTCAAACAGAGGCTGGACAGACATCTGTCTGAGATGGTTTAGTGAGTCCTGCATTGAGCAGGGGGTTGGACACGATGACCCTGGAGACCCTTCCAACTCTACCATTCTATGATTCTATAGTCTTCAAACAGAGGCTGGACAGACATCTGTCTGAGATGGTTTAGTGAGTCCTGCATTGAGCAGGGGGTTGGACACGACCCTGGAGGCCCCTTCCAACTCTAGCATTCTAGGATTCTAATAGACAGTAGGGCACAGATGACGTTTCCTAACGACGAATATACTAACAGTTTATTTTTCAATATGCTTCATTCTTTGGATTGCCATTTGTAAGAATATGTTTTAGGACTTGAAAAAACACCTTGTATGCCATTGTATAGTATATTAAAGTAATGCATAGAGGCAGATTTTTCGCTACTGGGGCTGAACAAGCGTTAGCAGTATATTTAAATATTGTCATTCATTTAAAGAAGACATTTCACCAAATTTTTCATAACATGTTGGTCTTTATTTTATTTCACCAATCTGTTGCAAAGATAATAGCAATCAAAGATTTTGGCACCCAATGAGTTAAAATTTTTAGTCCAAATGGGTGTTATCAGACAGTTTTCACTGGGGGGCGTTTACTTCTCTCTTTGCGATGTTGACCAATCATAAGCAGGCAGCAAAGGAAAGAAGAACACGCCCCCACCAATGCTTAAGGCAGATTTCTCAGTGTGACATGTATGACGGACATCTGATGTCATCGGGCTGGAGCAATCAATCCGAGAGGACGTTTCTTCAAACCATGACTCAGTGATTTAGCAACTTGGCCATTATCCCCAATTGCAGAGATGAATCGGAATAATGGTTTTCTACTCTCAGAGGCAATTATTACTTGATAATTATAGCAAAGCCACTACACACATGGTTTAGCTAAAAACATCATTGTAATTATCACGTATTTGCCTGCAGGAGCCTGGGATTAGCTTACTAGGCAGTTTTCTGTTGTCAAATTCCCTTTAAATATTAAAAATGCTCTTTACACATTACTGCTTTTGCTCTTTATTTGGGAACATCAGTGAAGAATAAAACCTTAAACAGCACCATTACTGACGCTACATTTACGAAGCAATTTATATACCTGATGCTATTAAATGGAAAGCATGTATTCAATATTAAAGAACATGCCAGTTTAGGCTTTAAGAGGTTAACCATTCCCCACCTATGTCTCCACTCCTTACAGAATTAAGCCTTCTCAAGGGTAAAAGGAAGGTGACCTCTCGTCTGCACCTGTTATTGTATTTCAGAATACTTAACAATATCTATAAAATGGCTTGCACAGCAGTGTGCTTGGTAAATTGAGTGCGTAAGTCATTTGCTTGGTGAAACACCGACATAGCATATGACTTCAGTTCCAGTTCTGTTACTGGACCATATTGAAGGTACTGTAAATAATGTACTACAAATAAAAAATTGAGAAATAAATTATCTGAAATAAACATCTGAAATAATTGGTTGTGTGGTTTCCAGTTTACTCTAAAACTGGGGGGGGGGGGCACAATCTGCACCCCGGTGACCATTCTGTCTGTCCCACAACCATATGGCTAGAACACTGTTTGTCTGACAGGTTAATTTTATATAAACAGCAATACACAGTTTTGGCCGGCAACTGAGGAACAGGGACTGGCAAGTGAGGACATCTATGGATCCCTAATACATTAGGAGATTGGTGCTTCGTCACCCAAAGAGCACTTCAGAAAGGAGTTTGTAAGCTAGACAGGTGGCCTTCCATACCTGTGAGTGACTCCACTATAGATTATGGGAATTGTGAAATATTAGGCAGTAAGCACAAAATCCATGATCTAGTGTAGAGAAACATGTGCATTCATTACCTCTTTCTTTTTAGCACCTATTCACACAGTTTTTTTTTCACTAGGATTTAGAAGCTGAGTTTTCTGGAAATGCACATTAAAAAATGCTTCAAATACTATTTGAATAAGCTTCCAGATAGTTTTACTTGGAAATGTTCAAAGTAACATGAAAAAACAGCACTAAGGCCACGTGCACATGAGTATTTGGTGAGTGAAACAGTCAAAGGAAAGTATAATAGAAACACTTGGAAAGAACTTAGAATATAAGACATATTTTCAGTTGTTACACACTTTTTTGTTAAGTATATAATTCCACATGTGCTAATTCATAGTTTTGATGCCTTCAGTGTGAATGTACAATTTTCAGTCATGAAAATACAGAAAAATCTTTGAATGAGAAGGTGTGTCCAAACTTTTGGCCTGTACTGTATATACCTGGATGGTGACATACAGTATATACCAGAATGGGGGATATTACCACTATAGCAGTATCAACAGTAGCCCCTCCTTAATAGTGTGGCATGACCACATTTTTTACTTTAATTTTTTTTCTATTTTCCTCCTCTAAAACCTAGGTGCGTCTTATGGTTTAGGGCATATAACAGTCTGAAAAATTCGGAATATGCATACGATTTGCCATAAATGTCACAGAAAGTAATACTCCTTTAATTTTTACTGCAGCCTCCTGATTTGTTCAGTATGTCAATGTGGTTCTTGGACCTAAAAAGTTTGTTCACCCCTGCTGTAAAATATCATATTCAGACCTATTTTTTTTCTGACATGTAAAAATAGAATAGATTTTCATCTGTGTTTTAGATCATATCTTCATTAGTGTTTCGGCAGTGTTAGTTTTACCTTTAGTTTTGTACAAAAAAGACTGATGGAGGTTGCTCCAGGTTCTCCTATCAGACCCAGAAAGAACAAGGTTGTAACTAGTATATCATCCGAATGCTGTCCAAATTTTTCACAGACACAAAGGCTTGCATTGTCAAGTTTGAGCCATGACCCAGCTTAAAAACAGACATGTCTCTGTCTTGGTTTATTTTTTCAGATATTCAGTCTGAAAAAAAACCACAGACATGTGAAGAGCACCCATAAAGCTATAATGGGTACATGTTCTGTCTGTGAAACACAGGGAGAGAACACGTACGTGAAAAATAGATGTCTGTGTTAGGGTGGTAGACAATGACTGTCACGTTCTTACCCATGAAGACACCAATTGCTTCATGTGTGTATTATGTTGTGCGTCTTTTGTAAGTACCGTGTATAATGTGAATTGTTATATATTATGTAATGTATTGGTAGTATAATATAATGTGTATGGTATGCAGTAATGTAGGATATGTATAATGTAGTGAATATTGTTATCAGATAGTTGACTTTAAGATAGTGTTTTATAGGGAATTTTTTGCCCAGCAATAGACAGCAGGTTAAGTGAGAGTTGAAAGTTGTGAGTAGCCCATAGTGGGAGCGATTATGTTGTAAGACAGTGGGGAACTTCCTGTAGTTAGGCAGATGGGGACAAGTTCATGGTCGAGTAGGAAGTGTATGTGAGCAGCAGTGCTGCCATTTTGGATAAACTACTGAGAAGAAGAAGACTTAAGGGACAAGCGAGTAGCACGACCTTGAATTAACCAAGAAGAGACAGTGACCATAATTTGTTGCGCAATTTATCCTGAGCACATCTCTACCCCACATGTGGAGAAAACTACTGTTTGAACGCACGGCAAGGCTTGTAGTGGAAGGAGCGTCATTTGACTTTTTGAATGCAAAATTTGTTGGAATCATTAGTGGATCCCATTTTGCATTTGGAGAGCCCCTGATCTGCTTAAACAGTGGAAACTATTTTTCAAAACTAGACCACTCAAGAAACTTATCTCTCTGTTGGAGTCCCTCAAGGCTCTGTCCTGGGACCCCTACTTTTTTCCATCTATACCCTTGGCCTAGGACAACTCATAAAGTCCCATGGCTTCCAGTACTACCTGTATGCGGACGACACTCAGATCTACCTCTCTGGCCCAGATGTCACCTCTCTGCTGTCCAGAATCCTGGAGTATCTATCAGCCATATCCTCCTTCTTCACCTCTCGCTTCCTAAAACTCAATGTAGACAAAACCGAACTCATCATCATTCCTCCATCTCACGTTTCTTCCCTACCCGATCCATCTATTATGGTAAATGGCATCACAATCTCTCCCGCACCTGAAATCCGCTGCCTCGGAGTAACTCTCGACTCTGCCCTGTCCTTCAAACCACACATCCAAACTCTTGCCACCTCCTGTCGGCTCCAACTTAAAAACATTTCCAGAATCCGTCCCTTCCTCAGCCCTCAATCTACTAAAACTCTTGGCATGCCCTCATCATCTCCCCCCTTGATTACTGCAACACCCTCCTCTGTGGCCTCCCCGTCAACTCTCTTGCACCATTCCAGTCTGTCCTCAACTCTGCTGCCCGACTAATCCACCTCTCCCCTCGCTACTCCCCTGCTTCTCCCCTCTGCAAATCCCTCCACTGGCTCCCAATTCCCCAACAAATCCAGTTCAAACTACTAACACTGACCTACAAAGCCGTCCACAACCTGTCCCCTCCCTATATCTCTGAACTAATCTCCCAATATCTTCCTTCACGTAAACTTCGATCCTCCCAAGACCTCCTACTATCATCCACACTTATTCATTCCTCACACAACCGCCTCCAAGATTTCTCCCGAATATCCCTCATCCTCTGGAATTCCACGCCTCAACACGTACGATTATCCACCACCCTTGGATCCTTCAGACGGAACCTAAAAACCCATCTCTTCAGAAAAGCCTACTGCCTGCAATAACCATTCCGCCTCGCCATCACCACCCGAGCTTCCGCCTCGCAGCCACCACCCGAGCTGCCGCCTCGCCGTCACCACCAGAGCTGCCGCCACCACCAGAGCTGCCGCCACGCCGCCACCACCAGAGCTGCCGCTTCATCGCCACCACCAGAGCTGCCGCCTCGCCGCCACCACCACCAGAGCTGCCGCACCCCCGACCTTCTGTTTCTTCCCCATTATCCCGTAGAATGTAAGTCCGCAAGGACAGGGTCCTCTCCCCTTTGTACCAGTCTGTCATTGTAAATTTGTTTACTGTAAACGATACCTATAACTTTGTATGTAACCCCTTCTCATGTACAGCACCATGGAATTAATGGCGCTATATAAATAAATGATAATAATAATAATAGATGTGTGTTTGTGTGTTGAGCACCTTGAATCCCCAGCTGCTTCACAGAAGTTTAGAAATTTGAGCCGTGAAAATAAAAAAAAAATCACATTTTTCCCACAAAAATGTTTTTTTAGCCCAAGATGTTTTATTTTCACAATGGTAACAGGAGAAAATGTACCCCAAAATTTGTTTTGAAATTTCTCCAGAGTACGAAGATACCCCATATGTTGGGTGAAAACTACTGTTTGAGCACGGCAGTGCTCAGAAAGGATGGCATGACGTTTTGGAAAGGAGATTTTGATGGAAAGGTCTGCAGGTGATATGTCGCATTTGGAGAGCCCATGATGTTACCAAACAGTGGAAACCCCTCACAAGTGACCTTATTTTGGAAACTAGACTCCCAAGGAATTTATCTACATATGTAAGCACCTTGAACCCACAGGTGGTTCACAAAATTTTACAAGTTTATCTGTGAACATAAAGAAAATTACTTTTCCCACAAAAATGTTGTTTTAGCCCAACATTTTTTTTAATTTTAACAAGGACAGCAGGAGAAAATTGTGCAATTTTTCCTGAGTACACCCATATGTGGTTGAAAGCTACTGTCATGTATAGTGTACAGTTCCTATAGCGTCTTGTGCTTGGGTGCGAGGAAACACAGGAGACATAGGTTGAAATGAAATGACTTGTATTACTTCATACAAGCATGCTGAAAAGTTCACACAGTTTGCAGGAACAGCGACAGGAGACACAGCAGGCCAGAGTAACTTCAAGCACTACAATAAATCTCCAAAGCAGGTTCAGGATCTCTTCTCTGTACCGTAATTCCTCTGCAAACATGGATTCACCAAACAGCAGGTTTCCAGAGTCCAAAAGTGTTCCAAGGTTCCTCAGTAGGGAATAGCTGGAGTACAAGTCCAAGGCTTCCAGGAGTCAGGTCACAGACTGACTGAGGCTTGATTCAGGAGCACTGATTGTTCAGCTGAGGCTGCTTAAGAAGCAAGAGGGAAGAATCAGGGCGGGAACATGAAAACTGGAAACTCCATATTAACTGAGGGCAAGAGCTGCAGAAAGACAGAAAGCAAAATGGCCGACGGAAAACTGAGTTTCAAGGAACATGTCAACAGAGACAAAGAACCTTACATTACTCCCCCCTTAGGGACAACCTCCGGATGACCTCAGACCAGGCTTGTCAGGGTACCTCTGATGAAACTGGCGGAGCAGGCGAGGAGCATTTACATTATTGACTGGTTCCCATGAGTTGTCCTCCACTGGGTAGCCCTGCCATTTAATCAAATATTGCAACTGATTTCTGTACAACCTGGAATCTAGAATCCTTTCCACCATAAATTCTTCCTGACCATCGACCAGCACTGGGTCAGGGCAAGGAGAAGAACGTCCAGGAAACGTATTGGGTGTTGCAGCCTTTAGTAGGGATACATGAAAGACAGGGTGGATTCTCATAGTTCTGGGCAGTTGAAGACGACAAGCAACAGCACTTATAATCTTATTGATCTTATAAGGTCCAATGTACTTATGTCCCAATTTAGACGATGGAATCTTTAATTTAAGATTTCTGGTTGACAGCCAGACCAAATCTCCTACCTTGAAAGCTGGTGCAGGTTTATGAAATTTATCTGCTGCTTTCTTGTACCTTTCCTGAGCCAATTCTAGATTTTCCTTTAGAAGATCCATATTCTTTTGTAAAGAAGTGATTTTTTCAGCCACTGCCGGCAAGGGCGTATCTATGAGAAATCGAGGAAGAATGTTAGGATGATAACCTAGATTGGAGTAAAAAGGAGACTGCTTAGTGGAGGCGCTCTGAGAGTTGTTATAAGAGAACTCAGCCAGTGGAAGTAGATCCACCCAATCATCCTGTAGGTGGCAGATAAAACAGCGGAGATACTGCTCCAGGGTCTGATTGGTTCGTTCTGTCTGTCCATTAGTCTGGGGATGAAAAGCAGAAGAAAGGTTTACTTTAATGTCCAATGCTGCACAGAAATTTTGCCAAAACCTTGAAGTAAATTGCACCCCTCGATCCGAAATGACCTCATCCGGTACTCCATGTAAGCGAAACACATTCTTAATCATCAAGTCTGATGTCTGTTTTGCAGTGGGTAAGCCGACACAAGGGATAAAATGAGCTGCCTTTGTTAGACGGTCAACCACCACTAGAATGGTGTTCTTCCCTTGAGAGGTTGGTAACTCCACAATGAAGTCCATAGAAATGGATCCCCACGGGCGGGACGGGTGGGAAGAGGTTGCAACAGACCAGTTGGTGAGGAGCGAGGTGTTTTGCATCTTGCACAGACTTCACATGAAGTGACATAGTTTAAGACATCTTTCCTGTAAGTGGGCCACCAAAAGAAACGAGAAAGAAATTCTTGTGTCTTTAGAATTCCCCTATTCCCGGCTATCTTGGAATCGTGGATGAGTTGCAATACTCTCAATCTGACTGTTTCAGGTATATACAGACGTTGTCCCTGAATCCACACACCATTCTTAAAGACAAGACTTACGTCCCTTGGGGGTTGAGCCAACAAAGAATCCGCATGGTATGCTTCCTTGATGTCCTTAAGTAGGTCTTGATTATGAATCACTCCCAGGAATCTAGAGTCAGGAAGAATAGTCTTAGGAGGAGTAAGTGGACGTGTCTCTGCTGAATGAATCCTAGAGAGTGCATCAGCCTTTCCATTGCGCGATCCTGGTCTATAAGAAATGACAAAATTAAATTGGTTTAGGAAAAGATTCCAGTGAGCCTGGCGAGGAGTCAGGCACTTACCCGACCTGATAAATTCAAGGTTACGATGGTCTGTCAGGACGACTATTTGCTGTGCAGCTCCCTGAAGAAGGTGTCTCTATTCCTTGAAGGCGGCAATAATGGCCAACAATTCTCTATTGCCCACATCGTAGTTCCTCTCAGCCGAAGACAACTGCTGGGAAAAGAAGGCACAGGGATGCAAGACATTCTTCTCACCTGTTCTCTGAGAGAGTATAGCTCCAATGGCACAGTCTGAAGCATCCACCTCTATTATGAAGGCAAGCTCGGGGTTGGGATGTACTAAGATAGGTGCGGTGGTAAATTTATCCTTTAAACAGGAAAATGCTTCCTGAGCTTGCGGGGTCCAGGAGAACCTAAACTGTTTCCGGGTAAGTTGGGTGATAGGTGACACTACCTCAGAAAAATTCTTAATGAAACGTCTATAGAAGTTGGCAAACCCGATGAAACGCTGCACCTCCTTCACATTTCTAGGAATTGGCCAATCCTTGATGGCTTGGGTCTTGCTTCCATCCATACTAATCCCTTGCGTAGATAGTACATACCCCAGAAATTGAATTTTGGTCCTATGGAATTCACATTTTTCAAGTTTGATGTAGAGATGGTTTTGTCTTAGGCGTTCTAAGACCATTCTCACATGTCCATGATGTTCCTCTGTGGAGTTAGAAAAAATTAGAATATCATCCAGATACATCACCACAAATGTATCTAGGAGATCCCTGAAGATATCATTCACGAAGTGTTGGAAAGTGGCTGGGGCGGTACTCAGACCAAAAGGCATAACTAGATATTCAAAGTGTCCATAGCGTGACCTGAAAGCAGTCTTCCATTCATCCCCAGGTCTAATACGGACCAAGTTATAGGCCCCACGGAGATCCAGTTTAGAGAAAATTTTGGCATGCCGCACTCTCTCCAACAACTCAGGGATTAAAGGCAATGGATAACGGTTTCTAATAGTAACCTTATTGAGTTCCCTATAGTCTATGTGTAAGGTTCTATGTATATATTCCTGAAACTCAGTTTGTTCGTCAGCCATTTTACTTTCTGTCTTGCTGCAGCTATCTTGCCCTCAGTCAAAATGGAGTTTCCAGCTTGCATGTTCCCGCCCTGATTCTCTCCTTTGCTTCTTAAGCAGCCACAGCTGAGCAATCAGTGCTTCAGAAACTAGCCTGCAGTGAACCTGTGACTTGACTCCTGTAAGCCTTGGACCTTGTACTCCAGCTATTCCTACTGAGGAACTCTGAAGCACTTGTGGACTCTGAACCCTGCTCTTTGAAAGACCCACGTTTGCATGGACTTACGGTAACAGAGAAGAAGATCCTGAATCTGTATTGGAGAGTGATTGCTGAGCTTGGATTACTCTGGCCTGCTGTGTCTCCTGTTTCTGTGTCTGCAAACTGTGTGACTATTTCTGCCAACTTGTATGAAGTAATACAGGACTTTTCTATATCAAACCTGTGACTCCTGTGTTTTCATCGCACCCAAGCACAAGACGCTATATGAACTGTACTACATACATTACAAGATTCTGAAGCCAAAACGTTAGTGTCTGCTGGGTCTGGAAGGCTGTGTCTGCTGTACTGTGGATATCAGACGTCCGGTTGTACTTTCTGTGATGACAGTGGTTGTGACTTCTCACAACCATTCCAGGTGAGCAATTCCCTTAAGTTTTTTCTTTTTGCAGTGTTACCACAGGTAAACACTATTGTTTTTTTTTTTTTCCTTTCTTTTCTCTTTTTTGTCTGCTGTAACTCTGGATATCAGATGTCTGGTTGAAACTTTCTGTGATGATAGTGGTTGTGACTTCTCACAACCATTCCAGGTGAGCAGTTCCCTTAATTTTTTTTTCTCTCTGCAGTGTTGCCACAGGTGAACACTATTGTTTTTTTTCTCTCCTCTTCTTCCAGTAATCCTGTCTTAAAAGATCTGGAAAATGGAGGCCCGCATAAAGGAACTTTGCGGAGTGACTGATAATATCCTTGCAGATTTGCAGAATATAAAGACCCGTTTTACAAATCTACAGGACCTCAATAATCACAATTTGCAAGTGGTTGGACAGACTACCCAGGATTTGCGAGCCAGGATTGAGGTTCTAGAGGGGCGAGTCCAGGCTCCTGCCGTAGCCCCGAGTGCTGGGATTCCCAAGTTGCCCCCTTTTCGTTTTGGCGGTGAACGTGAGAAATTCAGGGGATTTATTAATCAATGCAATCTTTTTTTTTCTGCACATGCTTCACAATTTCCCACTGAACGATCTAAGGTGCTTACTATAATTATGTTGCTTACCAATAAGGCTTTAAAGGATTACATAGATGAAAATCTAGCCAAGGGCTTCATACGCCCCTCTTCATCTCCTGAAAGGTGCACCCATCTTCTTTGTAAAGAAGAAAGATGGATCTCTGAGACCATGCGTAGACTATAGGGAACTCAATAAGGTTACTATTAGAAACTGTTATCCATTGCCTTTAATCCCTGAGTTATTGGAGAGAGTGCGACATGCCAAAATTTTTTCTAAACTAGATCTTCGTGGGGCCTATAACTTAGTCCGTATTAGACCTGGGGATGAATGGAAGACTGCATTCAGGTCACGCTATGGACACTTTGAATATCTAGTTATGCCTTTTGGTCTGAGTACCGCCCCAGCCACTTTCCAACACTTGGTGAATGACATCTTCAGGGATCTCCTAGATACATTCGTGGTAATTTATTTGGATGATATTCTAATTTTTTCTAACTCCACAGAGGAACATCATGGACATGTGAGAATGGTCTTGGAACGTCTAAGACAAAATCATCTTTACATCAAACTTGAAAAGTGTAAATTCCATAGGACCGAAATTCAATTTCTGGGGTATGTACTGTCTACACAAGGAATTAGTATGGATGGAAGCAAAACCCAAGCCATCAAGGATTGGCCAAGTCCTAGAAATGTGAAGGAGGTACAGCGCTTCATCGGGTTTGCCAACTTCTATAGACGTTTCATTAGAAATTTCTCTGAGGTAGTGTCACCTATCACTCAACTTACCCGGAAAGAGTCTAGGTTTTCCTGGACTCCCCAAGCCCAGGAAGCATTTTCCCGTCTAAAAGATAAATTTACCACTGCACCTATCCTAGTACATCCCAACCCCGAGCTTGCCTTCATAATAGAGGTGGATGCTTCAGACTGTGCCGTTGGAGCTATACTCTCTCAGAGAACAGGTGAGAAGAATGTCTTGCATCCCTGTGCCTTCTTTTCCCAGCAGTTGTCTTCGGCTGAGAGGAACTACTATGTGGGCAATAGAGAGTTGTTGGCCATTATTGCCGCCTTCAAAGAATGGAGACACCTTCTTCAGGGAGCTGCACAGCAAATAGTCGTCCTGACAGACCATCGTAACCTTGAGTTTATCAGGTCGGCTAAGTGCCTGACTCCTCGCCAGGCTCGCTGGAATCTTTTCTTAAACCAATTTAATTTTATCATCTCTTATAGACCAGGATCGCGCAATGGAAAGGCTGATGCACTCTCTAGGATTTACTCAGCAGAGACACGTCCAATTACTCCTCCTAAGACTATTCTTCCTGACTCTAGATTCCTAGGAGTAATTCATAATCAAGACTACTTAAGGACATCAAGGAAGCATACCATGCGGATTCCTTTTTGGCACAACCCCCAAGGGACGTAAGTCTTGTCTTTAAGAATGGTGTGTGGATTCAGGGACAACGTCTGTATATTCCTGAAACAGTCAGATTAAGAGTATTGCAACTCATTCACGATTCCAAGATAGCTGGGCATAGAGGAATTCTAAAGACACAGGAATTTCTTTCTCGTTTCTTTTGGTGGCCCACTTGCAGGAAGGATGTTTTGAATTATGTCACTTCATGTGAGGTCTGTGCAAGATGCAAAACACCTCGCTCCTCACCAACTGGTCTGTTACAGCCTCTTCCCACCCCGTCCCGCCCGTGGGGATCCATTTCTATGGACTTCATTGTGGAGTTACCAACCTCTCAGGGAAGAACACCATTCTAGTGGTGGTTGACCGTCTAACAAAGGCAGCTCATTTTATCCCTTGTGTCGGCTTACCCACTGCAAAACAGACATCAGATTTGATGATTAAAGATGTGTTTCGCTTACATGGAGTACCGGATGAGGTTATTTCGGATCGAGGGGTGCAATTCACTTCTAGGTTTTGGCAAAATTTCTGTGCAGCATTGGACATTAAAGTAAACCTTTCTTCTGCTTTTCATCCCCAGACTAATGGACAGACCGAACGAACCAATCAAACCCTGGAGCAGTATCTCCACTGCTTTATCTGCCACCTACAGGATGATTGGGTGGATCTACTTCCATTAGCTGAGTTCTCGTATAACAACTCTCAGAGTGCCTCCACTAAACAGTCTCCTTTTTACTCTAATCTAGGTTATCATCCTAACATTCTACCACGATTTCCCATAGAAACGCCTTTACCAGCAGTGGCTGAAAGAATCACGTCTTTACAGAAGAATATGGATCTTCTAAAGGAAAATCTGGAATCGGCTCAAGAAAGGTACAAGAAAGCAGCAGATAAATTTCGTAAACCTGCACCAGCTTTCAAGGTAGGAGACTTGGTCTGGCTGTCAACCAGAAATCTTAAGTTAAGGATTCCATCGTCTAAGTTGGGACATAAGTACATTGAACCCTATAAAATCAGTAAAATTATAAGTGCCGTTGCTTGTCGTCTTCAACTGCCCAGAACTATGAGAATCCACCCTGTCTTTCATGTATCCCTACTAAAGGCTGCGACACCCAATACGTTTCCTGGACGTTCCTCTCCTTGCCCTGACCCAGTGCTAGTCGATGGTCAGGAAGAATTTGTGGTGGAAAGGATTTTAGATTCCAGGTTGTATAGAAATCAGTTACAATATCTGATTAAATGGCAGGGCTACCCAGTGGAGGACAACTCATGGGAACCGGTCAATAACGTTAATGCTCCTCGCTTGCTCCGTCAGTTTCATCAGAGGTACCCACACAAGCCTGGTCTGAGGTCATCCGGAGGTTGTCCTTAAGGGGGAGTAATGTAAGGTTCTATGTATATATTCCTGAAACTCAGTTTGTTCGTCAGCCATTTTACTTTCTGTCTTGCTGCAGCTATCTTGCCCTCAGTCAAAATGGAGTTTCCAGCTTGCATGTTCCCGCCCTGATTCTCTCCTTTGCTTCTTAAGCAGCCACAGCTGAGCAATCAGTGCTTCAGAAACTAGCCTGCAGTGAACCTGTGACTTGACTCCTGTAAGCCTTGGACCTTGTACTCCAGCTATTCCTACTGAGGAACTCTGAAGCACTTGTGGACTCTGAACCCTGCTCTTTGAAAGACCCACGTTTGCATGGACTTACGGTAACAGAGAAGAAGATCCTGAATCTGTATTGGAGAGTGATTGCTGAGCTTGGATTACTCTGGCCTGCTGTGTCTCCTGTTTCTGTGTCTGCAAACTGTGTGACTATTTCTGCCAACTTGTATGAAGTAATACAGGACTTTTCTATATCAAACCTGTGACTCCTGTGTTTTCATCGCACCCAAGCACAAGACGCTATATGAACTGTACTACATACATTACACTATGCAGGGTCTCAGAGATCCATCTTTCTTCTTCACAAAGAAGATGGGTGCACCTGCGGGAGATGAAGAGGGGCGTATGAAGCCCTTGGCTAAATTTTCGTCTATATAATCCTTCAAAGCTTTTAGCTCGGGCCCCGCTAGGGGGTAGATCTTACCAAAAGGTATCTTGGCTCCAGGCAATAATTCAATTGGACAATCATATGGACGGTGAGGAGGAAGCTGATCAGCGTTCTTCTTGTCACATAAATCCACATAGTCCTGGTATACAGCTGGTAGTTCAGGGACTGACATGGTTCCTTTAGGAACAGAGCAAGCTGAAACTCCTTGACTCATCTGTTTCTCCGGAAAGTGTAATTCCTTGGTCCCCAGTTAATCATAGGATTCTGCGCCTGCAGCCATGGTAGCCCTAGAATAATGGGAAAGTGGGGAGAAGAGATAAGCAAAAAAGACATTTTCTCCTGATGATCTTTACCTATAAGGACCCTCAAAGGCTCTGTTTCTTGATCCACTGGTCCAGAAGTCAGTAGAGAGCCATCCACAGTCTCCATCTGTACTGGAGTAGCCTTCTTCACTGAACGTATCCCCTGTTTCAGAGCAAAGAAGATATCCATAAAATTTCCACTTGCTCCTGAGTCGATCATAGCAGAGCTAAACACCCAGACTGAGTCAACCCAGAGTTTGATGGAAAGGAAGCAATGAGAATTGTTTCTTTTACAACTCAGCTGGGACACCGCTGAGGAAACTTGAAAAATTGCAGCGTTTATACCGTCATCGTCCCCAGAACTAACAGAGTTTAAGTCTGAGAAATCAAGATCTCTTGCAGCAGATCTCTCTGGAGCCTGAGGCTCGGACATGACAGAGCTCCTCTCGCAACACTCACAGTGAATGACTGCTGCAGTAGTCTTACGAGAACGGCTGGGGCAGTTTATAATGAAGTGCCCTGACTTACCACAGTAGAAACATAGATTTTCCTTTATACGATGTTCTTTGCGTGCATCACTAACCCGTCTTTGTAAAGAGTCCACCTGCATGGGTTCAGGTTCTGGTTCCCTTGTGATCCTACTCAAAGGTTCCTTAGCTGAGGAGGGAGGTAGTAAAAGGTTAGTGCGATTATTTCGAACCATCTCTCTTGTCTGCGTTCAGCCAGACGAGCATCAATACGGATACAATAGTTAATAAAGTCACCTAACGCAGTGGGAGGGTCGGCACGAGCAAGTTCATCCTTAATCAGTGGAGACAACCCTTTCCGAAAAATAGATTTTTTAGCGAAAGTGTCCCAAGTGGTATCAAGAGCCCATCTCCTGAAATCCAGGGCATATTCGGCTACTGAACGCTTACCTTGGCGCAAAGTTAACATGGCTGCTTCAGCTGTTGCACCTCGATTGGGGTCATCAAACACCTGCCCCATGGCTGAAATAAAAGCATCAAGGTGATTCAAACAATCATCCTCAGTCTCAATCAGAGGGTTTGCCCACATCAAAGCCTTATTGGTAAGCAACATGATTATAGTAAGCACTTTGGATCGTTCAGTGGGAAATTGTGAAGCATGTGCAGAGTAAAATAAATTGCATTGATTAATAAATCCCCTGAATTTCTCACGTTCACCGCCAAAACGAAAAGGAGGTAATTTGGGGATCCCAGAACTCGGGGTTATGGCAGGAGCCTGGGCTCGTTCCTCTAGAGCCTCAATCCTGGCTCGCAATTCCTGGGTAGTCTGTCCAAACACTTGCAAATTATGATTAGTGAGGCCCTGTAGGCTTGCAAAACGGGTTTTTAAAGTCTGTACATCTGAAAGGATTGTATCAGTCACTCCGCAAAGTTCCTTTATGCGGGCCTCCATCTTCCAGATCTTTTAAGGCAGAAGTGCTGGAAGAGGAAAGGAAAAAAAAAAAACAAAACAAAACAAAAAAAACAATAGTGTTTACCTCTGGTAACACTCCAGAGTAAAATTTTAAGGGAATGCGCTTACCTGGAATGGTTGTGAGAAGTCACAACCACTGTCATCACATAAGGTATTAAACGGACATCTGATATCCACAGTCACAGCAGACACAGCTTTCCCAGACCCAGCAGACACTAAACATTGGCTCCTGAATCTTGTCATGTATAGTGTACAGTTCGTATAGCGTCTTGTGCTTGGGTGCGAGGAAACACAGGAGACATAGGTTGAAATGAAATGACTTGTATTACTTCATACAAGCATGCTGAAAAGTTCACACAGTTTTCAGGAACAGCGACAGGAGACACAGCAGGCCAGAGTAACTTCAAGCACTACAATAAATCTCCAAAGCAGGTTCAGGATCTCTTCTCTGTACCGTAATTCCTCTGCAAACATGGATTCACCAAACAGCAGGTTTCCAGAGTCCAAAAGTGTTCCAAGGTTCCTCAGTAGGGAATAGCTGGAGTACAAGTCCAAGGCTTCCAGGAGTCAGGTCACAGACTGACTGAGGCTTGATTCAGGAGCACTGATTGTTCAGCTGAGGCTGCTTAAGAAGCAAGAGGGAAGAATCAGGGCGGGAACATGAAAACTGGAAACTCCATATTAACTGAGGGCAAGAGCTGCAGAAAGACAGAAAGCAAAATGGCCGACGGAAAACTGAGTTTCAAGGAACATGTCAACAGAGACAAAGAACCTTACAGCTACTTTTGAGGCACAGTGCAATGCTCAAAAGGAAGAAGCACCATATTGGAGTTCAGATTTTGCAGGACTGGTTTGAGGGTGCCATATAATTTTGGTAGATACCCTGGCATAACCCCCATAAGTGAACCCATTTTACAAATTACACCTAGCAATAAATTCATCATGTGGTGCAGTTATCATAGTATGTCACAGAATTTTATACAATTGAGCAGTGAAGAAAAATTAATTACATTTTTACCACCAAAATTTAGTTTTAGCTCTAGATTTTACATTTTTACAGTGCAAAATGGTAAAAATGGCACCAAAATGTGTCCGACAATTTCTACTGAATGTAAAAATATAACAATGGCCACCAACAGTGGCAAATGATGTACAAGTCCATTATTATTAAAATCAAACTTTTGTTCAATCACAAAAATCTATAAAAAGTACAAAGCAGGGATAAGGAAACAGGGTACATACACTCACACCAGCTGCATACCAATTCACAATATGCGAAGGGCACACCCACCCCTAGGGACCCACACTACAACCAATGTCATAAAATCTGCATATAACATGCAGGATCTTGTGCTGCTCATAAAACAAAAACAATGACCCGGAATGGAAAGGGGTGACCCACCAGCAGGATGAAGGAATACATTTTCTGAAACGCGCGTCAGGGCGGTTTAATACTCTATCACATATTGCTGCACATTCTATTTGCAATTATGCTTCACTGCACATGGCACTTTATTTTTATCTTTTTTCAGCCTTGACACATGTTGTGTTTTTTTGGCCCCATTTTTATTTATATTGTGGACCATTACCTGGTTATATTAATTGAGCCGGTTTATTTTGTTGTATATAAATATACACATATATTTTGTATCGATTTAATTATGTGGTTATACCGATATATATACATGTTTTCTATACAAGTTTTATCAGCTTTGTTATCCTTGTGTGCCTCATTTTATTTTATTTTACTTAGTTTTTTATGACACATATTTTCGATACATGGTTGTTTGTATTGTGCCATTGATTAATAAAGACGAAAAACTTTTTTATTATATACATTGTGAGCATTAGTTTTCATTATATTTTCCCTGCTGGTGGGTCACACCTTTCCATTCCTGGTTCATTGTTTTTAATTATCCGGATGGTCTGCCATCCACTTTTTAGGTGTATATTGTTACACCAATCATTTTATTATCATTATTTTTATTTATAATTATTCTATTTGTATATTTTGGTGGTTGTTATATCTCCTTATTTTGGTTTGCTCATAAAACAAGCAATGGTGTACAAATACTTACATCAATATATGTAAAGTTCAGGTGTAGACTGAAGAAGGGTGCATCCAATTATTTGTTATCAACAAATATAATTATACCATTACTCCCTCCCTCAGATGAACCTGCATGGATTTGATATTTAATTAATAACACACTCCATCAAGTTAACAGAGGTGGACATTAAGTTAATACCTCTGCCATTATCATATTAAAAGATCCATGTATAAAGCATTCTATAGAAAAAGCCCTAATGGTAATGGTAAAATGGACCTGAACCAAATGCTCATCTTGCCTGAAGAATAAAGTGCAGAATGCGCAGCCACAATTCAGGGTCCATCGGGTCGGTTTTTAAAATGGGCCATGATTTATCTAAGGCCCTTCTTACTAATGGAAATTGTGAATGGATATTGGTAATAAACCGGACAATTCTCCCATCACTTTTATTCTGAGTTTTATAGAGAAGATCGTGTCTTGAAGAATGTTTGGCCCTATTGTAGGCCTTCTTGATCATCCGCCTACTATAACCACATTTAACCAGGCGATGTTTTAAATCCTCTGCCTGCAGCAAAAAATCTTCTTCCGTAGAACAAAGTCTACAAAGACGTAAAAATTGTCCTGTTGGGACAGATTGAATGACATGTCTTTGATGAGAAGAGGAAGCATGTAGCAACATATTCGTAGCTGTTTCCTTTCGAAAGATGTTAGTTTGTATTTCATTATTGACGTCTCTTTTTAATTTAACATCTAAAAATTCAATGTCATCACTTGAAACATGAGATCAATATTTCGATCATTGCCGTTCAAAAAGAGAAAAAACTACTGTAATTCCTCTGTGGACCCCTGCCAGATCAGGTAAATGTCATCGATGTACCGCGTCCATGAAAGGACACGGCACATCGACGGCACACAATCTGACAGGAGGAAGTTCCTCTCCCACAGCCCCAGGAAAATATTAGCATACATGGGCGCATATGATGCCCCCATAGCTGTCCCCTGGAGCTGCAGGAAGAAGGACCCCTTAAAAACAAAAAAAATTGTGGGTGAAAGTAAATTCCAATAATTCCATCAATAAATTTCTAATTCCCACAGGGAGAACAGATGCACTCAGAAAAAAATCAATGGCTTTCAAGCCATCCCTGTGCCTGATGCTGGTGTACAGCGACTCTACGACTCTAGAATGTAAAAATATCCCATATGTGGCTGCACAGTACTGCTTAACCACACGGCGGGACTTGTGAGGAACGGAGCACTATTTGCCTCCTGGAGCGCAGGTTTTACTAGAATAGTTTGCAGACTCCATATACTGTACAGAGCCCCTAAGTGCTTAAAGAGCAGAATCCCCCTCAAATCACTCCATTTTGGAAATTATTCCACTTTGGAAATTTATCTATAGGCGTAGTGACAATTTTGACTCCATGGGTGTTTTCTAGAAACAACAGTAGTAGATGTTGCTGAATGAAAATTGCAAACTTCCATTGTAGTCACTAATACATTGTAGTGTCCAGTACCTTTTAGTGCTCAGCTCAAGCTTCTGGAGATATGCACCTTTAAATTAGGTGGGCTGCCATTGCCACACAAATTCCAAACATATGGACAATAAATGTGGTTTATACACATTATGGCGCTCAGAAGGAAGGGGGCATTTGGATTTGGGAGTGCAAAATTTGCTGATTTTCTTTTTTGTGGCAAGGAGCCATTTTGCTTTTCCAGAGCCTTTGTGCTACCAGTAACGTGGAAGCCCCCTATATTTTCCTAAACAGATGACAGACTTGAGTGGGGACTTGCTTTTTTTGTGGGTTGAGTTGAAACTTTTATTGGTAACATTTTACAGGGAGGAGGCATGTTAGCCACAGTCCTTGGGTGACCCCTGAAGCCAACTTTCGGCCTGGGGTCACCATGTAGACCATCGGCACAACGTGATAGCAATCCTGTTGTACCGATGGGAGCAGAGAGGGAGCTCCCTCACTCTCTGTGGTCCTTCAATATCACTGTCAATATTGAAAGTGACATCAGAGGGGTTAAATGCCTGCGATTGGTGCTAGCACTGAACATGGGCATTGCTGCAGGGTGTCAGCTCTCATGTAGAGCTAACACCCACATTTGATTGTGGCGGTGCTCATCACGAGCCAACGTGATCGTGAAGCCTTATGTGTACAGCACTTTGCGGGAGCGCAATTCTCGCAATGCTGTACATGTATGGTGCATGTCGGGAAGGAGTTAAAATCTGTACTTAGGTATGCTGCTTTTATTTTGGAAGAGGCTGATGAATAGGTTTGGTCACATGCAACTCCATCAGGAGCCATTTTGTGAGAGCGAGCTGTGCAACCTGTGACGAAGACTTCAATAAAGAAGTACTCCCATAAAAATTTTTGTCCTCTTAATATATTGAAATCACCATATTATATAGCACTGTGTACTTAAAATTACTCATTTCTAGTGTTGAGCATTCCGATACTGCAAATATCGGGTATCGCCGATATTTGCTGTATCGGAATTCTGATTCTGAGTTCTGATATTTTTGTCATATCGGATACCGGAATCTGAGTTTTCCGACAAAGTCTATGGGGAGTTCCTGTGTCACAGAACGAAGTACGTGACACAGGGACTTCCCGAAACTGTCACTGTCAGTGTCGGTTGGGTCTGTCAGGTGCCAGCAGCACTTACCTGGCAGAAGATCCCCGGCGGTCACGTCCATCCATCCATCCAGGCCGGCCATTACCCTCTCCCTGGCGGTCACGTGCAGCATCTCGCGATAACTGCACGGGCTGCCGGGTACTGGGTAATTTCGGCCAGCTGTACTCTCGTGACAGCTGGCTGTAAACCAGTCCGGATGATGTCACCGCCGGGGAAGCAGCAATGGTAATCAGCTCTGCTCTATGTGGATGTCAGGCTCAGCCTGTTATCCAGATGTAGCAGAGCTGGACTCGTCGTGGGACACTCGTGATTTTGGACTGCGTCGGACAGGGAGTATTTGTGTTGGTATGTTATTTTTGTTTTTTTACAGGAGAACGATGGCATCGCAGGATGAACGTGGAATAAAAATAATGAAAACTGTGTGGTGTTTTATTTCATTAAAAGACATTTTTCTGGCTGTGTATTTTTTCAAAATTTACAAACTATGATTAATAATGGATCGGTGTCTTATTGACGCCTCTCCATTATTAACCGAGCTTATTGTCACCGATCAATCAAAGGTGACATTAACCCCTTATTACCCCGCTTGCCACCGCTACAGGGCAAGTGGGAAGAGCCGGGTAAAGTACCACAATTGGCGCATCTTTGGATGCGCCATTTGTGGAGCTGCTGCAGCCTGGTATTTTTAGGCTGTTGAGGGCCAAAATCCATGGGCCTTGACAGTCTTTTAATACCAGGCTGCAGCAGTCTGCTTTTTACTTGGCTGGTTAACAAAAATAAGGGGACCCCCTCGCCATTTTTTTTTCGAGGGGATCCCCTATTTTTGTTAACCAGCCAAGCTAAGCAGACTGCTGTGGCCTGGTATTATCAGGCTTGCAAGGTTCATGGATATTGGATCCTTACCAGCCTGAAAAACCAGGCCTCAACAGTCTGCTTCATCTGGCTGGTTAACAAAAATAGGGGGGACCCCATGCCATTTTTTTTACGAGGGGATCCCCTATTTTTGTTAACCAGCCAAGCTAAGCAGACTGCTGTGGCCTGGTATTATCAGGCTTGCAAGGTCCATGGATATTGGCTCCTTAACAGCCTGAAAAACCAGGCCTCAGTAGTCTGCTTGATCAGGCTGGTTAACAAAAATAGGGGGGAACCTACGCCATTTTTTTTTCGAGGGGATCCCCTATTTTGTTAATCAGTTCACTTCAGGTCAGCCGGGATTCCCTCTGACGTCACTGATGCTGTGCGGTGTCCCTGGCTGACCTGAAGTGAAAGTGGGAAGCAATCAATTATGCTAACCACTTCCTCTCCTGTCAGCCAGGAGAGGAGATGATTCAGTCAGGAGTTTACTGTGAGACTGTCAGCATTAGCTGCGGTCTCTGCAGTAAACATTAACCCTTTCAGAAGGATTACATCGGGGGACCTGACTGAACATCGGATAGGTAAGAATAATGTTGCTTTATTATTTTATTTTTATTACAGGTGAGCAAGGGCTTCGCAAGGAATGGCAGTAAAATAAAATATGGTCAAAAACTGTGTGTTTATTTCATTAAAATGATTTTTAATTAAAGTGTGTGTTTTATTTTATTTCATACAATAGGATTAATAATTGATAGTTGTTTAATTGACAGCTCTCAATTATTAACCTGGCTTAAACTCACCTTTCAATAGCAAGGTGGCTTTAACCCCTTATTAACCCATTCGCCACCGCTACAGGGCAATGGGAATAGACGGGCAAAGTGCCAGAAAGGGCGAATCTAATTATAGATTTGCCTTTTCTGGGGTGTCTGGGGGCAGATGTTAGTAGCCAGGGGGGCCAAAAATAATGGTCCCTCTCTGGGTTATTATTATCTGCCCCCACTCGCTGGCTTTGTCTGTCTGGTTGAGAAAATAGGGCAGGAGCCCACGCATTTTTTTTCAACAATTTTACACCTCATATATATATATATAATATATATATATATATATATATACTAGATGGTGGCCCGATTCTAATGCATTGGGTATTCTAGAATATGTATGCGTCCGACTGTGCGCGCCTAAGCAGTGAAGCAGTGTTTAAATGGGTTGTGCACTACTTTAAATTAACGTTACTATGTATCTCTCCAGGGCACTGAATGAATTTTGTTATGATGTCACGTTGTGAATAGTGCTTGTGACAACATCGCAGACGACGCACAGCTAGCACGTAATTTTCCCGGCTGCAGCCGACTGTTGTTTCGGCTGAAATGACGACTATTTGCTGCTGCAGCCAGGGGTATTTTGTTTCGTGTACCACAGTGAATGACGGCTTGGGGCGGGTTTGTCTGTAGATTTGTTCCTTTTCACGCCGGGACAAAGAATTTTGTGTGTAAATTAATACTTTATTATTACATAGTATTGCTTATATAACTTAATACAACCAAACAAAATTATTCAACAGATGATCGAAATATATAAATTATTATATTAATTTTAAACTATATGTGTAAATACATCATTGGACAAAATAAGTACGACTTTGCAAAATATTTATTAACAATGTAAATCAACACAGCACTGTTTAACATTTGCGGCAAGATCAGTGATTGGTCGCGGCCGCAATTTAAATGTGGCGCCCAAATCGGTGATTGGTCGCGGGCAGCGTCCGCGACCAATCAACACAGCGGTGTTTAAGTTTAGTGGCAAGATCGTTGATTGGTCGCGGTGAAAGACCGCGACCAATCATCGAATTGTATTGTGAGGACCGGAGAGCGCCGCTGCCTATGCGGCTACTTCCGCTGCGAGAACCCAGGACATGAGCGGGCGCTCGCAGCAGAAGTATCCCGACCCGCAGCGCCGCTCCCGGTTCTCTCTTGACATCCTAGCCGCATGGATGTCAGCGCCGCTGCCTGTGCGGGTACTTCCGCTGCGAGAACCCGGGACATGAGCGGGCGCTCGCAGCAGAAGTATCTCGGTCCTCCCTTCCGCATGGAGGTCAGCCGCGCCGTCGGTCGAGGTCCTTCTGCTGCTAGCGGCCGGGAGATGAACGCCTCACGCCGGTCATCTCCCCGCTGCCTCGCCGCTGACCTCCGTCCCGCAGATGAGTCGCTAACGGCCGCCATTTTTTTGTGAAATGCCGCGGCGCTGATTGGCCACTGCCGGACCAATGAGTGATGCGGGATTTCCTGGACAGACAGACCGACAGACAGACAGACGGGATAAGACAATTATATAGTAGATATATACATGTCATTGAATTTGTGACACACATATATATATTTATATTTATAGTACATACACTTCTACATAGTATAATAGGCGCTAATTCAATTGCCGGCTTTTGTGAAAATACAGAACCCGACATGAAATGACACATGGTTTACATAGAGTTAACCATGTCATTTCATGTAGTTTGATATATGGTTTTCACTAACAATTACATGAGTGTATGTGTGCAAAATTTGACACATGTAGGGGTTAATTAAAGGTGTAAATTCGTAGCAAAAAATGCATTTTTTACAACGAATTTACACCTTTAATTAACCCCTACATGTGTCAAATTTTGCACACATACACTCATGTAATTGTTAGTGAAAACCATATATCAAACTACATGAAAAGACATGGTTAACTCTATGTAAACCATGTGTCATTTCATGTCGGGTGCTTCTGTAATTTCAAAAAAGCCGGCATTGCCCGGCAATTGAATCAGAGGCTATTTTACTATGTAGAAGGGTATGAACTATAAATATATGTATATATACAGTACAGACCAAAAGTTTGGACACACCTTCTCATTCAATGATTTTTCTGTATTTTCATGGCTATGAAAATTGTAGAATCACACTGAAGGCATCAAAACTATGAATTAACACATGTGGAATTTACATTACACTTTACAAAAAAGTGTGAAACAACTGAAAATATGTCTTATTTGCTAGGTTCTTCAAAGTAGCCACCTTTTGCTTTGATTACTGCTTTTCACGCAGAAAAGGTGAATGGCTGGACTCTACATGCCTGGTTCCCAACGTGAAGCATGGAGGAGGTGGTGTGATGGTGTGGGGGTGCTTTGCTGGTGACACTGTTGGGGATTTATTCAAAATTGAAGCAGTGAGCGGTCCAGCTCACCCCAAACCATCTCGATTGGGTTCAGGTCTGGTGACTGTGGAGGCCAGGTCAGCTGGTGTAGCACCCAACACTCTCCTTCTTGGTCAAATAGCCCTTACACAGCCTGGAGGTGTGTTTGGGGTCATTGTCCTGTTGAAAAATAAATGATGGTCCAACTAAACGCAAACCGGATGGAATAGCATGCTGCTGCAAGATGCTGTACTAGCTTTCTGGTTCACTATGCCTTCAATTATGAATAAATCCCCAACAGTGTCACCAGCAAAGCACCCCACACCATCACACCTCCTCCTCCATGCTTCAAGGTGGGAACCAGGCATGTAGAATCCATCCGTTCACCTTTTCTGCGTGCAAAGCAGTAATCAAAGCAAAAGGTGGCTACTTTGAAGAACCTAGAATTTAAGACATATTTTCAGTTGTTTCACACTTTTTTGTAAAGTGTAATGTATAACTCCACATGTGTTAATTCATAGTTTTGATGCCTTCAGTGTGATTCTACAATTTTCATAGCCATGAAGATACAGAAAAATCTTTGAATGAGAAGGTGTGTCCAAACTTTTGGTCTGTACTGTATATATATATGTATTCTATTTGTGTATATCTAGTGTTTACAAGGAAAGAAAGAGGTTTTTTTAGTTCAGGTATTTCTGTCCCATTGACTTGCATTGGGTTTCCGGTATCGGATCGGCGATACCCGATACTTTTTGAGTATCGGGCCGATCCAATCCGATCCGATATTTAGGGATATCGGGCAGTATCGCTCAACACTATTCATTTCTATCCAGTAAATTCTTCTCTTTTCACTGTTCTATGTAGAAACAGGAAGTCTCTTGTCCCTGCATTTATCATTCTCCTTTTCAATTTTGAATACAGCTGCTCCCTCCTCCCCTGCCAGGGATTTTGCAGTGACTTATGTCTCGTGCAAGGAAAATGAACCTCTTGTTTCTACATAGAGCTTAGAAAGATTCAGTTAACCTGTTCTTATTCATGTGATGTCATAGACTTAATGGAAAACAGAAGAATTATCTGGGTAGAAAGGCAAAATGAGCAATTGTAAGTACACAGTGCTATATAAGATGATGCCTGAAAAATATTAAGAGGATAAACAGTTTTATGGGAGGAGGAGTGTTTTTTTAAATGGTGCAGGAGGAGAACCGGTACTACTAATATATTGGTATGCGCTACAAAATTATGTCCACAACGCAAATTTTAAAACAAAGTTATGGTGCCAACCCCTATAATTTCAGGAGAGAATATCTAGGTAAAATGAGGCAATGCTGAGCCATAAAGACTCTATCTGCTGCCACAAACTCTGTTCACGCACTTAGGCTGGGTTTCCGTATATCCATCCAAACTTATTTGGGAACATACCCCATAATTCGCAAAGGGATCATTCATATTCATTTTATGAATCTGTTGTTGTACTGGACTCATAAAAAATGCTTCAATTTCTGTTTTTTGATCCAGATCACCAGTTTGCAGTAGAAACTATTGAAAGAACCAGATGACAGCTAACGCTGTTCTGAGAGAAGTTGTGGCACAAAAAAATTGACACGGATGGCCAAGATATATGGAAACCTGGAATTAATTTGTATGAAATTCTCAGTTTTCTATGTGTATTCTGTCTAACTAAAAAGTTGCTATTTTATATTTCTGTATTCTATTTTGTCAACCTTGTTAAAATACATTAAAATGTGAGACTCCTTGAACATGTGAGATGAAAGAGGCTGTTAAGGTCTTCTTGTGCCTTAAGGTGTTACCTTACTATTTCCTGATTAATGGAACCTGATAACTAAGTGCTTCATTTTTGTTGGCGCAGAAAATTTCTCAAGGTGCTTGTGCAACTGATTCATCATTATTTCTGCTGATGTTGGCTACTATTAATATACATTTACCTATTGGGTTTATTGGCCTTGAGATAAGTAAGATAAAAATAAGACATACAGCAGGAGATCAATTCTGGTATTAATGTTTCTGAACACCAATGAAATGGCAAATGCAAACTTTATTTTTTCTTCCATGCAAACTTTTACTAGATAGAATAGCTCATTATTTCTTGGCATGTGGGCCATAAAGCACACCTAATTTTCTATATAATGCCACTTGGAGATGACGCAGCCTATATTATTTTATGGAACAAGCTCTTTCTGGAACATTTCATATACTACAAGCAGTCTATTGTTAAAG
Source organism: Oophaga sylvatica (assembly GCA_033576555.1). Classification (NCBI taxonomy): domain Eukaryota; kingdom Metazoa; phylum Chordata; class Amphibia; order Anura; family Dendrobatidae; genus Oophaga; species Oophaga sylvatica. The sequence goes on from JARQOD010000006.1 coordinate 53,598,230, forward strand.
CAGGTGTTGAAGTGGCATATATGTAGCCAGATGGAATCAGTTTTGTTAACATTCACTGCCACCTCGGGAAACAAGACATTTAGATTAATAGTCAGGAAATATTGCTTTTATACATATATGTGCTTTACTTCAAATATTATTAATCCTATTTTCAAACTGGCTGTAAAAGAGAAGTTACAGGAAATCTAGATGGTTTGGCAAATTTGTTTTGATAGACCAGATTACAAATAAAATCCACAACATTGAAATAGCAAAACTAAGAAGGAAAAGTCATAGAATTATGGAAATCACAGGATGGATAGAAATGGTAATAATATGCAAATGATGATAAAAAGGAAACACATTTTTCAAAACATTTTAATTTATTAAAAATCAAGTATGAGTACCGTATGTAGAAATCCCTACAGTTACACACCTTGGCTTCTATCAATGAGGCTATTAATGGTTGTCTGAGGAATGTTCTACAATGCTGAATGCACTTGAGCAAATCATCAAGATCCACTGATGGCAGCTTCATTTGTAATCATTGATCAACGACGTCCCAGATGTGTTTGATGGAAGACATTATGTTGAAAAATGGTATCTGTCAAACTTACGACAAATGGCGGTACCACTTGTTCCACGTCCAAATCAGTGAAATGTTGAGCGGTTACGGTGCCTGTAGTGAAGACTGGAGGGGTCCGCCACTCAGGGCCGGCTCCAGGTTTTTATGGGCCCCGGGCGAAAGAGCCTCAGTGGGCCCCTTTAACACAGACCACGATTCATGATGCACAGATACAGCAGAGAAATATGGGTATAGTACAATGCCAAATACTTCACTTCTTCCATTACATGAGTGATATCTATTGTAAATTGTACAATAGCTCAAAAACCGCCAAATCCTCACAGCGCACAGTACAGACCGGACAGTACAGTCCTCCATACAATATTATGGGCACCACAGTCTCCCCCTCATCACCCATATAATACCCCATGCAGGATGTCACCCCCCATATAATGCTCCATACAGAATACTGGACCCAAAATAATGCTCCATACAGAATACTGGACCCAATATAATGCTCCATACAGGATACTGGTCCCCATATAATGCTCCATACAGGATACTGGTCCCCATATAATGCTCCATACAGGATACTGGTCCCCATATAATGCTCCATACAGGATACTGGTCCCCATATAATGCTCCATACAAAATATGGAGCTCTCCTCTGCGCTGTACTGCGTTCTGCACTGTTACAGCTCAGGAAAGGGCGCTGTGGAAAGACTCCCCATTATCATCATGATTGCCTCCCCATCATCATCAATGCCTGCCCATCATCATCATCTTCTCCCCATCATCAATGCCTGCCCATTATCATCAATGCCTGCCCATTATCATCATCTTCTGCCCATCATCATCAATGCCTCCCCATTATCAGCAATGCCTGCCCATCATCATCTCCTCCCCATCATCATCAATGTCTGCCCATCATCATCTTCTCCCCATCATCAATGCCTGCCCATTATCATCATCTTCTCCCCATCATCATCAATGCCTCCCCATTATCAGCAATGCCTGCCCATCATCATCTTCTCCCCATCATCAATGCCTCCCCATTATCAGCAATGCCTGCCCATCATCATCTTCTCCCCATCATCAATGCCTGCCCATCATCTTCTCCCCATCATCAATGCCTCCCCATTATCAGCAATGCCTGCCCATCATCATCTTCTCCCCATCATCAATGCCTGCCCATCATCATCTTCTCCCCATCATCAATGCCTCCCCATTATCAGCAATGCCTGCCCATCATCACACACAGACAGCACACAAGCACTCTCTCACATACATACATACACACACACACATACATACACACACAAAGCACCGCACTACATACACACACAGAGACACACACACAGAGACGTCTTACCTGTTCAGCGTCCCCGCGCTCTGTGCCACAGCCGGCCGCTGAATGATGACGTCATTCAGCGGCCGGCTGTGAGAGGAAGCGTCGGCGCCCCCTGGAGCCCGGAGCTGCGGCAGCGGAGGCACGGGAGAGGTAAGTATTGTTGCCAGCTGCTGCCGGGGCCCTGAGCAGGCGGGGGGGGGCCCAGTGGCGGCGCTGACACCGCTCTCCGCGCGGGGGTGCCAGACTGCGAGTGGGCCCCCCGCCTGCTCAGGGCCCCGGCACTGGCCCGGGTGTGCCGGGTGCTGACGCCGGCCCTGCCGCCACTGTCCATTATGTCATCCCTTATAATAATCCGTTGAGTACAACTTATGTGACATTCCCTTGTGAAGGCCTCTTCATGACATTATTGACTCAAAGGAGCTGAGATATAACTCAGAGTGCCTATTTTCAGTTTTCAATCACTAGGATTAAATCTGGAATATTTTACATTTTTCATCAAGAATGAGAAATGCAATATTTTTGAGATAGTAATTTATTAAATAGACACGATTTTAAAATTATTTTCCAAAAATGTTTCAGTTCACCCGCTCTTTAAAGGGATTTTCTAGTTAAAAAAATAATCTTGAAATGTGTCTAAAATAGTAGGCTATACAACTTGCTCATATACTTCATCTATCCTCATTGACTTGACCTTCACATGGTTCCGCGTAGGTCCACTTTCGGTTTGTCCTGGCTGAGTGGCTCACTTGTATATCTAAGCCACCCCCTTCACACTTTTGACAGAAAATGGGGCTTACTTAGCTAATTAGCTGATCTATTAAGCCAATCCCCCGATAGAACATTTCAGTATACATTTTTTTAACCAGACAATGAATTGAAAGGCATAATTCAATATTCTGATGCTTATATGTTTATATTTTGCTGAATATCTTCATGCCGATGTTTCTCACTTTCTGCAAAGTCTATTAATAATGTACATCTACTATTTTAAACCCTATCATTAGTTCCCGAATCAGATATTTAGAATTTGCCTTCGAGGAGTTTTACAATGTAAGCACTTATGAAGCATGCAGGTAATTGCCTGAAACCTAAATTGGGACAAACAGTTAAAAGGTAATCCCATCTCCAAAATCCTGTCCCAATATGTAGTAGATTTATTAATAATAATAATAATAATAATAATAATAATAATAACAATAATAATTTTAGCAAATGCCTCCAGCTAGAAATGTAGTATAGTTTTTCTGATTTGCAACCCCATGTTCAGGGCTTTACAGTAGTTTAGGTCATTAGGACCACTCATATAGTGACAGTTAGCTAGTTACTAGTGGTCATAGCCATGGATACCTAAGCTACTGCAATGCCCTGCAAATGGGTAAGCGACATAGTGAATCAGAAAAACGATACCATGTTTCTATGCACAGAATCTGTAGAAACGCTAGTGGAGCACGAAACGGTCGTTGTCCGCCATGTCTTTCGCTTTTCTCTGAAATCCCTGTACCTGCATTTGTAATATTAGCACTACTGCACTTTATGTTATTGTCCAGGATGATAAGAAAATAAAAATGGACTGATTTACCTGCAGATCGGGTGAGTGCTGAAATTCCTTCTTCTCTTTGAAAGTTTTATACTATGTTTCTAATTGGAGGCATTTGTTATTATTATTATTATTATTACTACTATTACCTCCTACTTACTGCAATATGATCTGACTTGGAGATGGGAATACGCCTTTAACCACATTGCCATTAGCATATGTAATTAACAATTAATTGCAAAAATAAGATCACGAGGGGGTTTGCGTCATTCATTTTATACTTATTTTCAATCGAGACCTGACTGCTATTATCATGTAGATTAGAACTAGGAATTTGGAATTGCTGACGCTGCAAGAACACACTGATTTTTCAGATAATTACATGGCAATTGATTGTCAGTCAATGCTGGATGTCATTGCTTGTCATAACTGGATACTACAATGCAATTTACTTTTCACTTGTATATTATAAAGATACATTTTTGACAGCATTTTTTTAAAACTGTGCTGAAATTCTTAAAAGGGAAAGACTTAAATTGCTGTGTGAGCACGTAGGAGACTGACGAATGCAGTACAGCAGGCTACAGTATAGAGTGCTGTCAACAGCACTGATTGCACTGTTTACTCAGCTCCACAGAGTCCAGGTACTTGAAGATCAAGCAAGTGCTGGTCTTTGTCTGCCTCTTGCCGGTTTTACTTATTATTTATGACTTGGCTCCTTTCCCCAATTCTATCTATGTCCCAGCCCATTTGGATTTGCCTGCTGTGACTTGTTCTACACCTGGATGCTGAACTTGGTCTAGTTCTGACTTCTCCCCTAGCTTGCCCTTTCGATACCATACTTGGAACGTATGGTGCCCAATTTATGAAGATGTTTTCACCAGTTTTCTGACATAAAACACCTTCAAATGTTGCAAAATGTTTGCGGAACTCAAATGTTGTGACTTTCAGCATTTTTATTCCAGTCCCAGCCAACTTTGACAAACTAGGTGGAGCATGGGTGAGATACGGTGTAAGCTCACTAAACAAAAATTCTTGTAGTAAAGTATATCATAGGGTGAACATAAATTTCTTTAAAAACACAATTTTAATGATAAATCCTTAAAAAACACCTAACCCAGTGTAGACAGTTATAGCTAGAACCACTCGATATAAAACCAATGATCAGACCATAAACTTCCTGCAACAACCCTGCAATAGACCTCGTCGTACTCCTTCCTTGCTGTGGAGGTTGGCACCCTAAGAAATTATTATTTGTCGCCCCCACTCAATGTGGACTGTCCCTCCCTTCCCTGATAATTCCCTATTAACATAGGTGGAAAAACAATATAGTGAAGGGTAGAAATGAAAGGGATAGACCCTTATAAAATCTATGCATTGGTCTGTGGGTCTGGCAGCAAGCACAAAAATTCAATCATGCATAAAATATCACATTAGTCGGCTCCCACAGTGACTTAAGCAGACCTTCATATATTGATAATCAACTGGCAAGGACCATATGATGATTCTCAATGCCAAAAAAAACATATATTAGACCCTAAAATAACAGTGATAAGGTCATAGTATATCGACACACAGCAATCATTACATAATGAGGGCAAAGGACTTAGCATGAGTTGAAGGCACCCCGACGCGTTTCCCCATTGGCACGGTTCAGCAGGAGGATAAGATAGAATAGATGCCGGATACCATAATGATGATTGGTATGCCC